>SJXQ01008984.1:141659-175495 GCA_006408695.1 Aepyceros melampus
TCACGGCAACCAGAGAAAGCCCAAGTGCAGAAACGAAGACCCAGGGCAACCGTACGTAAACAAATAATTTAAAAAATACTAAGAGAAACAAAACTCTCCTCCTCACAAGAGGATGAGAATGACCTAAATCTCACTGACACACCCATTAGTAAACTGATCGCAAATATGGGACAGTTTCAGCTCCAGGAGTTGGGCGGAAGCATGTCCCCTCTCTGGCGGGATGGGGTGGAGAACCTGGGGGAGTATTACTCACATCAACTCCAGCACTCTCCTGTCCTCTCCTCTGCTTCCCCCACCCACACTACCCTCATCCTTCCTTTCGAAATAGGAGTTTTCAAAGTGAGGATTACGAAACCAATTTAGGGCACAAGGAATAGCAGATTTTAAAAGACAACGTATTACAGAAAACGTCAGAGGACATCACAATATAAAATTAAAATTGTCTCAATCCTGATCTGTGACTCTTTCTTTTTTCCCTTGTAGGTGATACACTTCACAGTCTCCTTCTGGGGAAAAATAACATTGATGACAAAATGCTTGAGCAGTTTTTATTTACTTTATTCTTGAGGTATAGTTAATTTATAGTGTTAGTTTCTTTCTTTTTTTTCTTATAATGTGTTAGTTTCAAGTGCACAGCAAACTGATTCAGTCATACACACACCCCCATATATTCTTTTTCAGATTCTTTTCCATTACAGGCTATTACAACATATTGAGTACAGTTCCCTGTGATACAGTACGTTCTTTCTGTTTGCTGCTGTTTGCTGTTAGTCGCCAAGTGGTGTCTGACTCTTTGCGACCCCAGGGACTGTCGCCCCCGAGGCTACTCTGTTCATCAGATTTCCCAGGCAAGAATACTAGAGTGTGCTGCCATTTCCTGCTCCAGGGGATCTTCCTGACCTAGGGATCGAACTTGTGTCTCCTGCTTGGCAGGCGGATTCTTTACCACTGAGCCATCTGGGAAGCCATACAGTAGTATATGTAGAATATGTTAATCCCAAACTTCTAATTTATCTCCACCTCCACCCCTGACATGGTTCAACGAACTGCCCTTGAGTTCCTTAGTGTGGTCCTGGAAAGGACCTGCCCCGTCCACCGCCTGGGAGCAGCCCTAACAATGCGTTCACTGGTCACGTGTTTTATGAAACTTGCAAAAGTTGGACACTTAAGCCAGAATGGGTTAAGCCTGCTATCTTGTTCCACTCAGACTTCCTCTTCATCACATTTCCCCTCCTGTCATGAGGCCTCAGTGTGGCCACTGCATGGTGTGTTTATAATCCTGTGTTTTAGTTCTTACACAGGGCCTCCAACACGGGAAGGGCTTCAGGCTCCACAAAACGAGACTCTGTCTCTGCCACCAATCAGGGTCATGCACTGTTGGTCCACCTTCCCTCTTACGGTACTTACAGCAGCTGTTCTTGCACATCCATTATTGGGTGAGTTTTCTCTTCTCTTCCCTCTCTTTCTTTTTGAAATGTATTATTAACATTTAAAATGCACACAGTAGGGACCTCCCTTGTGGTTCACTGGTTAAGACACCCGCGCTTCTACTGCAGGGGACACGGGTTAGATCCCTGGTGGGGGCACTGAGATCCTGCATGCTGCATAGCCAAAAAATAAATAAAATGTGCACAGTAAACAAACAGTAGAAAAGAGCATGAAAATGAAGTCGCTCAGTCGTGTCCAAATCTTTGCGACCCCATGGACTGTAGCCTACCACACTCCTCCGTCCATGGGATTTTCCAGGCAAGAGTACAGGCGTGGGTTGCCATTTCCTTCTCCAGAGGATCTTCCCAACCCAGGGACTGAACCCATGTCTCCTGCATTGTAGGCAGACGCTTTACCATCTGAGCCACCACAGAAGTCCTCCAATCCCCAGAGCTGAGCTTCAAAGCAATAATGCCAAAAACTATACCTGGTGGATCTTTCAAGAGACTTAAGACCTAGATCTTATTTTTTAGACAAATGTAAGTATATTTATACACCATCTGTTCAGACGAACCTTAGCAATCTTTTCATTTCAGCACACAGAATTTGACTTCATTCTTTTCAACGACTGCATAGATTGCATGTCAGGTCAGGAAGCAACAGTTAGAACTGGACATGGAACAACAGACTGGTTCCAAATAGGAAAAGGAGTACGTCAAGGCTGTATATTGTCACCCTGCTTATTTAACTTATATGCAGAGTACATCATGAGAAATGCTGGACTGGAAGAAACACAAGCTGGAATCAAGATTGCTGGGAGAAATATCAATAATCTCAGATATGCAGATGACACCACCCTTATGGCAGAAAGTGAGGAGGAGCTAAAAAGCCTCTTGTTGAAAGTGAAAGAGGAGAGTGGAAAAGTTGGCTTGAAGCTCAACATTCAGAAAACGAAGATCATGGCATCTGGCCCCATCACTTCATGGGAAATAGATGGGGAAACAGTGGAAACAGTGTCAGACTTTGTTTTTTTGGGCTCCAAAATCACTGCAGATGGTGACTGCAGCCATGAAATTAAAAGGCGCTTACTCCTTGGAAGAAAAGTTATGACCAACCTAGATAGTATATTCAAAAGCAGAGACATTACTTTGCCGACTAAGGTCCGTCTAGTCAAGGCTATGGTTTTTCCTGTGGTCATGTATGGATGTGAGAGTTGGACTGTGAAGAAGGCTGAGCGCCGAAGAATTGATGCTTTTGAACTGTGGTGTTGGAGAAGACTCTTGAGAGTCCCTTGGACTGCAAGGAGATCCAACCAGTCCATTCTGAAGGAGATCAACCCTGGGATTTCTTTGGAAGGAATGATGCTAAAACTGAAGCTCCAGTACTTTGGGCACCTTATGCGAAGAGTTGACTCATTGGAAAAGACCCTGATGCTGGGAGGGATTGGGGGCAGGAGGAGAAAGGGACGACCGAGGATGAGATGGCTGGATGGCATCATTTTTTTTTTTTTTTTTTTGGCTGTGCCAGGGATATAGGCTGTGCCCTGCCTTTACCACCTGGTGGCTCAAACAGTAAAGAACCTACCTGCAATGCAGAAGGACCCGGGTTTGATCCCTAGGTCCAGAAGATCCCAGTATTCTTGCCTGGAAAGTTCCACAGACAGAGGAGCCTGGCAGGTTATACAGTCCATGGCGTTGCAGAGTCAGACACGACTAGGAGACTTTCACTAACTCCCTGACCAGGGATGGAAACTTGGACCCCTGCAGTGGAAGCAGGAACTCTTAACCACTGAACTCCCAGGAAAATCCCATATGTATGGAATTTAACCTAACCTTCAAGGGCAGATTTCATCATGTCCTCTGATGTACGACTTCATCGCACTTGTCCTGCAACGTCCAACCTGGTTTTGCACAAGATCTTACAGAAACTGTTATCTGCTTCATAATATTTTCTAGTTTTTTACCCTTAACCTAAGAAATCTCACTCAAAACGAAAGTCAAGCAAGTGGATCACAAAGTTGGCCACCACGTGTCAGGAAATTAGCTGCTGCTGCTGCTAAGTCGCTTCAGTCGTGTCCGACTCTGTGCGACCCCACAGACGGCAGCCCACCAGGCTCCCCCGTCCCTGGGATTCTCCAGGCAAGAACACTGGAGTGGGGTGCCGTTTCCTTCTCCAATACATGAAAGTGAAAAGTGAAAGTGAAGTCGCTCAGTCATATCCGACTCTTAGCGACCCCATGGACTGCAGCCCACCAGGCTCCTCCTTGTGCTTCAAATCAAACTCTGATCCTTTATCAGGAAATTAGCTGCTGCTGCTGCTAAGTCGCTTCAGTCGTGTCCGACTCTGTGCGACCCCACAGACGGCAGCCCACCAGGCTCCCCCGTCCCTGGGATTCTCCAGGCAAGAACACTGGAGTGGGGTGCCGTTTCCTTCTCCAATACATGAAAGTGAAAAGTGAAAGTGAAGTCGCTCAGTCATATCCGACTCTTAGCGACCCCATGGACTGCAGCCCACCAGGCTCCTCCTTGTGCTTCAAATCAAACTCTGATCCTTTAAAATCAATGATGCACCAGCTCCGCCCCCGGGGGAGTGAGATACCATCCCCCGCCCTTGCCCCGCCCCAACTCCCACTCCCACATTTCCCCGGAAAGAGCCGCCTCGGAGGTGGGGGAAGTTTACAGAACTACAGCGGCCGAGCGGGGACCGCACAGTGCAGAATCACAGTGAGTCAGCCCTAAGCACTCGGCCTCGCGCTGTGCCCAGTTGCATTCAGTTCCTCCCAGTCTGGTTTAAATCTTCGAGCCTGGAAAATGCTGGGAGGGCCGGGCGGAAAAGCCATAACGTCCTAGAGGGAGCAGCGCCACCGCGAGGCCAGCTGCGGTGGACGAGGCGATGAGATGCAGGCGCTGGGCTCGGGTTCTCCCCGCACCGAGATTCCCACCGCCCACTTCGGAGGGTCTGGCTTTGATTTCATGGGAGCTATCGCAGTTTTTCCTGACTATCCCTGGGTTGGGAAGATCCCCAGAGAAGGGAAAGGTAACCCACTCCAGTATTCTGGCCTGGAGAATTGCATCAGGTCGCAAAGAGTTGGACACAACTGAGCGACTTAACTTTCACTAACATTTTTATGGTAAATCTTTTAAATGTGATGTGTATTTTGTACTCATAGCACATCTCTTTTAGGGGGGCTTCATTTGAATGCCCAATAGCCACAGGTGGCTTCTATTATTAAACATCATAAGTCTGCCTCTATGCTGGTATCTTCCAAGAGCCAGCGGCAGGTACAAATTGGGGATCTTAGGCCCCACTCCAGACCTACTGAGTCAGAATCTTCATTTAAACAAGATTCTCAGGTGATTTGATTGTGTACATTAACGTCTGAGTAGTTTATTTTTTTTTTATTTTTTAATTGTTATGGTTGTTGCTATTTTGTTATTGGCAGAGGTGAACCTAGGCCCTCAGTCTCACGAAGCTATATCGCTGGATTATGGCAAATGGGAGGTATAGTCAAGTTATACTGCCAAAAAGTGCACAAACATAGGCCTGGGAGAGCTAGTTCAGGAGTGGTAGGAGCTCTTCACACTGCAGAGACCTGATGCTAGTCTCAACATGGATGGATCCCACAAGCCTAATAGTCGTAGAAGAAATTGGTTATAAACCCCATGTGAATTGCACATCTATTGCATGTTGATGTCTTCCTCAACAGCAGATTTATTTATGCAATCTTGTATGAGAAATATCTGATATGGGATTGTTGGGAAAATATTTACAGATCTTCAAATTATCTTTTCGAAGGATGGGCTGGAAATTGAATTGAACAATATAAGGTCTTCATTAGGCTCTTGTCACATGCCAGGTTTGTATGCATTTGCTTTGGTTTGATTCCTGTCTGCTTTGCATTTTTCCCCTCATGGGAAATTACATCAACTCATTAGGTAATAATTCCCCATTCACTGGAGTGGGGAGATCCATGGATTTTCAAAGAAAGCGTAGCTAGTCTTGCATTTCACAATGGGCATAAACTGGGTGCATTTGTCTCCTCTGTAGTTATTTTTCTATTCATCTCAAACCTTATCAGAACAAATAATAAACTACTTCATGAGCAGATGTGCCACTTATTCATCAAGTTGTATAATGATAATGAAGAAAATTTAATCTAGAGTGTCTGTGGAAGGTGAACTAAAGCCAGATTGGTATGAATAATAAAGACTGTTGAAATGTTGTGGCCCTACACGCAAAGCCAGTTGATACATACTTGGCAGTGCTATCTTTTATACAGTGTAACAGTGTATAGAAACAACCACCACTTGGATGCTGGACTCTACATGAAGCTACTCTTGCTACAGATGTAAGCATTCTGAGTTGCTTAGAGCATAAAGGAGCATAAAGAATATATTTTCTTGCAGCTGGAAACAACATCTGACATTGCAAAATGTTGCAAATATGTTGGAGGGGTTGTATTTATTCAGACAAATTTAAGACAAATTCAAAAACTTGTGCAGCTTGACATTTTTGTTTAAAAAGTAACAAACTGAGACCAGTTTTGCTCCAAAATCTGTGTAAAATGATCTCAGCTTGGGAAATGATGATTAATTTGGATCTTCTGCACATTTGACCTTACTTTTATGCAGGATGCCTAGCTCCTCTTATGATTGTGTGTTCAGTGAACTACAAACAAAGCTTTACCTTATGAGTTGTGTATCTTTCTCATTTCTTACTAAATTCAGTGCATCAAAACTACAATAACAATACCTTATAATTTCTGAGAATGTGGGTTTTGTCCCATGGTTTTACAACAATTACTTTTCCACTATGTGCTTTTGTGTTTGGGGGAAATGTAGTCATGAGTATTAGCTTCCCATGTGGATCTGCTGGCCTGAATGATTATTTTTTATTTAAACATTTTAAATAAACTCCTTGGTAGGTTCCTGTTGTAGTAATAGACACCTAAATAATTCTGTCCTGTTCAAGAAATGGAAATGAGTGTATACCATGCATAGAAAATCCTGCTTTTGACCTTTTCATGCAGCACCACTCAATAATTAGTTAACAAACCCCATGAGGAATAGTTCATAATTATTTCTTAAAAGTCAACATGGTTGTGAAGCAGCTTGCCAATATGAGTAGAAAAGGAGATTTAGAATAACAGGCCCATGCTGTACTTATACTTTTTAGTGAATTTAATACTTCTAAGATGTCCAAACCAATAGCCTGAAGGAAATTAAAAAGTTGTTTCTTTATAGAACAAGTGGAATACTAAGTGTTGCCTCCAGAAAGATGTTTTATATTCAAATTATGTTGCTAAATGATGTCTATTGATACTGAACTTTTCACATTCCCTATGCTGCCCATCTTCCTCCAAACCTGTTCCTTCTTTCGTACTCCATCCTTCCATGAATGATCATTACCCACCAGGCTTTTTGTCTCCCAACCCTCTCCTTGCAGTTACACTTTTGGCTCCCAGAACTCCCGAATCTTCCTAAATGCAGGAGCTTCTCCATTGCCACCTGCACTTTCAAGTGCTATTTCTTCTGTCCAATTTCGCTCCTCCTCCCTCTTCTTTTATTCTTTCTTTGGCTACCTTACCTGCAGTAAGGCTCTGCAAGGCTCACCTCACATAGCACTTCCTTTTCCAAGTCTTCGTTGTTTCACACTTTCCTCCTGGTCTGACTTGTCTGTGCTATCACATCACCTGCTGAAACTAAGACTGTTTTTGCTCTGCTTCCCAGCCCAGTGCTGACTTATGTGTCTGCTGTGATCTGTTTGAAGACAGACACTGAGCTCCACCAGTTTTTGTATCTGAAAACTGTGAAGAGTTCTGGGGATATGAAATCCCCAGTAGTGTTCTTACTGTTTAGGAAGGGCTTAGGCGGTGCTCCTTGAGGATACATGAGTTAACCTGTGTTGAGATGATAGAGGCTTTTTGATAACAAACAATGAAGTAAACCACATAGGTAAGCTAAAGCCTTATAGAATTCTCTCCCAACTTCCCCTCATCTTGAGGTGTTTGAAAATTAAGACCTTCTGGCTGATCCTTCTTATCTTTGCTGCCAAAAGCCTTTCAGGCCCTGAAGGGAACCTGGACTCTGACATGCCATAGAAGTTAGACAGTTTGGAGTCTTCAAAGGTAGGAAGTGCAGTATTCTCTCACCAAAAATCTGAGTGTAAGAAAAGGGGTAAAGATGTTTTCCATGAATATCATACAGAATGCACAACTCTGGAAAAGTTTGACACTGAAAGCCACCCTTCTTGATGTGTGTGGGAGGATGAAGCAGCTGGCGCAGGTGCTCAGCCACTTCAGTCGTGTCTGACACTTTGAGATCCCATGGACTGTAGCCTGCCAAGCTCCTCTGTCCGTGGAATTCTCCAGGCAAGACTACTGGAGTGGGTTGTCATTTCTTTCTCTAGGGAATCTTCTCAACCCAGGGATTGAACCCATGTCTTTTTGTGTCTCTTGCAATGGCAGATGGATTCTTTACAAGTCCGCCACCTGGGAAGTCCAGAGGTAGTTGGTGATTTGCCATGAAATATATCCCTTTGTAAGGAGCTTGAGGTGATACATTGCAGTTCCCCCTGCAGTCTTTGGACTTTATTAAAAGAATACTATTACTTACATTACTGTAGATCAGTTTTATCTGTTTATTCTAGGTAATCCCTAGGACATGTAAGATGCAAGGACTGTAGTTCTTGAATTTTTTTTAAGGCTCAATTTTATGGGTACCTCTTCTCTGAGTGAGAATTCTAAGGCTAATTCTAATACCCAGAATGAAGGGATTGGCTATGGGGAAAGGACCAGGAGTGGCCTCCCAGCCTGCCTCTGGTTATATCCTCTAGCCTACCTCTAGTTATATCCATGGAGGATGGAGTTCTGAAAGCTAGTGTGTCCTTCTACTCAGGGCCAGCTTGAGACCTCTCCTGTTGTGTAAGTGAAAAGAGTTTAAGATGCTATTGTACCCTGACCATGCAATGCCAGTTCCCCAGTGGGTATTGGTTTACAATGTTCATTTGTCTTCTTCATTTCTACTTATTACTTATTTAAAGAGTATGAGTTTTTCAAGGCCAGATAAACATTTCTGGTCTAACTCAAATGCTGCATTAAATACACACACACACACACACACACACACACATATATATGTCATATATTTATATGTATGTCTGATATCATTGGCATATATATACATTTATAATATAGGCCTTTACATATATATACACACACATTTATGTACATGACTTATCTCATTAACTGGATTTAATTCCATTCATTAAATATTTGATGCATGCTGACTACTGGATATTTTTGTATGTGTTTGCTATCTATTTCTAACTCTGCTTACAGTTTCCACAACTTTTACAGTCATTGTAGCATGAATGTTGATTTAATTAGCACCTGGTTTTCACTAATGATGATAGCATAAGTACCCACGCATAGTTCTGTACTATGCAGTTTTGTAAAAATATTGTACAATCAACATTCCTATGATGCCAGAATGTTGTTTAAAGTTGCTGTTGCTCACCTGGCCATTGTCTATGAATAGTACCAACAACTTCACGGACAAAATAGTTGAATAAATTGGCTAAATGTTTTGAGGTTGCAAAAAACATGTTTTCTTTTGTAATTTTGCAATAAATCCTTTATAATCCATGTCACTATTTTTCAAAAGATGAATATATTTTTCTTAAGAGTACATGATTTTGACCTACTCCGGTTTAGCTGAAAATGGGTTTTTGAGTAATACGATGAATATTCTTAGTTTTCCTTTATTAACTTTTTGGTATGTTACGAGCAGTTTTTTCACTATTTATGCGTCTTTAATAATTTTCCCTCACTTTTTTCAGAATATTTTTTCTTTCTTTCTTGTTTACTCACTAAGTTGTATCTGACTCTTTTGCGAGGCCATGGAATGTAGCCCACTATGTGTCTCTGTCCGTGGGATTTCCCAGGCAAGAATACTGGAGTGGGTTGCCATTTCCTTCTCCAAGGGATCTCTCCAACCCAGAGATCAAACCCATGTTTCCTGCATTGGAAAGTGGATGCTTTACTGCTGAGCCAGGAGGGCAGCCCTAAATACAGACTCTTACTTTTAAATATTTGAATAAGTATATTTTCATGCTGTTTTTAAAAATTAGCTTTCCATTCCATTCAGTCACTCAGTCGTGTCCGACTCTCTGCGACCACATGAATCGCAGCATGCCAGGCCTCTCTGTCCATCACCAACTCCCGGAGTTCACTCAGACTCACGTCCATCGAGTCAGTGATGCCATCCAGCCATCTCATCCTCAGTCGTCCCCTTCTCCTCCTGCCCCCAATCCTCCCAGCATCAGAGTCTTTTCCAATGAGTCAACTCTTCACATGAGGTGCCCAAAGTACTGGAGCTTCAGCTTTAGCATCATTCCTTCCAAAGAAATCCCAGGGCTGATCTCCTTCAGAATGGACTGGCTGTATCTCCTTGCAGTCCAAGGGACTCTCAAGAGTCTTCTCCAACACCACAGTTCAAAAGCATCAATTCTTCGGCGCTCAGCCTTCTTCACAGTCCAACTCTCACATCCATACATGACCACAGGAAAAACCATAGCCTTGACCAGACGGACCTTAGTCGGCAAAGTAATGTCTCTGCTTTTGAATATGCTCTCTAGGTTGGTCATAACTTTTCTTCCAAGGAGTAAGTGTTTTTTAATTTCATGGCTGCAGTCACTATCTGCAGTGATTTTGGAGCCCCAAAAAATAAAGTCTGACACTGTTTCCACTGTTTCCCCATCTATTTCCCATGAAGTGATGGGACCAGATGCCATGATCTTCGTTTTCTGAATGTTGAGCTTTAAGCCAACTTTTTCACTCTCCTCTTTCACTTTCATCAAGAGGCTTTTTAGTTCCTCTTCACTTTCTGCCATAAGGGTGGTGTCATCTGCATATCTGAGGTTATTGATATTTCTCCTGCCAATCTTGATTCCAGCTTGTGTTCTTCCAGTCCAGCATTTCTCATGATGTACTCTGCATATAAGTTAAATAAGCAGGGTGACAATATACAGCCTTGATGTACTCCTTTTCCTATTTGGAACCAGTCTGCTGTTCCATGTCCAGTTCTAACTGTTGCTTCCTGACCTGCATACAGATTTCTCAAGAGGCAGGTCAGGTGGTCTGGTATTCCCATCTCTTTCAGAATTTTCCACAGTTTATTGTGATCCACACAGTCAAAGGCTTTGGCATAGTCAATAAAGCAGAAATAGATGTTTTTCTGGAACTCTTTTGCTTTTTCCATGATCCAGTGGATGTTGGCAATTTGATCTCTGGTTCCTCTGCCTTTTTTAAAAGCAGCTTGAACATCAGGGAGTTCACGGTTCACGTATTGCTGAAGTCTGGCTTGGAGAATTAGCTTTATGTAGGTATAATTTATAAACAAAAGTTACCATTACATATGAGACTTGATAATTTAATATAGATTTGCAATTAACACCGCAGTAAAATTAAGAACAATTTGTAATCTTAAAAAATTCTCCCGGACCCTTTGAAAGGCATTCTTTACTGCTGTCAGGGCCTCTTGCAACACCTGATCTTTCTGTCACTATACTTTGGCCTTCTCTAGATTTTCCTATTAATAGAATCCTACAATATTGAGTCTTTTGTGTCTGGCATATTTTACTCAGCATAATGCTGTGAGAATTACCTATGTTGTTGCATGTTTTGGTAGCGTTTCCTTTTGTTGTTTAATAGTATCCCCCAGCATCTGTGGACCACAATTTCTTCAGTTTATAGACACCTTGCTGGTTTCTCATTTTAAGTCATTATTACTCAAATGTCTATGAACAGCTATATGTTTTAATGACACTTCTGCTTTCTTAGGATAATGTTGAAGGGTCAATGTGTCTTAGATATATAGAAGTTTCTTACTTTTGAGTTACAAGTAGAAAGACAGTCTGTCTTCTTTGAAGAATAAGACATTATTTGAAGAATAAGACACCATTTTACTCTCCAATTCTGTATCTCATACAAGTGGAATCACACAGTGCCTGTCCTGTTACTGGCTTATTTCACTTAACACAATGTCCTCAAGCTTCCTCTGTATTGTTCCAAATGGCATGATTTCTTTCATTTTTAAGGCTGAATAATATGTCATGGTTTGCATATATCACATTTGTTTTTAAAAATTTTTTATTTTATTTAAAAATACCTACATTATCATTTTTAATATGCTGTTTTTAATTTGTAGGAAGTTATACAAGTTTTTTTTTTTTGTTCAGTTGCTCAGTCGTGTCCAACTCTTTGCGACCCCATGGGCTGCTGCACACCAGGCTCTCCTCTCCTTTGCTATCTCCTGGAGTTTGCTCAAATTCATGTCCATTGAGTTGTTCTCATCCTCTGTCTCAACTGTCTTATCCTCTGTGCCCCCTTCTCCTCCTGCCCTCAATATTTCCCAGCATCAGGGTCTTTTTAGGCTCTTCGCATCAGATGGCCAAAGTATTGGAGCTTCAGAATTAGCTGTTCCAATAAACATTAAGGGTTGATTTCTTTTAGGATTGTCTGGTTTGATCTTGCTGCCATCCAAGGGACTGCATCAAGAGTCTTCTCCAGCACCACAATTCAAAAGCATCAATTCTTTGGTGCTAAGCCTTCTTTATGGTCCAAATCTCACATCCATACATGACTATTGGAAAAACCATAGCTTTGACAATATGGACCTTTGTTGGCAAAATGATGTCTCTGCTTTTTAATACACTGTTTAAGTTTGTTATACCTTTCCTTCCAAGGAACGTGCGTCTTTTAATTTCATGGCTACAGTCAGTGTCTGCAGTGATTTTGGAGCCCAAGAGAATAAAATTTGTCACTGTTTCCACTTTTTCTATTTATATTTGCCATAAAGTGATGAGACCAGGTGCCATGATCTTAGTTTTTTGACTCTTGAGTTTCAAGTCACCTTTTCCACTCTATTCTTTCACCTTCATCAAGGCACTCTTTAGTTCCTCTTTACTTTCTGCCATTAGAGTGGAATCATTTGCATATCTGAGGTTGTTGACATTTCTCCCAAGAATCTTGATTCCAGCTTGTGATTCACTCAGCTGAGTATTTTACATGATGTATTAATACTCTGCATATAAGTTAAATAAGCAGGGTGACAATATACAACCTTTCCCAATTTGGAACCAGTCAGTTCTTCTCTGCTGGTTCTGTTGCTTCTTGACCTGCATACAGGTTTCTCAGGAGACAGGTAAGGAGGTGGTCTGGTATTCCTACATCTTTAAGAATTTTCCACAGTTGGTTGTGATCCACACAGTCAAAGGGTTTAGCACTGGCAATGAAGCAGAAGTAAATGTTTTCCCAGAACTCTCTTGCTTTCTCCATGATCCAATAAATGTTGCCAATTTGATTTCTGGTTCCTCTGACTCTTTGAAAGCCAGCTTGGTCATCTGGAAATTTTCAGTTCATGTATTAGTGAATCCTACCTTGAAGAATTTTGTGCATAACCTTGCTAGCATATGTGCAATTGTGTGGTAGTTTGAACATTCTTTGAAATTCCCCTTCTTTGGGATTGGAATGAAAACTGACCTTTTCCAGTCCTGTGACCACTGCTGAGTTTCCCAAATTTGTTGGCAAATTGAGTGCAGCACTTTCACAGCATCATCTTTCAGGATTTGAAATAGCTCTACTAGAATTCCATCACCTCCACTAGCTTTGTTCATAGTAATGCTTTCTAAGGCCCATTTGACTTCACACTCCAGGATGTGTGGCTCTAGGTGAGTGGCCATACCATTGTGGTTATCTGGGCCATTAAGACTTTTTTTTATATATTTATTCTATGTATTCTTGCTACCTCTTCCTAATCTTTCCTATTTCTGTTAGGTCCTTACCATTTCCAAGTTAAGATTATCAAGGATATGTAAATATTAAGGTGAAGAAAAAATAATCTCATTATGTTTCTTGAAAGTTTACTAATTTGACTCTCATCAAAAATCTTTAAAAAATGATAAAAATATATGTTTAAGTTAGGGCCAGTTTTTTTTTTTTTTTTTTTTACCCATTCATCAATCAATGCAGCCAACATTTATTTGGCTTTCTTGTCTTGGCTATCTTGAAGAGATACATGATGCATTACCTTGTACACTGCAACATTGTTCACAGCAGCCAAGATGTCTCTTTCTTCCTTTCTTTCCCTTCCTCCTTTCTTTCCTGTTTTTCCTTTATTAAGTAGAGTATTGATTTATAACATTAGTTTCAGATATAGTATAGTACTGCTGCTGCTGCTAAGTCGCTTCAGTTGTGTCCGATTCTGTGCGACCCCATAGACAGCAGCCAACCAAGCTCCCCTGTCCCTGGAATCCTCCAGGCAAGAACACTGGAGTGGGTTGCCATTTCCTTCTCCAGTGCATGAAAGTGAAAAGTGAAAGTGAAGTCGATCAGTCATGTCCGACTCTTAGCGACCCCATGGACTGCAGCCTACCAGGCTCCTCCATCCATGGAATTTTCCAGGCAAGAGTACAGTACAACATAGTAATTAAATATTTTTATGATTGTACTCCATTTATAGTTGTTATAAATTACTGGCTGTATTTCCCTGAGCTGTGCAATATATCCTTGTTGCTTATCTTTTTGTACATAATAGGTTGTATCTTTTAATCTCCCTACCCTATCTTGTCCTTTTCCCCTCCCCATTGATAACCTCTAGTTTGTGCTCTTTATGAATTTTTTTGGTGTGTTAAATACATTCATTTTATTTTTAAAGTGATTAATCACTGCATATAAGTGATTAAGAGAAATATAAATGCTCTATTATTTCACTAAGCATAATAGTCTTGGTTCATCCATGTTTTAGCAAATGGAAAAACTTCACTCTTTTTTTATGGCTGAGTAATTCCAGTGTCTATGTATATTCCATATTGTATTCAATTTCCTTCAGCAGTGTTTTATAGTTTAAGAATATAGGTTTTTTTTTTTACTTCTGGCTTAATTCTATTTCTAGGTATTTTATTCTTTTTGATATAATTTTAAATGGGATTGTTTTCTTGCTTTCTCTTCCTGATAATTTATTATTAGTGTATAGAAAAGCAACAGATTTCTGTATCCTGCAATTTTACTTAATTTATTTACTAGTTTTAGGTGTGTGGTTTTTTTTTTTTTTGGTGGAAACTTTAGGGTTTTATATATAGTGTCACATGGAGATGTCACCTTTTTAATGAGTTTTTTTACAGCCATAAATTTCTCTCTGAGATTGCTGTTTTTGAATCATTTAATTTTTTTAGATATATGTATTTATTCATGGTTGCCTTGGGTCTTGGTTGCTGCTTGTCAGCTTTCTCTAATTTCAGAGCACAGGGGCTACTCTTTGTTGCCTTGCTTGGGCTTCTCATTGCAGTGGTTTCTCTTGTGGAGCATGGGCTCTAGGCATGCAGGCTTCAATAGCTGCAGTGAGAGGGCTCGGTAGTTATGGCTTACAGGCCTAGTTGTCTCATGACATATGGGATCTTCTTGGACCAGGGATTGAACCTGAGTCTTCCTGCACTGGCAGGCAGATTCTTTGCCACTCAGTCACCAGAGAAGCCCGAATCATTAAAGTTTTCATTAGCATTCCTATGAAAGTACTTTCTAATTTCCCTTTACATTTCTTTTTTGATACACTGGTTATTTAAGTATATGTTATTTATTTACCATATGGTTGTGTGAATTTTCAAAAATTTCTTCTGTTATTGGTGGCCAATTTTTATTGTATTGTGCTTTGTTGGATGGTTTTGCTCTATAGATGATTAGTTACTAATAGTAGTGTTGTCCAAGTCTTCTGTTTTCTTGCTGGCCTGTCTAGTAGTTTTATGTATAATTGAAAATGGGATATTGAAATTTCTAGGAATTATTGTTAAACTGTCTATATTTTAAACTGCAAGGAGATCAAACCAGTCCATCCTAAAGGAAATCAGTCCTAAATATTCATTGGAAGGGCTGATGCTGAAGCTGAAACTCCAATATTTTGGCCACACGATGCGAAGAACTGACTCTTTGGAAAAGACCCTGATGCTGGGAAAGATTGGAGGCAGGAGGAAAAGGGGACGACAGAGGATGAGATGGTTGGATGGTGTCACCGACGCAATTGACATGAGTTTAAATAGGCTCTGGGAGTTGGTGATGGACTGGGAGACCTGGTGTGCTGTAGTCCATGGGGTTGCAGAGTCGGACATGACTGAGCAACTGAACTGAACTATTTTTTCTAGAACCCCTATTTTAAAAGGCCATTATTTATGTTGAGCCAAATAACAGCTAACATTAGTTTGCAAACATTATATCATTCACAAAACATCTGCATACAATTTATCATTGAATTTTTTTCCCCCACAAGGTTAAGAACTAGTATTTTTTACATTCAGTAGTTGAAGAAAATACTTTTAAGGGAAATAAAATATGCTGACCAAGTTGAAGCTGGTAAAGCTGATGCTTGAACTCAGGTTCGTTAATGTCCTGTAAGCTTCCCACTATGCCATTATGTGATCTTCCCATTTCCCTACTCATCAAAATAATATCCCATAAATGTAGTCATGAGCAGAGTTCTGCCCACCTTTCTTTTCTTTCAGACCAAGTGGACTCCTTCTCAGACTACTGACTTCAGTGGAGTCCATGTCTGGCTCCCACTCATGAATCTGTGTCTTTAGTTCATATCTTGGATTGGTATTTTCTGGTATTAAGATTCCACTCAGTTTTTTGGCCACGAGCCAACAAGCTCTGGTGATGACAGCCAGACCTACCCACCTCTCCATTCAAACATTGCCAGCTGGGTAGCATCCCTTTCTGCCAACCACCTGCCTACATTTATCTTATCCTGCCAAAGCAGCTCTTTCTGAATCCCAGCTCCAGCTTCAGTTCAGCCCTTCTCCTGGCACACCTGAGAGGAACATGCAGGCCAGAATTAAATAGCAAGGCATTTTTCAAAATCATTGCATAGCAAATAAATGATCAAAAGCTGGGTCTACCTACTTAGGGAGAAACCAGCTGCATGGGAAGTGAAGACAGTCAGCTGTTTGTTTATAACCTGCATTAAGCCAACAAAAGAAAAAAAGATTTTGGCTGATGTTCTCAATGAATTATCCAGAGGTGAGTTATGTCATGTAAAAATGTGGTGATTCAGTGAGGTGGGAGCAGGTGGAAAGATGATGTTTGATCTGCAGTGGAATCCCCAATAAATTGTTCCTGGTACAGTCTAAAGTTTAAATTTGGTAATTTGGAAATCTCTGGTGTTTGACTCTATGGATATAGCAAGAGGAAAACAAAGAGTTCAATCAGGCAGCACAGTTAGTGCCAGAGGTGAGTTGGAGGAGAACATATAGGAAAGAGGTGTAAACATTTTGTCAGGACATAGTCCTGTTTTTCGTGTGGATCTCTTTAGTAAGCAATCTTTTTGACAGGTAGCCAAATCTTAGGGTTATGTAGGCCAGGATATGTGACAGAATATACACCCTGAACCTGACGTATTGATTGGGGAACAAGAAATAGATTCAAGGTCCTAAAATACGGCCCAAGGACATGATAACTGGAAAGTCAGGGTAGATTATTGAAATCAGACAAGATATATTTGGAGTGTATGTGTTTTTAAGTCTGGGTGTCTTTTTCTGGTGGGGAGATATTCTTCAAGAACTTTTGGAATTTACAACAAAAGCTACTTCAGGATTCAGTAGTTTAGTGCCTTTGTCTTTCTTTTTTTTAAAAAAAAAAATTTATCTACTAGGCTGTGCCGGGTCTTAGTTGCTCCCGGGCTTTAGTTTTTGGGTGTGGGAGCTACTCTGTAGTTGTGGTGTGCTGGCTTCTCATTGCAGTGGCTTCTCTTGCTGTGAAGCACAGGTTCTGGGGCTCATTGACTTCAGCAACTGTGGCCTCCAGGCTCTAGAGCAGGCTCAGTAGTTGTGTACAGCAAGTGGGATCTTCCTGGATCAGGGATCGAACCCCTGTCTCCTGCACTGATAGGTGAATTCTTTACCACCGAGGCACCTTTGTCTTTCAAAGTTGGATTATCTTCTTCCTAACTTTATAGCTGATAGAAGGGGAAAGGAACCCATTTGTCACATACTGAATGATTAAACTGTGGAAAGGGAATTTGACACCTGCGTATGAGTACACTGTGCTCTAATCCATTCTTGGGGGAGTGTAAAATGGTATAGTCATTGGGGTGGGATGTTTTTATGATGTCAGTTAGATGTTTAGTCATTCTTGATAATAATCCTTGATAATCACTGAGAGAAAAGTCCAAGAAAGGCTTAAGGTTGCAAGAAATTAGAGTTAATCTCAATTGTCATTATTGAAGAATGGATAAAGCATGGTAAATGCATATAATAATACTGTGAATTTACAAAAGGAAGAAAGTAGCTCTAACAACTACACAGATCGATTCTCAAAACATCATCTCTCAAAAAGCAGAATAACACTAATTAATAAACATATAAAGCTTAATATACCATACAGTTTTTAAAGATATACTTACACACACATTTTCATGAATCTTTAAAATGAAAAAGGATTATACCAAACTCATAGTAAAGGTTGGATAAGTTCAAAGGAGGAAGACTTTAGTTTTACTTCTAATGAATTTATTTTTCTTTAATGTGACTTTGTATTTATATATTATGTATATTTATGGAGTTATGTGTAACTTAAAAGTTTTAAATTATGACTTGGAGTTTTGGGTATCTTGTTTTTTCTTTTATATTTTTCTAAAAGTGATTTGGAAGTTTATGCAAAATAAAAATGAAAAAGAATACATTAAAAAAATTCCATTAAAAAGAATACATTTGAATCAGTTCTAATGAGGTGGATGAAACTGGAGCCTATTATACAGAGTGAAGTAAGCCAGAAGGAAAAACACCAATACAGTATGCTAATGTATATATATGGAATTTAGAAAGATGGTAACAATAACCCTGTATGCGAGACAGCAAAAGAGACACAAATGTATAGAACAGTCTTTTGGACTCTGTGGGAGAGGGCGAGGGTGGGATGATTGGGGAGAATGACATTGAAACATGTATAATATCATATGTGAAACGAATCGCCAGTCCAGGTTCAATGCATGATACAGGATGCTCGGGGCTGGTGCACTGGGATGACCCAGAGAGATGGTACAGGGAGGGAGGAGGGAGGGGAGAGTTCAGGATGGGGAACATGTGTACACCTGTGGCAGATTCATGTTGATGTATGGCAAAACCACTACAGTATTGTAAAGTAATTCGCCTCCAATTAAAATAAATAAATTTATATTAAAAAATTAACAGGACTATCATATAAGCAAATGAAGATGAATTTGATTTGTGATGTTGAGGATGACTACAGTTATGCTCGTTTGGATGTTTAATAGAGAAAGCAGTTCTAATCTGTCCTTTGATTTTATCCCCACGTTAAAAAAAAAATGAAGTATGATGAAGTATAGTTCATTTACAGTATTGTACCAATCTCTACTGTACAGCAAAGTGACTCATTTTTACATATATACATATATATATATATAGGTTATACTCTACATATATGTACATACACACGCATTCTTTTGTAACTTTCTTTTCTATTATGGTTCATCATAAGAAATTGAATATAGCTCCCTGTGCTATATAAAAGGACCTTGCAGTTTATCCACTCTAAATGTAATAGTTTACATCTGCTAATCCCAAACTCCTAATGCATCCCTTCTCCCACCCTCCTTCCCCTTGGCAACCACAAGTCTGTTCTGTATATCTGTGAGTCTGTTTCTAACCTGCTCTTTGGATTGGTGTGAGAGAATGGGTGAATTTGGACTGTGAAGTTACACACTTTGTTTAGTAAAGGTTGCCCCTTCTTTAACAAACTGTTAATAAATTATTTGATTTTAATGAGAAATGATGAAAATATTAATCATATCTAACCATGGACAACTGAGGATAGTATGGCAAGAGTAAATCTATTATTCATCTTTTATATAATTGCAGACATTTAGATGCTGACTCAGCACCAGTGCATCAAAAATTATATTAGCAGTTCATCCCCTCAGGAGGTCCAGCAATAATGAAATTAGCAGAAAGTAAAACAATCATTAATGTGATAAATACTGTAATAAAGATAGCAATAAAATATTTTAGCAGTGTCCTGCTTCTGGCAGTGATTAAGTGGTATATTGCCACTTTCACTATAAATAGCTGGAACACTGGATCAAATATATTAAATAGCTGATGGGAAGGAGTGCCTACAAAGGAAACTTTTGATGTAATGGAAATCTTCTTTATCTTGATTATGATAATAATTAAATCAGCACAAGATAATAAAAACTCATCAATCTGTATCCTTAAAATGGGTATATATTTTTATTATAAACTATGTCCATACTGATTAAAATAAATGAAACCAAACTTTTACTCCATAATTGGAAAATATATATTAAGAAATAAAGCTGATATGGATCAGAGGCCTAAATGTCAAAGCTAAAACTTTAAAATTTCTAGGAGAACACAACATTTGTGTAACCTTGAGTGGGGAAAACTTTTTTCCAAAAATAAAAAAACACATTTTTTTTAAAAGTATAGTTGGTTTACAGTATTGTGCCAATCTCTGTTGTACAGCAAAGTGACTCAGTTATACACATATTTTTTTTAATATTCTTTTTCACTGTAGTTTCTAATAGGATACTAAATATATTTCTTGGTGATATACAGTAGGACCTTGCTTATCCATCATAGAGATCAATGCAAATAAATAGAGAAAAACAATAGAATGGGAAAGACTAGAGATCTCAAGAAAATTAGAGATACCAAGAAACATTTCATGGAAAGACGGGTTCAATAAAGGACAGAAATGGTATGGACTTAACAGAAGCAGAAGATATTAAGAAGTGACAAGAATACGCAGAAGAATTGTACAAAACAGATCTTTACGACCCAGATAATCATGATGGTAGGATCACTAACACTCACCTAGAGCCAGACATCCTGGAATGTGAAGTCAAGTGGGCCTTAGGAAGGATCACTACAAACAAAGCTAGTGGAGTTGATGGCATTCCAGTTGAGCTGTTTCAAATCCTGAAAGATGATGCTGTGAAAGTGCTGCACTCAATATGCCAGCAAATTTGGAAAACCCAGCAGTGGCCACAGGACTGGAAAAGGTGAGTTTTCATTCCAATCCCAAAGAAAGGTAATGCCAAAGAATGTTCAAACTAAGCACATTGCACTCATCTCACATGCTAGTAAAGTAATGCTCAAAATTCTCCAAGCCAGGCTTCACAATACATGAACCGTGAACTTCTAGATGTTCAAGATGGTTTTAGAAAAGGCAGAGAAACCAGAGATCAAATTGCCAACATCCACTGGATCATGGAAAAAGCAAGAGAGTTCCAGAAAAACATCTATTTCTGCTTTATTGACTATGCCAAAGCCTTTGACTGTGGGGATCACAATAAACTGTGGAAAATTCTGAAAGAGATGGGAATACCAGACCACCTGACCTGCCTCTTGAGAAATCTGTATGCAGGTCAGGAAGCAACAGTTAGAACTGGACATGGAACAACAGACTGGTTCCAAATAGGAAAAGGAGTACGTCAAGGCTGTATACTGTCACCCTGCTTATTTAACCTCTATGAAAAGTACATCATGAGAAACACTGGACCTGATGAAGCACAAGCTGGAATCAAGATTGCTGGGAGAAATATCAATAACCTCAGATATGCAGATGACACCACCTTTATGGCAGAAAGTGAAGAGGAACTAAAAAGCCTCTTGTTGAAAGTGAAAGAGGAGTGGAAAAGTTGGCTTAAAGCTCAACATTCAGAAACCTAAGATCATGGCATCCAGTCCCATCGCTTCATGGCAGATAGATGGGGAAACAGTGGACACAGTGGCTGACTTTATTTTTTGATCTCCAAAATCACTGTAGATGGTGATTGCAGCCATGAAATTAAAAGACACTTACTCCTTGGAAGGAATGTTATGACCAGCCTAGACAGCAGATTAAAAAGCAGAGACATTACTTTGTCTACAAAGGTCTGTCTAGTCGAGGCTATGGTTTTTCCAGTGGTCATGTATGGATGTGAGAGTTGGACTATAAAGAAAGCTGAGGGCTGAAGAATTGATGCTTTTGAACTGTGGTGTTGGAGAAGACTCTTGAGAGTCCCTTGGATTGCATGAAGATCCAACCAGTCCATACTAAAGGATATCAGCCCTGGGTGTTCATTGGAAGGACTGTTGTTGAAGCTGAAACTCCAATACTTGGCCACCTCATGCAAAGAGCTGACTCATTTGGAAAAGACCCTGATGCTGGGAAACTTGAGGTCAGGAGAAGGGGATGACAGAGGATGAGATGGTTGGATGGCATCACCGTCTCAATGGGCATTTGTTTGGATGGAATCCTGGAGCTGGTGATGGACAGGGAGGCCTGGAGTTCTGTGTTTCATGGGGTTGCAAAGAGTCAGACACGACTGAGTGAGTGAACTGAACTGAATCCCAAACTCCCAGTCCTTCCCTACTCCACTTGTGGCAGACACAGTCTGTTCTCTGTGTCTGTGAATCTGTTTCTATTTTGTAGATATACATTTGTCTTTCTCTTCTGACTTTCTTCACTTAGTATGGTAATCTCTAGTTGCATCCTTGTTGTTGCAAATGGCATGTTTCATTCTTTTTTATGGCAGACTAGTATTCCATTGTATATATGTACCATGTCGTCTTTATTCATTCAGCTGTTGTTGGACATTTAGGCTGTTATCATGTTTTGGGGATTGTGAATAGTGCCACTATAAACATAATGGTGCATGCTTGTTTGTTTGTTTTTTTCTTTTTGGCCATACCTATGGCACGCAGAAATTGCCCCACCAAGTATTGAACCCGTGCCACTTGATGCGGAAGCAGATTTTTAAACACCGGATCACTGAGGAAGGCCACGTGTATATTTTTAAACTATGTTTTGTCCTGGTGTATGCCCAGGAGTGAGATTGCTGGAACATAGGGTAATTCTGTTTTTAGTTTTCTGAGGAACTCTCACACTGTTTTTTTGTTTAGTGGCTGCACATACTTAAATCCCACCAGTAGTGTAAGAGGGTTCCTTTTTCTCCATACCCCATCCACTTTTTATTTGTTGTAGATTTTTTGATGATGGCCATTCTGACTGGTGTGAGGTGATACCTCATTGTAATTTTGATTTGCATTTCTCTAGTAATTAGTGATGTTGAGCATCTTTGCATGTGCTTGCTGGCCATCTGTATGTCTTCCTTGGAGAAATGTCTATCAAGATCTTTTGCCTATTTCTCAATTGTGTTGTTTGTTCTTTTGTTGTTGCCTTGTCTGAAATGTGTATTTTTAAATTAAACTTTTGTAGGTCACTTTGCAAATGGTTTCTCATATTCCATAGATTATCTTTTCCTTTTTTAAAAAAATGCTTTCCTTTGCTTTTCAAAAACTTGTAAGTTTTATTAGGTCCTATTGGTTTATTTTTGTTTTTATTTCTATTGCTCTTGGAGACCAAACTAAGGAAACAGTGGTATGATTTATGTCAGAGAATGTTGTACCTGTGCTCTCTTCTAGGAGTTTTATGGTATCATGTCTTATGTTTAAGTCTTTAAGCCATTTTGACTTTATTTTTGTGCATGGTATGAGAGTGTGTTCCATCTTTACTGATTTACATGCAACTGTCCATGTTCCCTGCACCACTTGCTGAAGAGATTGTCTTTTCTCCATTTTATATTCTTGCCTCCTTTGAGGCAAGAATTGACTGTAGGGTTGTGGCTTTATTTCTGGGCTCTGTATTTTGTTCCACATATCCGTTTTTGTACTTCCAACACTGTTCGGATTACTGTAGCTTTTTAGTATTGTCTTAAGTCTGAGAGAGTTATGCCTCCTGCTTTGTTTTTTTCCTCTCAGGATTACTTTGACAGTTCTGGGTTTTTATTGTTCCATATAAATTTGGGGGTTATTTGTTCTAGTTCTGTGAAATGTCATAGCTATTTTGATATGGCTCAGATTAAATATGTAGATTGATTTGGTGGTATTTCCATTTTAATAGTATTATTCCAATCCCAGAGCATGGGATATCTTTCCATTCCTTTTGAATCCTCATTTTCCTTTTTAAATGTTTTACAGTTCTTAACATATTGTTTCACCTCCTTGGTCAGGTTTATTTCTTTGTATTTTATTTATTTATTTATTTTTGGTTTTATTTTAAAATGGCAAAAGCATTTTTAAAGTTCCAGGAACACAAAGAAACAATCCCATTTCCTTGGAGAAGCCTTTACAGAAGAGGTGAGTCTTGATGGAAGTGTATAGTAACAGAATTCTGGTGGCTATGTGAAGAATATGTAGAATGGAGAAACTTCTGCAGATAGGGGATTATTTAGAGATAATGTGACAGTGAGGAAGAAACAGAAGAAAATCAATGCATTTATAATATGGGCCTCAAACTCAAATGCTTACACTCTCCAGGTAGACAATTTAAATGTATGAAGCAGTTAGGTATGAGATCATAAGGAGAGGAAAGAGCTGTGAAAAGTGCACCTTCTTGTCCTATCTAAAGAGTGGAGCCATGGTCACTTCTAGCTAATTATATAAGGGATTATTATAGGTGGGAGTGCAGACCCAGTACTGTCAAATTGGACTTTGTTTCAAAAGAAATTGGACACCTAAATTTTTATGCACAATCTTTTGAATTTTAAGGTGTGAAAACTGTGTGTTAACACCCTCTGGGTCCAAAAAAAAAAAAAAAAGGCATTTCCAGGCAGCATGAGGATCGTGGATTGATGGATCATGGATTGACAGGTCATGTGGCTTAGTCCATATTTGAATGTGAATGGTGGAAGATGATGCAGAGTTCTGGCTGAGATAAGCATTCAGGATTGTGATTTCAGTATGAAATTAGGAATCAGAAATACATGCATGTGATTATAGTGATGCTGAGTTTATTGGAGTGTTTGACAGTTGAAGGTCCTTATATGAGTAAACAAACCTTATTATTCCAGAAGGTATTGAAATATGGATCCCAGCACTCTTGTCATTGGATAAGAGCTAGGAAAATTTTATATGGTAACTGTGATTGTGGTACTTTCATTTTTTGTTTGTAACATCTCTGCAAACCATATCAAACTTAATTTCCTTATGCCACCACTTATTGTCTTAACAACCACCTAATATTACTTTCAATAGTTTACTTAACAGCACAGTATTTGTTTTATATTAACATACTTGTTATTTTATCCCATAGTTCTTGCCTTAATTTTAGTTTTTTCCTTGATTCCAAAATGAAAGAAAGCAACTTAATGCATCACATGGTATTTTGTTGACAAGTGTGTGAAAAGTCAGTGTGTATATATGCTAATAGGGATATTTTGATCTATTCTGGTGGCTCAGACAGTAAAGAATCTGCCTGCAGTGGAGGAGACCCAGGTTCGATCCCTGGGTCAGAAAGATTGCCTGGAAGAGGGAATGGCAATCCACTCCAGTATTCTTGTCTGGAGAATCCCCTGGACAGAGAAGCCTAGTAGACTATAGTCCATGGGGTTGCAAAGAGTTGGACATGACTGAGCATGCACATACTTCAACTCCTTAGCACACAGAAATATTTTAAAGCATTTCCTCCCATAGATTATTGAAAAAAAGTTACTTAAATTTATTTTGCCTTTTATTGGGAAAAAAGAAAAAATACTAATTTTCCTGCCAACGGATAATTTGTTTCCATATTAGTGGTCTTCTTTTAACCACCTTAAGATAAAGGATTTTAGAAATATAAACAATATATTGACCTTTAGCTCTTTCTGCCTTTAAGAGAAACCTCTTAATGCTATTTTAGAAAAGGTGAGGCATTTAATAAGTATGCTTTTTGATAAAAGAAACGGTTTGGCCAAACATTTCCATGACCTCAATTGTACAGCAAGACTTTTGATTGACTAGGCTGAAACAAAGTTGATTTTCTTAATATTGCTCTGTTTTGAAGATACTCATCTTAATGTAGTAATGACAGTTTCATTCTTCTAGACTTTGCGGAAATCAAAAAGCATCTTATTATAGATAATAGATAAATAATACAATATATAAAAGTAATTAAAGCCTCAAGATAGTGAAGTTGTCAATTCTCCCCAAATTTATCTATTGGTTTAATGCAATTCCCATCAAAATCTGGAATTTATAAAAAGGGTACCGAAGAACATATTTACAGGGGAACAGTGGAGAAACAGGCATAAAGAATAGACTTATGGACATGGGGAGAGGGGAGGAGAGGGTGAAATGTTTGGAAAGAGTAACATGGAAACTTTCATTACCATATGTAAAATAGATAGCCAACAGGAATTTGATGCATGGCTCAGGAAACTCAAACAAGGGCTCTGTATCAACTTAGAGAGGTGGGATGGGGAGGGTGAGATGGGAGGGAGTTTGAAAAGGGAGGAGATATATGTATACCTATGGCTGGTTCATGTTGAGGTTTGACAGAAAACAGCAAAATTCTGTAAAGCAATATTCCTTCAATTAAAAAAAAAAACTCAACAAACTTTTCTGTAGAAATTGTCAATATTATTAAAAATGTACATGGAAAGAAATAGGACCTAAACAGAATAGCTAAAGCAGTTATGACAAAGAATAAAGTTGGGGAACCATTGTACCCAATGGTAAGTCTTGCTGCATAACTAAAGTAATCAAGGCAGTGTGGCACTGGCTGAAGGGTAGACCCATAGGTCAATAGAGTGACCCGGAAATAGCCCCACACCAATATGCCGATTGAGTTGTGGCAAAGGTGCAAAACCAATTCAGTGGAGGAAGGATAATCTTTTCAACAAATGGTGCTGAAGCAATTAGACACCACAGAAAGAGGAGAAAAAAAGAAAAAACGGACTTCTGACTAAAACTCAAACCTCGCACAAAACATGAAAGTGGACAGTAAACAGAAATGTGAAACTAAAACTTTTAGAGGCATAGAGAAATTCGAAAAGATACATGCATCCCAATATTCATAGGAGAAGGCAATGGCAACCCACTCCAGTACTTTTGCCTGGAAAATCCCGTGGACGGAGGAGCCTGGTAGGCTGCACTCCATGGGGTTGCTGGGAGTCGGACACGACTGAGCGACTTCACTTTCACTTTTCACTTTCATGCCTTGGAGAAGGAAATGGCAACCCACTCCAGTGTTCTTGGCTGGAGAGTCCCAGGGACGGGGGTGCCTGGTAAACTAAAACTTTTAGAGGCATAGAGAAATTCGAAAAGATACATGCATCCCAATATTCATAGGAGAAGGCAATGGCAACCCACTCCAGTACTTTTGCCTGGAAAATCCCGTGGACGGAGGAGCCTGGTAGGCTGCACTCCATGGGGTTGCTGGGAGTCGGACACGACTGAGCGACTTCACTTTCACTTTTCACTTTCATGCCTTGGAGAAGGAAATGGCAACCCACTCCAGTGTTCTTGGCTGGAGAGTCCCAGGGACGGGGGTGCCTGGTGGACTGCCATCTCTGGGGCCGCACAGAGTCGGACACGACTGAAGCAACTTAGTAATAGCAGCAATATTCATATCAGCATTACTTATAAAGCCAAAGTACAGAGGTAATCTGTGTGTCCATTAACAGATGAATGGTGAAAGAAGATATCGTGTGTGTATGTGTGTCTTTGTGTGTGTGTGTATGTGTCTGTGTGTATGTATGTGACACACACACATACCTGCACACAGAAGAATACTACTCAGCCACAAAAAAAGGATTGAATTTTGTCATTTGCAACAACAGGGGTGGACCTGGAGTATATAATACTAAGTGAAACAAGTCAGAGGAAGACAAATACTATATGATATAACTTATATATGAAATCTACAAAATACAACAAACTACCCTGCTTATTTAACTTCTATGCAGAGTACATCATGAGAAACGCTGGAATGGAAGAAACACAAGCTGGAATCAAGATTGCTGGGAGAAATATCANGCTGGCTAGGAAGCAACAGTTAGAACTGGACATGGAACAACAGACTGATTCCAAAGAGGAAAAGGAGTACATCAGGCTATATATTGTCACCCTGCTTATTTAACTTCTATGCAGAGTACATCATGAGAAACGCTGGACTGGAAGAAACACAAGCTGGAATCAAGATTGCTGGGAGAAATATCAATAACCTCAG
Source organism: Aepyceros melampus (assembly GCA_006408695.1). Classification (NCBI taxonomy): domain Eukaryota; kingdom Metazoa; phylum Chordata; class Mammalia; order Artiodactyla; family Bovidae; genus Aepyceros; species Aepyceros melampus. The sequence goes on from SJXQ01008984.1 coordinate 169,147, forward strand.
ATATGCAGATGACACCACCCTTCTGGCAGAAAGTGAAGAGGAGCTAAAAAGCCTCTTGATGAAAGAGTGAAAGAGGAGAGTGAAAAAGTTGGCTTAAAGCTCAACATTCAGAAGATGAAGATCATGGCATCTGGTCCCATCACTTCATGGCAAATAGATGGGGAAACAGTGTCAGACTTTATTTTGGGGGGTTCCAAAATCACTGCAGATGGTGATTGCAGCCATGAAATTAAAAGACACTTACTCTTTGGAAGAAAAGTTATAACCAACCTAGATAACATATTAAAAAGCAGAGATATTACTTTGCCAACAAAGGTCTGTCTAGTCAAGGCTATGGTTTTTCCAGTGGTCATGTATGGATGTGAGAGTTGGACTGTGAAGAAAGCTGAGCACCGAAGAATTGATGCTTTTGAACTGTGGTGTTGGAGAAGACTCTTGAGAGTCCCTTGGACTGCAAGGAGATCCAACCAGTCTATCCTAAAGGAGACCAGTCCTGGGTGTTCATTGGAAGGACTGATGCTGAGGCTGAAACTCCAATACTTTGGCCACCTCATGCGAAGAGTTGACTCATTGGAAAATACTCTGATGCTGGGAGGGATTGAGGGCAGGAAGAGAGTGGACGACAGAAGATGAGATGGCTAGATGGCATCACCAACTCGAAGGATATGAGTTTGGGTAAACTCCAGGAGTTGGTGATGGACAGGGAGGCCTGGCGTGCTGGGATTCATGAGGTCACAAAGAGTAGGACACGCCTGAGCGACTGAACTGAACTGAACTGAAGAGAAAATGAAATGACAAACTTTAGAAATGTGTGAAACATACATCAAGCATAAGAATAAATAATAAAATAACTCAGTTTAATTACGAACAGCAAAAAAAACCCCACATAACCAAAGAAGGTGTGAAAGTGAAAGTGTTAGTTACTCAGTACTTGTCTGACTCTTTGGGACCCCATGGACTGGAGTCCACCAGGCTCCTCTATCCATGGAATTCTCCAGGCAAGAATGCTGAAGTGGGTTGCCCTGCCCTTCTCCAAAGGATCTTCCAAACTCAGGGATTAAACCACAGTCTTGCACATTGTCAGCAGTTTCTTTACTGTCTGAGCCATTGGGGAAGCCCAAAGAAGGCATATGCATGGAAAATAAGCAGATGGAAAGACTGTCAACACCATTAGTCACTGGAGAAATGCAAATTAAAAGATCATAGAGGTACCACTGAAAAATGACTAGAATGACTAAAAAGTTAAAAAATGAATATACTTACTTCTGATACAGAATAGAACAACTGGAACCTTACATGTCACCATGATACATTTTAGAACATTTTTATCATTTCAAAAAGAAATCCCATACCCCTTAGTTATTACTTAGTTATTAGTTCTCTACCCCTTCAGTCCTGAGTAACTGTTAATTTACGTTCTGTCTGTATTTGTGTTGTTCAATCCCTCAGTCGTGTCTGACTCATTGTGACCCCAAGGACTACAGCACACCAGGCTTCCATGTCCTTCACTATCTCCTGGAGTTTGCTCAGACTCATGTCCACTGAGTTGATGATGCCATCCAACCATCATCCTCTGTCGCCCCTTCTCCTCCTGCCCTCAATCTTTCCCAGCATCAGGAAATCTTTTCTAAATCCTTAGCATGGCAATAACAGTTTTTTGTATCCCCTAGCCTCATCTCTATTCCAGTGTAATTCAACATTTATTGAATGTATCAGACTGTGTGTGTGCAGACTTCCCAGGTTGCGCTAGCAAATAAAGAATCCGCCTGCTAATGCAGGTGATGTAAGAGACGCGGTTTGATCCCGGGGTCAGGAAGATCCCCTGGAGAAGGAATAGTCTCATCTCTATTCTAATACAGCTCAATGTTTACTGAATATATCAGACTTCTTTAACACAAATAAGCACTCTTGCCTTGAGACACTCATGGTCCAGTAAAAAGATGTGTATTAGTATGATCATCTTTCAATTAATAATATCTTATAATAATAGCTAGGGTGACCATAAGTCCTGGTTTTTGCCTATTGTCCTAGTGTAGTTACTAATGGTACCAATGCTGTTTTTCAGTCTCAAAAGTTTCTAGAAAGTTTGAACAATAGCACGGATACGGGAGTGGACTGCCATTCCTCCTCCAGGTTACCCTGGGTTACCCTAAAAAAACCTAGTCACTGTGAGCTTCAGAATTAGCCAGCTTGCAGTCATACCATAGCAAGAGAACCTAGGGGAATAAGTAACTATAATCCTCTTCTGTATTGCTGTTGCTCCTCATTGCCTGAACTCAGCTAACTGAACCTAAGGGAAAGAAAGCTCTTTACGTTCAGGCTCTCTTGGGGGCAGGAACGTGGATATCCTGCATTAGGACTCACTGTTACTACCCTATTTTGCAATAGGAAAAAAATGAGATGAAGAAAGGCTAACGTGCTCAATGTGACAAAGATGGTATGTGATAATACGGAGTGCTCTGTGCTCCCCACTCCACCAGGCTCCCTCTGCAGCTCCTATGCACTAGCAAATGCCAACACACCCATCTTCGCCACAGCATCATTACCCTTGAAGCCACTGACTCTTTGCTCATTCTCATCCCTTGTTTGGAATGTCTTCCTTGCCCTCTCCCCTCCACCTCTTTGGTGAAGCCTTTCCTATTCTGACAGGCAGAGTGAATGGCTCCTTCTCCTGTGCTTTGAAGTCTCATAATTCATATATCTTTTCCAGGATTTGGCCTATTTATTAGAGTTCTTCAACATCTGTCTCTCAGCAGACTGGTTAAGAGTCAGAGAGGCATCCTCATTAAAATATAGTTTTTTAGTTGCTAGCACAGTGCTGGGCAGAATTAAAAAGGTAATCTAAGCCCTTAGCAACTCTATTAGGGAGGACCGATCACTAAACAGGTTTTAAAGATGAGAAAATTGAAGGCTGAAATGTTAAGTAATTTGCCCAAGGTCACACAGCTGTCAAGCAGTAAAGCCAGGATTTTGAATCTAGGTAGTCAGGTTGCAGTTGTTATGCTTAGTTGCCCAGTCATGTCTGACTCTTTGCAACCGCATGGACTGTAGCCCACCAGGCTCCTCTGTCCATGGAATTCTCCAGGCAAGAATACTGGGGTGGGTTGCCATGCCCTTCTCCAGAAGATCTTCTCGACCCAGGGATCAAACCTGGGTCTCCTGCACTGCAGGCAGATTCTTTACCATCTGAGCCAGCAGGGAAGCCCACTCTGATCGTCTGCTACTGCTAAGTCACTTCAGTCGTGTCCGACTCTGTGCTACTCCATAGAAGGCAGCCTACCAGGCTCCCCTGTCCCTGGGATTCTCCAGGCAAGAACACTGGAGTGGGTTGCCATTTCCTTCTCCAACTCTGATTGTAGAATGATACATAAATAACTTTATAGTAAGAACTGAAATTCTTAAACAGCCTTCCTTGGTTGAAAGGACTTAAGTTGTACATTTATTAAATATATTTATGCCTACCTGCCAAAAAAACAAGGAAGGGGGTGGATTTAAGGCACTGCCCCTCATCAGTGAAAAAAATTCAGGCAGAAACTGGGTTAACTGATGATTTTATTCTGAAAGTTTCCTCAAACAGATGAAACTTTGGAATAAATGACTGTGCTTTTGTGAGGAGCATAAAATAATCTACCAACAAAGGCAGGGAGTTCACATAATCAGTTGTTTTCAATACAGGTGAAAGAAGGTGAAGTCTTTCAGTCGTGTCCTACTCTTTGTGAGCCCATGGATTGTAGCCTACTAGACCCCTAGGTCCATGGGATTTTCCAAACAAGAATACTGGAGTGGGTTGCTATTTCCTTCTCCAGGGGATCTTCCCAACCCAGGGATCGAGCCCAGGTCTCCCAAATTGTAGGCAGATGCCTTACCATCTGAGCTACCTTTAGTCCCCTTCAATATAAGCATTTGGAAACAAAATAAGTCAATAAAATTAAAACAATTAATAAGACCCTGCAGTCTGGTTTGGTCAATATAACACAAAATGGAGAGCTGGTTTGCGGCTGCCCTTATGGGGTTGGCAGCTTGTGGAGGGACCTGCCCTCTGGTCCAGGGCAGTGTTGCTCTTAAATCCTCCTTCCACGAGAAGGAATCGAATGTCCATATACCACAGAGAGCTCCGGATCAAGTATTTCTTGCCCCTCCCTTTGCACAGCACCCATGCACCTGGTAATCCTAACTCAGTACCTAGGGTGCCTCATGTCTGGTTGACATAAATTGGTGGTCTTGTCTTACAAAGATCTGAAGCCTAGGGGAAGACACTGGTCAGAACTGAAGAGGTTAGTGCTCTGAGGGTCTGGGCTACAGACAGGAGCTGCTCATCTTTCATTCATCCAGTGTGTTTGTGTTCAGTCGTGTCCAACTCTCTGCAACCTCACCTTCGCTTGCCAGCCAGGCTCCTGTGTCTGTGGGATTTTTCCGGCAAGAATACTGGAGTGGATTGCCATTTCTCCCTCCAGAGGATCATCTCCACCCTGGGATGGAACAGTGGCTCCTGGATTGGCAGGCGGGGTCTTCATCACTTGAACCAGCTAGGAAGCCCTTTCACTGAGAGCTCGTTCATCGTTATTTTCATTCCCGGTGGTCCCATCGGCACCCTGTGGATGGACTTCAGCCTGGGTTGCCTCTAGCCCCTTGACCCCTCCCGGGGCAACCTAGTGTCTGTCTCGAAGCAGCGGGAAGCGCACCCGGAGCCCACTCAACACTTAGGCAAAGGTGGCGCAGCGAGTTTGAATCTTGCACCCTTGGGGCAGAGACAGCTGGAGCGGCAAGACCAAGGCCCCGAGAAACCCGGCTAGTTGAAGTCTCAGCTCAGACTCGGAGGCGCCCCAGTTTGAAGAGGCGGTTTGTCTTTTCACCTAATTCAATAGGCCCAGGGTTTCCCCAAGGGCTCAATCCCGTGGGCTGATCACAGACAGCCCTTCATCGCCTTACCACACTTTCCCTGCGCTGGGATCCAATCAGCCCCCCCGGCCCCCTGCCCCGCCGCCACCGCGACTCCACGAGGGGCCGCGGCAACCTACAGCACTCCAAACACACCTCGCCACTCCAGCCCTGGCCGAGGCGCCGCGCCACCCCGCGTGCAGTGGGACTCTGCCGTTCTTCCCACAGCACAGACACGCAGCAATGCCCCAGCACCTCCCGGAAAAACCCTTCCCCACCGCAGAGCAGTCTCCAGTCCCACGCGCTCGGAGTCAAACCCGCTCCAGGGTCACCCGCCTGGCGCCGCCGCCGCCCCGCGCGCCCGCCTCCGGGTCGTGGGGTCGGTTCTCCAGCGATCAAAAAAGGCCCTCTCACTTGCGCCCAGCTCTCCGGTTACACCCGGGGAGGCCCGGCCCCCACGCTCTAGGGCAGTCAGCAGCTGCTTTCGTTCTCCGGCTGGGGCGTCCTTTTCTTCCTCTCTGGCAGGCGGTGGTTAGCGGTGCACGGCTGCCACTACTCCGGCCTCTTCCTCTTCGGTGGGGTCGCCTACCCGGCCGCACGCGACAGTGACAGCTTCCAGCTGCCTGCCTTTGGAGAGAATTGTGGAGGGGCAACTCTCCCCTCGCAGGGGTCTGCCCAGCTCCACCTCGGTCGCCCGCTGCTTTCCCTAGTGACCCACTCCCCTTTCAAGCCTGTTCCTCCGAGGGGGGCCTGCTTGCCCGGGGCTAACTCTGGGCGAGATGCTGTCCGCGTGGACCTGTCTCGCCCCAGGGTCCCGTCTCCCTCTCCGCAGCCGCTCCAACTACCAGCTTGGGGAAGCGCGTGGCGGGACCCAGGGCTGAGACCTCTGCGCCCAGGCTTTTACTCGGACTCCAGCACGTGGTGGAACGAGGGGTGGCGGGCAGCTCACAGGCTTGGGGGGCGCTCCCGGTGGCACGGGAGCGGGTCCTGTTGGAGCCGATCGCTCCATTCAGGGAGGGCGAGCCCGGCGGCCGGGGCCGACTGACCCGGGTTGGAGACCCGCCCATCCTCCTCCCTCCCACCGCCTCAGCCAGGGCGCGCCGGCTCACACCCCTTCCTGGGGAAGCAAATGGTCCCTTCCAGGCGGGTGGCCATGTTGCTCTAATAAAGCGGGAGGGGCGGCGGCGTGGGGGCAGCAGATGCTGCTGGTGGCGCGCGGGAGCCGGGCGCAAGCAGAGCGCAGCCGCCAGGGAGGCGCGGGGGTGGCGAGCCGGAGCCGGAGCCCGAGCAGCAGCCGCTAGTGTTGGCGGAGAGCACCCGGGCGCAGCCACAGCCGCTGCCGCCGCCGCGATGGCCGTGGCCGTGGGGAGACCATCTGTGAGTACTGGGGCCTCGCTTTCCTCGTCCGCCTCTCCTCCTGCGCTGGTCGGGGTGGGGGGTTCCCGCTGGCGGGAGGGTATCGGCGGGGACC
>SJXQ01008984.1:175661-189979 GCA_006408695.1 Aepyceros melampus
GGAGGGTATCGGCGGGGACCCCGGGGGCCGGGGCGGGGGCGCGGGACGGCTGCAGCGGTGGCTCTGGGTGTGTGCCTGAATTTGGGCGCGCGTCTGGGGCAAAGGGGAGGGCGAAGAGCCGGGAGGCTCGGCTACTACGTGATCGCCCCGGTTCTGGGGATGTGGGAGGAAAAGGACCCCTTTCCTTTTTTTTTTCCCTTTTAACAGGGTCGTTTTGGCCACGGTGTTTCTCGCCTGCCTCCCTCTCCCCGCGTACACCTTTTCTCTGGTGGCGGTGGAGAAAGGCGCCGGGTGCGGGGCTTTCCTCCCGGCTCCCCCGCGCTGAGAGGCGACCAGGGCGTGGGAATTGTTAGTTCAAGCGCCGTGTCTTAGGGTGGCAGAAACCGGCTCAAAAATAAAGGAGAGGGATTTCCGTGGTGGCTTCCCCAGTGCCTTGAGAGATTCCGGACAGCCTCCGGCACCCACGCCGGTAACCGGGCCCTGCCCAGGATGTGGACAAAAGCCCCAGATACACAGACAAAGTTTTCAAAGGGCTCCCTTGTCCGGGTGGGTGAAAGTCTTAAAGACTCTGCGGTTGGAAGGCCGGAGGCGGGGGCGCGGGAAGAGGAAGGGATGGCGGGTGCGTGGAGAATCGGGTGCCCCTGGACGGGGGCGAGGGAGCCGGGGAGGGAGGGAGGGAGGGAAGGGGATGCTCAGGCCGCGAGTTTGCGGGCGGGGCGAGGGGTGCAGGGCTCAGTGGGCGACTCCGGACCCGGCCAGGACGGCAGCGGGACTTCAAGGGCGCGGCTTCAGCCGGGCTCCTCATCCCGGGTGAAGGGCGAAGGAAAGGGGCGGCGGCGGCCTTTTCCTTTTTTTTTTTTTTTAAGTGAAAGGAGCAGAGCCGGGTGGGTAAGGCGGAGTCCGTTTTCTTTCTCTTTCCCCCTTTCTTTGTCGCTGTTCAAAGTCCATTTTCGTCCCACGGGCTTTGTGGGCTCTCCGAGAGAGGCTCTTCCCGCTCTGTCACCGCCGGTTCCTTTCCTCTTCTTTGCCTCTCACCGCTGTGTAGCTGCAGGTGGTGGCTGCGGAGGGTTTGTAGGTATAGACCCAAGTCTCTGGGAGATCCTGGAAGCTCTGAAAGCCCAGAAATGCAAAATGCAAGACTGCTTTCAGATTTTCCACCCACCCCCCACCCCGGCTCTTCTTGCAACTCCTTCCCCAGATACCCTCTCTTTTTGCACCCCTTCCTCATCATTTAGCGGAGTCCCTCTCCGGGTTCTAACCGGGTTTGGTGGTTCAGCTGCCAGACATGTTTTCAAAGGCGTTCTCCACGGTCGGAACATGTGCAGTGGTCATATTGAAGCGTAACTGTGGGTCTTCTAGGCATTTTAAACTCTAATATTTAATGACATACTCTTAAGAATTCAGGTCTCCTCTTGATAATTAGTGGTCATAGATTGTTGTTACTGAGGGAATTTGCAAAGTCTCTGGGCTGATCCCTTTATTTTTCTGGTGAGAAAATTGAGGTCCAGAGAGGTCAAGTTCACCTGGAAAAATTACCACCCCTATCCCCCTGCCCCACCCCCTTCCCCAACACACACACACACACACACACACACACTCACACACACTCTCTCTCTCTCTCTCTCTCTCTCTCTCATTTCCAGAGCAGTGATTCAGATAACTAAAATAACAAGATAATTGGACAGTGGCTAGGAATGCAAAGATTCTCTGTGTGTAGGGGGAGGATGTCTTTCAGTGACACCCATTGCTGGTGCATTCTTGGGGCAAGGGAGAGGTGGAAGAAATAATTTGCTGCACATTTTCTATAAATTAGTTAGTTCATATATGTCAGCTAAATAGGAACAGTATGTGGATTTAAGACCCAGTTGTGTGGCCGTAATCATATCCAACACCAGGTCTGCCAACCAGATGTGAACTTAATCCCTCAGAATTCTTGTGTAAGACCTTGCTCATTCAAAAACAGGCGACTTTACAAAGTATACGTGCACAGAGGAGGTGCCTGCTTTCTCTGCACATTCCCTGTTGTCACTAGAATTAAGATTAAATTACTTACAGTTTGAAAACAGAGGACTTTTTCTGGATCAAGTTGTGGTAGGGCTGATCAGGAGTTGACTACAAAGTTACAGTCTTTTCATGGAACTTGCAAGGAATTGTTGAATGGTTTCACTTGGTTCCTTCAGGTACTATCTTAGTGTAGTATTTGCACTTAGGTCTTCAAAACAACCCCGGTGAACGCAAAAGATACTCCAAACCCAGCCCCAAGGTCTCTATATATATAGAGTCCTTGATGGTAGAATTCGCTCCCCCTCCTTTTCCCCTGATCTAGCCTGTGATTTGAACAAAAGAAGGGAAGGGTGCATTGAGAGAAAAGAATTACTCCAAAGTCGATTGTGAATGGAATGTCCCCAGTTACTCCTTTAGAATTTTTTTTTTTTTAACTTCTTTAGGAAACCATGACCAAATCTTTCCCTACAAACTGCCTCTCTTGTTCAGATTGAAGAAAAGTTCAGTCAAAATAAGTTGCTCTCAACTTGAGACTGACATTCTTGGACTTGAATATCTTAATCTGATATCCCAAGTAAATATGACATTTTACTGAGCAAAAATCTATACATATCAGAGGTAGTATTTTCTGTCTTCTGAAGTGGTTATATTCAGTTATAACCATTTTAATTTCAAGGCTAAATTGAGACGTCTCAAGTGGATTTGTTGTTGGCTGGGCAACGGGAGCTTCAGTCTGGTGCGATTCTGTTTATTTCCATTTTGATCTCGACCCCTAGCTTTGCTATTTTCCCAAGAATGGTTTTTGTATTAGGCTCTCAGAGGCCCTGGAGGCACATCTGCTGTTTCCAGAGTGTGACTGGTGATTAGAAGAGCGTTTCTTCCCTAGGGATGTGTCCACATTTTGGATGAGTTAGTATTTTGGCATCCAAGTCCCAGGGCTGCTATTTATTTTAATCAGAGCATGGTAATTCACTCTACCTGGGAAGAGGCTTTAAGTAGCTGATCTCTTACCCAGTGGTGTTCATCAAATTATAGGGTCTGGGGGTTTAGAGGGGTTTTAAAGGTCATTTGGTTCAGCCTCCTCTGCAACGCAGAAATATTTTCTGCGTTATCCCTAATAGAAGTGTTTAAACTTTTCCAGTGGTGGAGAGTCCTCTATGATATCAAGAAGCTTTTTCAAGGAACAAGTTTAATTGTTTTATTCACTGTACCCAAAGGAATAGAAAATCATGTTTGTTCATTAGCTCATTTAACACTATTTATCAAACACCTCCTCTGTGCCAATACTTTTCTAGGTGCTTGGGATACAATAGTGGACAATGAGAAATTCCTTTTTACCTGTAGCTTTTATTTTGTGAAAGATTTAGTGTCCGTGTGTATTACAGAAACAAACTTCAGCAGAGTATGTAAGCCACTTAGGGAGAAAGGAAATTACGTGCCTATTGCTGAGTGAATAGCTATGATGCCGGTGAAGGATCTTATCTGTTTGAGGGTTATTATAGACAGTTCCTAAGATATGATCTGTCTTCAGCCAGAGGGTGAGGACTGGCAGTGAAAAGTTATTTTCCCTTGTTGTAAAATTGCCATTTTTATGACTTGAGGATGTGGCCCCTACATGGAGGTCTCTGGTTGTTGCAGAAGGAGTAAATCTTTTGAAAGCTGTGGATTATTTTTCTATCTTTTAAAATATCTTTGGAAATGATGTCTCTACGTCACAATGAAAAATCAACCCAAGTAATTGATTAAAAGACCAAAGCTACTCATAATCCCATTGTCCTGATATAACAGTACTTAGACTGTTATTTTCATCCACTTTTTGAGGTTTATACCAACAAGCATAACCTGTACCATATAAACTGTTACCAAGAAACCAAACTGTTGACTTGGGAGATTGGGATTGACATATATACACTGTGGTAAAGAATCTAACCTGCAGTGCAGGAGACGTGTTTTCGATCGCTGGGTTGGGAAGATCCCTTGGAGAAAGGAATGGCAACCCACTACAGTATTCTTGCCTGGGAAATCCCACGGACAGAGGAGCCTGGTGGGCTACAGTCCATGGGGTCACAAAAGAGTCAGACGTGACTGAGCAACTAAACCATACCAACGCTAAAATAGATAACTAATGTGAACCTGCTGCACAGCGTTCTCCTCAGTGCTCTGTGGCGACATGAAAGGAAAGGAAATTCAAAACAGAGGGGATATATGTAAAGAATAAATAAACCAAACTGTGTGCCTGGGAAGACCCTGTGTGACTAATTGGACATTCATATAGTGAAGGAAACAGATGCTTGGTGCTTTCACAGGGGCCACCGTATGTCTGTGTCCAGACAAAAGAATGATGATTTGGATGGCCTGCTTTGATTAATTACCAGAAGACTCAGTGTTTATTACCACTCATTGATGGTGCCACAACTGATAATGATGCTCGGGTTTTGACTCCCTGTGGAGCCAGCTACAGAGTTTTCTGTGCCTCTTCTTTCTCTTTACAGGGCCTACACTTGGTTGGGGGAGGAGCAGGGTAGGGACTGCTCTTGGATTTTATAATTTTTGGGGAACTGTCTTTCATAGCCTTAGTTAGACTGTCTCACCCGGGGTCAGCCAAACTGAACCATTATTGAGACAAAGACCAATAGATCTAAAGCTTCTATCCTTTTTCCCAAGGAGAACTACTTTGCAATATAATTGATTCCCCCTCTGTTTAGGATTTGTTAGTTTGTTTTAATCCAGATTGACAGAAAACTCCCTTCCAACTAAATAATACCTCTTTTACCCACTCAGGCCTGTTGGCAGCCCATCAATGCAGCTGCTGTTGAACAGAGAAACAGAACTGGCGCTAAGGTGAAACAGGTTTCTGAAAAGAATGCTAGTGCTCTAAGAAGCAAGTTTGCGTTGTCTCAGGCCTGGCCTGAGGTAGAAATCAGGTCTGTTGCCTGATATGACCAGGCATCAGAGCCACCTCTTCCGGATCCATGCCAGTGAGAGTGAGCATGTCACTCAGGTCAAAGGATGCAGGAGGTTGAGTTGTGTGGATGTACTTCGTCTATCTGCTGAGCTAGGATGGCACAGGATAGAGAACGATGTATTGATGGAGGGGCCAGGCTGCGCTGGAGAAGTAGCAGTGGCTTCACGCTCCAAAAGGGCATCTTTGGTATCTGACAAGAGGCAGCTTCGTTCCTGCCTTTTTAAAAAAAATTATTATGTTAAAATTGTTGTGAAAATAGACATAAAATGTATCTACTTTTGATGACTAAGATTCCTTTGGAAAGAATTTATGAATTTTTTTTACTTTCTAATTTTTTTTTTTTTCTCGTAGAAGTAGAATCACTGTAATACAGATAGGTTAAAAGTGGCAAAACAAAACACTCTCAACACCCTAATGCATCAGTAGTCATTCTTGGCTTTATCTGGCTTCCTCTTGGCTAATCCATGTGCTTTATCAGATATTTCATGTGCACTTTCTTTGTGCAGGTGCTGAGGTTATGATGTGAGCACTTTGAGATGCTGTTCCTGCTGCTCTCATCAAATTTCTCTAACGGATGAGTAAGCACTAGGATTTTGCAAGGAAAGCGAGGTGGGGAAAAGAGCGTGTGCAAAGCTCTGAGGTGAGGCAGAGCCCCTTAAGGAAATCCAGTGTAGCAAAGACATCAGCATTCAAGATGGGGGATTGGTAGACAGATAGGAGGCTGGGGAGGTGATGGAAAGACCACATCACTTGCGTGGTACACTCTTCCGGACATGGGTATTGACTGCACAGCATTTTCAGCATTTTCGATGCTGTCCAGCCGCCCCACAACTTAGAATATCCCAGATTCTTGCACTTGGTTGATAGAAGACACTGAAAATCTTCAGCGCACCAATTCTTCAGGTTTCAGGGAAGGTGCAGGGGGGTTGATTCCTTTCGTGGCCAAATCTAGCCCTTAAAGAACAGAGGAAGCCTGAGGAAGGGCAGGGAGAGGAGGAGGGATCCAATAACGGTATCACCAGGTCTTCCTTGTCTAGTTATCTGTATTGAGCTCTTCCTCAAAAGGCAGAACTAAAGTCCTATTAGACACTCAAGCAACTGTGTCCTAAAGGGTGGGGTAGAGAGAATGCTGGGACTCTTCCCGCTTCAGATTATGTGTTGTCCATAAAGAAAGCTAAAAACCCATTGGATCCTATGAAGACAGGAAAGAAAGAAAGTGAAGTTGCTCAGTCGTGTCTCTTTGCGACCCCATGGACTGTAGCTTACCAGGCTCCTCCATCCATGGGATTTTCCAGGCAAGAATACTGGAGTGGGTTAACATTCCTTCTCCGGGAGATCTTCCCGACCCACATCTTAAAAGCCAGGGTCCTCCTAAGACTTAATCCTTTTTCATTCATCTCCCTTTGTGTACCATTTTCATGCAGTGTAAACTTCATGAATCTCATTCAGGGTGCCCATTAAATTTACTCAGACCTGCTGTTGCAAGGAAAAAGCTTGACTCACAACTTCTCTGTACAGGAAGCCTGTGCAGCATCTTGACTTTTTAAAATATTTTCTGTTTAAATTACTGTCAAGACAGTTCTTTCTAAATCCTCACAATTCCTAGGAAATAATATAGGCAAGGGAACCTGAGGCACAAAGAAGTCGTCACTCACCTGATCTGGTACAACCAGTTAGTGGGAGGACTTGGCTTTGGAACCCATGGCTCCTAACCAACATGCATACAGACCTACTGTGCATGTTGGTCAGGGAGGCTCAATTCTGTTGAGGTAACAAACTGCTCCCAAGATCTGGTGGCTTACCCAGCAGAGGTTTGTTTCTCAGGCAGAGCCCCTGTCTTTCCCTTCCTCTGAGATCCGCTCCATGCTGAACTGACCCTTGGACCTAGCTGAGGGAGTGTCCTGTCCTCTTCGCTGGACGTTGCCAGTCTGGCAGCAGAGGAGAAAGAGGCAGGCTGAACCCTGAACTGACTTTCCAGGCTCTTGGATGAGGCACTTCCAATGTGAACCTCACTGGCCAAAATTAATGGTCATTTCTAAATTCAGCAGGATGGAGGTGGATAGTCTTCTGCAGAGAAGGGCTCTGCTGGTCACGTGGCCAAGCTGGATGGGATGGAGGAAGTCAACCCTCCTCTAGGGAGGGCAGTGGTGGTGTTCAATAGCGAGGTTTCGCCATACCTGGTGGCTCAGACAGTAAAGAATCTACCTGCAGTGTAGGAAACTGGGTTTGATCCCTGGGTTGGGAAGATCCCCTGGAGAAGGAAATGGCAACCCACTCCAGTGTTCTTGCCTGGAGAATTCCATGCATGGAGGAGCCTGGTGGGCTACAGTCCATGCATGGGGTTGCAAAGAGTTGGACACAACTGAGTGACTAACACGTTCCCCTTCCTAGTCAGGGCGTCTTCTGGAGAGCCAGGTGTCCCTTATTTTGTAAAATTGTCTCCTGTCGGTAGTGATTTCTCTCGGTCTATTTGATTTCTGTGATTCCTGCAGGATTTTGTAAACTGAAGAGAAAGGGAGGAAGTGTTCAGCCAGGATGAACCGAAGGCTGAGTGTGACTGTTCCTGTTCTTTCACAATGAACTTCCAAGTAGCCTCATCACCAGATGAGGGATGGGTGATGGCTTTCTCAAAGACCTTCTGTGCTATTCTCTGGTGGCCCCAGCTCTGGGACTGTACTCTCTGGGAACTGGTTTTGAGGCCATTAGGACTTACAGCTGCTTGATAGGCTGATTTCCCTTAGGATGCTTCCAAATCAGTCTTTTTTTCCCAGGCCTGTCTGTTTCTAAATGCAGATACATCTATGACCCCCTTCTTTTTTGTGTTGTTTTCTCTCTACTGAGAGATACTAGTTCAGTTGTCCCTCGGTGTCTGTGGGGACTGGTTCCAGGATCCCCGTGGACCCTCAGATATGCAGATGCTCAAGCCCCTTATATAGACTGGCCTAGGGCAGTCTGTGCTACGTGTCTCGATTCATCCAGCCACAGAAGTGGTCCCTGCAGACCACTTGGATGGAGGACTGTATGAAGCATTTGGGTTAAGAATGTGGGCTCTAGAGTCAGACTGCTGGAAGAGTCCTTGGGTATCAGCTCTGCCATTTGACCTCCTTTATGACCTAAGGTTACCTCTCAGTCCTCATCTGTAAAATAATTACAGTGCGTGCTCAGTTGCGTCTCACTCTTTGTGACCCCATGGATGTAGTCCACCAGGCTCCTCCGTCCATGGGATTCTCCAGGCAAGAATACTGGCGTGTGTTGCCATTTCCTTCTCCAGGGGATCTTCCTGACCCAGGGACCAAACCAGTGTTTCCTGCATCTCTGGCACTGGCAGGCAGATTCATTACCACTGATCTGCCTAGGAAGCCCCAAGTAATTACAGTACCTTGCTCAAAGGTTTACAGGATTAAATGAGTTAGTACACCAGGTGCTTTCAGTGGTGCAGTCCATTTTAATTCCAGCTGTGCTGTGTGATCTCTGGCAGGCATAGACCTCATCTCTACAGCTTTCTTCCCTAAGCTTTTCTGCTATAGCCACATGGGTTCTGCTTAGCTCTTCTGACCTATGTACAAATCTGGATATCTAAGGTTGTTACCATTCCGTGGGCCCACCTTTGACTGCTGGGGATGCAAGCTGGTAGAGAAATACTTATCTCTTTTGTTACTAAGTTGGACAATTCCGAAGCACTGCTGGAGGAGTCCTCTAATAGATATAGCTCCTCAGAGGGTCCACGTGGGCCGCAGCCCACAGGAATGACTGGCTCCATCCTTTTAAGATGGTGTTCCTCTCTACCTGTTAAACTATTCCAGGTCCCCACTCCTGTTCCTTGGGATCACTTTGCAAAATAGCTGTGTGCACACACGCTCTTGTCTCAGGTTTCTGCATTTTGGGGAAGACTGGGCGAAAACACCTTGTTTCCTGGTTTGGGTCTCTTTTTTTGCCTTATGTAGATAAGGGAGCTTACATGTTACTTTTGTAACATAACAAAGCACTCTGGACATCAAAAAAAAAAGTTTCGCAACAAACTGATCTTTTATCAGATTTTTACTATTTACTAGAGGTCAGACTTCAAACTGCTATAAAAACTGGTCTTAGGAAAAAGGCCTCTCCGTCACCTAAACTTTCCTATGATTTTCCTCCCTAGAACCCTGGGATGGAATTCTCACACTCCCCAGTTTGCAGGTGCTTTTTCTGAGGGTATGGAGCCCAGTTTGTGCTGTAACATGTTTATCATACTGATTTCAACTCAGTGACATATATTTTGTTACCTAGAAACTAGATACAGAATGTATGAGGGAAGATGTGTGTGTGTGTTGTTTTTCCTTGTGATGTCCCTTTTTATTTAAATATGTTTCAGTTCAGTTCAGTCGCTCAGTCGTGTCTGACTCTTTGCAACCCCATGAATCGCAGCAGTACGCCAGGCTTCCCTGTCCCTCACCAACTCCCGGAGTTCACTCAGACTCACGTCCATTGAGTCCATGATGCCATCCAGCCATCTCATCCTCGGTCGTCCCCTTCTCCTTCTGCCCCCAATCCCTCCCAACATCAGCGTCTTTTCCAATGAGTTAACNTCTTTGCGACCCCATGAATCGCAGCACGCCAGGCCTCCCTGTCCATCACCAACTCCCGGAGTTCACTCAGACTCACGTCCATTGAGTCTGTGATGCCATCCAGCCATCTCATCCTCGGTCGTCCCCTTCTCCTCCTGCCCCCAATCCCTCCCAGCATCAGGGTCTTTTCCAATGAGTCAACTCTTCGCATAAGGTGGCCAAAGTACTGGAGCTTCAGTTTTAGCATCATTCCTTCCAAAGAAATCCCAGGGTTGATCTCCTTTAGAATGGACTGGTTGGATCTCCTTGCAGTCCAAGGGACTCTCAAGAGTCTTCTCCAACACCACAGTTCAAAAGCATCAATTCTTCGGCGCTCAGCCTTCTTCACAGTCCAACTCTCACATCCATACATGACCACAGGAAAAACCATAGCCTTGACTAGACGGACCTTAGTCGGCAAAGTAATGTCTCTGCTTTTGAATATACTATCTAGGTTGCTCATAACTTTTCTTCCAAGGAGTAAGTGTCCTTTAATTTCATGGCTGCAGTCACCATTTGCAGTGATTCTCGAGCCCAGAAAAATAAAGTACACTTACTCCTTGGAAGAAAAGTTATGACCAACCTAGATAGTATATTCAAAAGCAGAGACATTACTTTGCCGACTAAGGTCCGTCTAGTCAAGGCTATGGTTTTTCCTGTGGTCATGTATGGATGTGAGAGTTGGACTGTGAAGAAGGCTGAGCGCTGAAGAATTGATGCTTTTGAACTGTGGTGTTGGAGAAGACTCTTGAGAGTCCCTTGGGCTGCAAGGAGATCCAACCACTCCATTCTGAAGGAGATCAACCCTGGGATTTCTTTGGAGGGAATGATGCTAAAGCTGAAGCTCCAGTACTTTGGCCACCTCATGTGAAGAGTTGACTCATTGGAAAAGACCCTGATGCTGGGAGGGATTGGGGGCAGGAGGAGAAGGGGACGACCAAGGATGAGATGGCTGGATGGCATCACAGACTCAGTGGATGTGAATCTGAGTGAACTCCGGGAGTTGGTGATGGACAGGGAGGCCTGGCATACTGTGATTCATGGAGTCGCAAAGAATCGGACATGACTTAGTGACTGAACTGAACTGAACTGTACCAGCAATTTATTAGGACTCTGATTTCTCCAAATCTTCACCAGTGTTTATTATTGTCTGTCTTTCTTATTATAACCATCCACCTTATTGGGTGTGAAGTAATATCTCATTGTGGTTTTGATTTTTATTTCCATAATGACTAATGATGTTGAATGTGCTTTCATGTGTTTATTGTCATTTTTCTTTTTTAGTGTTCTCACGCATTAACTTTTTTTTTCATGGAGTACAGTTGATCTGGAGTACAGCAAGAAGGTCCAAACAGTCCATCCTAAAGGAAATCAGTCCTGAATATTCATTGGAAGGACTGATGCTGAAGCTGAAACTCCAATACTTTGGCCACTTGATGCGAAGAACTGACTCATTGGAAGAAACCTTGACGCTGGGAAAGATTGAGGGCAGGAGGAGAAGGGGACAACAGAGGTGAGATGGTTGGATGGCATCACCAACTCAATCAACATGACTTTGAGTAAACTCTGGGAGTTCATGATGGACAGGGAGGCCTGGTGTGTTGCTGTCCATGGGATCACAAAGAGTTGGACACAACTGAGTGAATGAACTTAACTGAACTGAAAGGAAAAATACATAAGAATACACAGAAGAACTGTACCAAAAAGGTCTTATTGACCTGGAGAACCACGATAATGTGATACCTCACCTAGAGCCAGACATCCTGGAGTGTGAGGTCAAGTGGGCCTTAGAAATTCTCACAATCAACAAAACTAGTGGAGGTGATGGAATTCCAGCTGAGCTCTTTCAAATTCTAAAAGATGATGCTCTTATAGTGCTGCACTCAGTATGTCAGCAAACTTGGAAAATTGAGCAGTGGCCACAGGTTGGAAAAGGTCAGTTTTCATTTCAATCCCAAAGAAGAACAATGCCAAAGAATGTTCAAACTACCACACAGTTGCACTCATTTCACATTAGCAAGGTAATGTGCAAAATCCCTCAAGCTAGGCTTCAACAGTACATGAACTGAGAACTTCCAGATGTATAAGCTAAATGTAGTAAAGTCAGGAACCAGAGATCAAATTGCCAGCATCCACTGGATCATAGACAAATTAAGGAAATTCCAGAAAAATATCTGCTTCATTGATTATGTTAAAGCCTTTGTGTGGAAAATTCTTCAAGAGATGAGAATATCAGACCACCTTACCTGCCTCCTGAAAAACTTGTATGTCAGTCAAGAAGCAACAGTTAGAACTAGATATGAAACAACGGACTGGTTCCAAATTATATTGTCATTCTGCTTATTTAACTTATGTACAGAGTATATCATGTGAAATGCCAGGCTGAATGAAGCTCAAGCTGGAATCAAGATTTCCAGGAGAAATATCAATAATGTCAGACATGGAGATGACACCATTCTAATGGCAGAAAGTGAAGAGGAACTAAAGAGCTCCTTGAAGCTAAAAGAGGAGAGTGAAAAGACTGACTTAAAACTCAACATTCAGAAAACTAAGATTATGGCATCTGGTCGTTCCCTCACTTCATGGCAAATAGATGGGGAAAAAATGGAAACAGTGACAGATTTCACTTTCTTGGGCCCCAAAATCACTGTGGACACTGACTGAAGCCCTGAAATTAAGAAACAACTCTCCTGAAAATTATTTGTGTTGGAGTATTTTTGATTTATGAGGTTCTACCAATTAAATTTTCATATGCCTCTCTGATTAAAAACTACTGTAGGTCATTCTCTCACCAGTCTTTAACCTTTCATCAAAAAGAAAAAAAAAAGTCTTCATATGCTCCCTTTCATGATTAACTTCACTTGTCTTGAATGGTTTTCAGCAGTCTTTGGCCACCTGATGCGGAGAGCTGACTCACTGGAAAAGACTGTGATGCTGGGAAAGATTGGGGCAGGACGAGAAGGGGACGACAGAGGATGAGATGGTTGGATGGCATCACCGACTCGATGGACATGGGTTTGGGTGGACTTCGGGAGTTGGTGATGGACAGGGGGGCCTGTTAACCTTTCATCAAAAAGAAAAAAAAAAGTCTTCATATGCTCCCTTTCATGATTAACTTCACTTGTCTTGAATGGTTTTCAGCAGTCTTTGGCCACCTGATGCGGAGAGCTGACTCACTGGAAAAGACTGTGATGCTGGGAAAGATTGGGGGCAGGACGAGAAGGGGACGACAGAGGATGAGATGGTTGGATGGCATCACCGACTCGATGGACATGGGTTTGGGTGGACTTCGGGAGTTGGTGATGGACAGGGGGGCCTGGAGTGCTGCAGTTCACGGAGTTGCAAAGAATCTGACATGACTGAGTGACTAAACTGAAGTGACAGTAGGATTTTGATACACTCTTCTGTACAGCATGTGTTTCCTGAGTGAATTTTCTGTTTTCCTAGCTAGAGAATAAATGTTCCAGTTAAAACCCCTTGGTACAGTGTTGTACTTTCCATGGTTGCTCAGCAAATATTTGCACCTAACTACCCACCTTAAGAGCTTTCGACAGTTCTAAAGCTCAGTTTCTCAGTCTTGTCAGACTCTGCCACCATGTGGACTTCAGCCTGCCTGTCTCCTCTGTCAATGCGATTTCTCAGGCGAGAATACTATAGTGGGCTGCCATTTCCTCCTCCAGGGGATCTTCCTGACCCAGGGATCAAACCCACACCTCCTGTGTCTCCTGCATTGGCAGCTGGATTCTGTATCACTGCGCTTCCTAGGAAGCCCCTAAAGCTCTCTACTAGTGGTTTTAATCCAGTTTTGATATATATTGTTCAGAAGTTCTTCATATTTCACCTAAATCCCTCAATAAAGCAGCTCCTTTTTCCATAGACAGCAGAAAGGAAGAATATTGTATCACAACAAAAATTATTCATATTTCTTAGAACAAATAAATCATTATGCAATTCCTTTACTCTAGTTTAATTTGAATTTTACTTTATAAACTACTCTTTATACTTTATTTTCAAGAAATATTTTTATTGAAAAAGTCTAAGAACTTGTTATAATTAAATTACTAAAATAAATGCATATTCTAGTATCCTGTGTTGATCATTTTCATTTGATTAGATTAATTATAAACCATTAGAGTAGTACAGGACTTCTGGAACGTATTAATAAATACTAGTCTACTCATGATTAATCTTTTGTTAAAACATACCTTTTTTTCTACAACTTCCAAAGTGTAAATCTTTGCCAAAAGCATTTCAAAGCCATAATCTTTTAATGAAGCAAGATTAAAATCAGGTAAGAAGCTAATAGTTAACTGATTGCCATACTTCTAGGTACTTAGTTTATAAAATCAAGACTGAGAAACACACTGCACTACAACTAAACTACTTCTGTTTCAAACAATGGAACCCTTTAGTTCAGTATTAAAAGTTACAAAAGTCATTTTATAAACTAAGTACCTAGAACTATTAGCAATCAGTTAACTATTTATTAGCTTCTTTTCTGATTCTCAAAAATAAAAAAATGTATTTTTGATATAAGCAAAAATGTATTTTGATATAAGCAAAAATTTTCAAGTGCTTTTTCAGAAATTCCCCATCTGTGTTTTCACCTCCCTTAAACATATCTAGAACATCTATGATATTCTGGTGTCAACTCTCAAGGCATCAAAATATCTGATTCAGTTTTCAGTGTGATACACACTCAAGCATTTTGAAATCTTTTTTAAAAAAAATAGAAACCAAGAAAGAGATCTTTAAAATGAAATGAT
>SJXQ01008985.1:0-21977 GCA_006408695.1 Aepyceros melampus
GCATACAGATTTCTCAAGAGGCAGGTCAGGTGGTCTGGTATTCCCATCTCTTTCAGAATTTTCCACAGTTTATTGTGATCCACACAGTCAAAGGCTTTGGCATAGTCAATAAAGCAGAAATAGATGTTTTTCTGGAATTCTCTTGCTTTTTCCATGATCCAGCGGATGTTGGCAATTTGCTCTCTCAATAAACAACAAGGTCCTACTGTACAGCACAGGGAACTATTCTCTGTATCTTGTAATAAAGTATAATGGAAAATAATCTGAAAAAGAAAGTATGTATGTATATGTACAACTGAATCACTTTGCTGTACACTTGAAACTAACACAACCTTGTAAATTAACTATGTTAATTGTTCAGTCATTAAGTTGTGTCCAACTCTTTTTCGATCCCATGGACTGTATAGCCCGCCAGGCTTCTCTGTCCATCAGATTTATTATACTTCAATAAAAAAAATTCCTCCCGCCAAATAAATAAATTCTTATCAGAAAGCCCTGAATTTGCGCTTAACAGAACTTGAATTCCCAAATCACTGAGCTATGATCACGTTACTCAACCTCTTTGAACCTTGGTTTCCTTGTTGTCAAATGAAAATAATGTTTATCTGAGCCAGACACTACCAGTTACCTGCCCAATATTCAAAGTGGTTTTCTTTCTTACTAACAGAATTCTGATTTTGGTAATAGCTGTCACCAAAACAAAACCTTTAGTCCCCCAATTCCCCAGAAGAGAGAGGTTGCTATGTAACACTGTTTTGGAAATAAGATATGTGCAGAAGTCAAGAGGTTGTAATGTAAACACCACCTGTAACTGGGTGGACCTAGCCCCACTGCTGCCTTCTGCCTTTGAACCTCCCCTTTCCATTCTGGAAGTTGCTAGTAATGTCTGGAGGTGGTCTTATATCCGTGAAGATTAGGGCCAGAAGATTGGAACTAAAGAAAAGAAAGGCAGCTAGCTCTCTATATTAGTCCTGGCTTGCTCCCCTGCAGACTGCTTACTGGGATTTCCCAAGTGGCTCAGTGGTAAAGAATCCACCAATGCAGGAGACATGGGAGATGAGGGTTCAATCTCTCCGTCAGGAAGATCTCGTGGAGTAGGATACACCACCTGTAACTGGGTGGACCTAGCCCCACTGCTGCCTTCTGCCTTTGAACCTCCCCTTTCCATTCTGGAAGTTGCTAGTAATGTCTGGAGGTGGTCTTATATCCGTGAAGATCAGGGCCAGAAGATTGGAACTAAAGAAAAGAAAGGCAGCTAGCTCTCTATATTAGTCCTGGCTTGCTCCCCTGCAGACTGCTTACTGGGATTTCCCAAGTGGCTCAGTGGTAAAGAATCCACCAATGCAGGAGACATGGGAGATGAGGGTTCAATCTCTCCGTCAGGAAGATCCCGTGGAGTAGGAAACGGCAACCCACTCCAGTATTCTTGCCTGGGATAATCCCGTGGACAGAGGAGTCTGGTGGGCTGTGTAGTCCACAGGGTGCCAAAGAGTCAGACATGGCTGGGCATACACACATAGAGACTGCTTATTACATATGGAAGATTAGCACTTTGCTTGTTCAAGCCACTGCAGCTGGGTGCCTGTGACACATAGCTAAACACAATCCCTCACTGATACACGACCTCATAGAATTGGTGTCGGAATTGGAGACTAAACTATGAGAATGCATAAAAGCCTGAAGCACAGTCCTTAACATACTGTGTTTGATGAAACTGTATTATCAGGTCTTCCCTGGCCCAGTGGTTAGGACTTTGACTTCCAAAGATGGGAGAGGACAGCGTTTTGATGTTTGGTTGGGGAGATAAGATCCCACATGCCCAAAAAGCCAGAACAAAAATAGAAACAATATTGTAAC
This sequence comes from Aepyceros melampus, assembly GCA_006408695.1. Classification (NCBI taxonomy): domain Eukaryota; kingdom Metazoa; phylum Chordata; class Mammalia; order Artiodactyla; family Bovidae; genus Aepyceros; species Aepyceros melampus. Next base: position 1,858 of record SJXQ01008985.1, read on the forward strand.
AAATTCGATAAAGACATTACGTCAAAACAAAAATCTGTGTGTTTTTTTAAAGTATATTATCTTCCCCCATAGATAGCAAAAGATAACACAAAAAAATTTTAATTTTTCCAGAATCCCTAAGGGCCTGACTTTGGATGTTCAGTGTAAACCTCTTAAAGTAGGTGGGGCCTGGGGGTATGTGAAAATTATAAACATCTTTATTGTTGCTATAGCACCTGCTGCCCTACCTGTGGCCTGCTGCCGAGTCGTAAAGGATGGATGTGTTGCCTAACAACCTCATCTTTGCTGCGGTGGGCCCCCGTGTGTATAGATGCTAGAGTCTAAAAACTAGATCCCAGAGCCCGCTGCAGCTCGGGTTCTGGGCGTGCTTTGAATCTGGCCAATCAGATCCACTTGCATGGGTTTAGAAAGTCGAGACTAGAAGGCCACGCTTGTGTCTGTCTGTCGTGTCTGCTGCTTTCTCTTGTCCTGTGACAGTATCAGCAGAGATACCAGGCACCAGCTCTGTGGGTTCTGAGAGGCGGGCTTCTCGGAACCCAGCCTGTGGAGCTAGCCGTGCCAAGTGTGGTGTGGAGTGGTCTGGAACTAGTGGCAATGCTACTTTCCTGATGGAGAGGGAGAGTTTTCATCCTCAAGGAGTCCTGATGCTAGTGGACTCCTGATTGCAGGGGAGACACAGCTCCGTTGATGACCTGGTTATGGGGTGTGACTATGGAAGACTTTTCTGAAAGCTCAACCTACAGTCTATTTATTCCTCCAATTGCCCACAAACCATTGAAACTTCGAAATCTCTCTCTTCCTCCTTGAATTAGATACAGCAGGTTCTGTTCCCTGCATCTGAACTCAGAGCTATAGTGCTTCTATTCTTGTGTATGTGTGCTCCGTCGTGTCCCATTTTTTTGTGACTCCACGGACTGTAGCCCTCCAGGCTCCTCTGTCCATAGGATTTCCCAGGCAAGAATACTGGAGTGGGTTGCCATTTCCCACTCCAGGGGATCTTCCTGACCCAGGAATTGAACCCGTGTCACTTGCACCTCCTGCACTGGCAGGCAGATTGCTGCTTACCAAATATTTCCAGCTCTAAGAGGCGCCCTCTCTTCCCCCAGAGCTCTGCTTAAGAGAGCAGTTGTTGAGATGGAAACTGGCCATGTGTTTTCCCGAGTGACCACCTTGAACAGAATCATCTCAAGACCACTCCAATGGACATGGGACACAATAGAAAAGAAACCTCTTATTTAAGCTGTTGATATTGGGAGGGAAGTTTGTCATCATGGGATTATCTTATCCTGAAATGACACAGAATTTGAAAGAGTGAGCTGCTGCTTTAATAATAAACCCTAAAATATGTGGCATTTGGCTTAACCACTGGTCAAAGGAATCAAGGTAACTATTCTTGAAGGACTGAAAGTCTATCCATGTTTTTTTTTGTTGTTGTTAATAAGTTTTTCCCATGCCCCCTGCAATGAATGTGTGGAGTCCTAACCATTGGGCCACACTGGGCCACCGCAGAAATCTCTGGAAATCCATGTTCTCTAGTGGGCAAAAAGTCAGTAAAGTGTTGCCAGCGGTCAACTGGAAGTAAAAGGCATACCTAACTTTAGGGAAGAGACTGAAAGCAAATTATTATCATTACTGTTTATTTGCTTGCTATTGACTGCACTTGACAAGATATTGCAAGAAAGAGATATGAGGAGGAGATTGGTCAGGTTTGGTAAATATGTGTAAAAGAGACAAGAGAGTTTGCAAATTCAAGGACTTACAAGGTTGGAAAGGCAACGGCTTCTCAACCCAAACAATAAAAGATAAAACTGATACTTTGAGCCATGAAGTCTATTAAAACCCAGCATTGCAGTGAGGATTGGAACATTGAACATGGATTAGGGTGTGATGGCTAATATCCCCTTCAGTTGGACCAAACAGCTCAAAATGGCTCACTGTTCAGGGGAAGACATGTTGCTCTCACTGCTGAGCTCAAGGAACCCACAATTAGGGAGGGAGGCAGAGAAAGAAGGAGAGAGAGCAGGGAAATATGGCAAAGAAATATGTCTAGGAAGGAAACATGGTGCTAAGTAAGAAGTCAAACAAGGTTTAATCTGAAAAACAGTTTTAGTGTTAAAAGAGGTACCAACTTGGATTAAAGGCAGTTGGAGCTTCTTGAAACTTAAAATGATCCTTGATTCCTATCAGAATGGGTAAGAAGTATGCTGACAAGACAGCTCAACCTCTACAATAGATAAAATCATTGTCCCTGGGGGTCCACTGGGCGACTGGTTCCACAACTCCCGTGGATACCAGACTCCATGGTGATCAAATCCCTGGTATAAAATGGTGTCGTACCTATAGCCCTCAGATGCGGAACCCCCAGATATGGAGGGCTGACTGTATTTCTCAATACCTACTTCAGACAAGGCCAAGAATTATGGAAAGGGAAGAGCCTCCCAAAAGGAAAATCCAAGGCCCCATGGAGATCAACAGACAGGAGACTCCCTCCTAGGAAACTCAAATGAAGCCTCTTCAGGGAAAGTTCCTGACCCTGCCAGGGGGGTCCTACACCTTCGGTGCAGATTAATATCAGGACTGTCATAGGCCAGTGACCGCCTGCGCTTTCCATCTGTCTTATTTTTATTTTTATTTTTTGAAACATTGTTTGTTTATTTGGCTGCACCTGGTCTTATTAGTGGCACACAGGATCTAGTTTTCTTAGCCGCTGGACCACCAGGGAAGTGTCAGTCAAGTTTATTACAGTTATCCTGATCCAGCTCTGCCACTGGAGTGTGTGTGTGTGTGTGTGTGTGTGTGTTAGGGGAGGCTTGGGTCTGTGGATCAAGAGGAGCTGCACTTGGCCCTGTGGGAGAGGCTGGTTGCGCATTCCCCTCTGATAGAAACTCCCAGGCATCACCTAGAGACCCTGGGCTTTGAGCTTGATGCCATCACTGGGACTCCCTGGAAAGCGAGTGAATGAATGCATCTTACATGCAGGAAGGAGGGTAGAATTATTTCATACCCAGAAGAAGAGCTTGTGATAATAATTAATACTGTTCACCAGTGCTTCCCTGATGGCTCCGTAGTAAAGAATCTGCCTGCTAATGCAGGAGATACAGGTTTGATCCCTGGTCGGGGAAGATCCCACATGCTTTGGAGCAACTAAGCCCATGTGCCACAACTATTGAGCCTGTACTGTAGAAAACTGGAGCTGCAGCTGCCGAGGCTCAGCACCCTAGAGCCTGTGCCACAGGAGAAGCCATGCACGCAACCAGGGTAGCCCCCGCTTGCTCTAACTAGAGAAGAGCCTGTGAAGCAATGAAGGCCCAGCACAGCCAAAAATAAATAAAATTATTTAAAAAATAACTGTCCACCAAATGGATTTGCGTTACTGCTAATGGGCCCACGTTAGGTTTATACCGCCCCTCCCCCTACTGTTAAAGTCAGGTGCAGCTACTGTAACTTACTTTCCTAATTAACTATGAACAGAAGCCACACTTTTCCTAAGCAACATTTTTTAAGTTGTGGTTAAAAACCTGGTAGTGTATAGTTTACCATCGTAGCCGCTTTGAAGTGTACGTGTCTATAGTGTGAAGCATACTCATGGGAATGTCTGTAAAACAGGTCTCCAGAACTTTTCATCTTGCAAAACTGAAACTCTGTGCCCATTAAACAACGACTCCTCATCCTCCCCTGCCCTCAGCCCCATATAGCCACCATTCTGCTTTCCATCTCTATAAATTTGACTGCTCTGTCTAACTCACGTAACCGGAACCAAGCGTACAGTATTTGTCTTTTGTGACTGCTTCTTTTACTTAGCATAGTTTCCTCATGGTTCATCCACATTGCATGTGATAAGATAGCCTCCCTTTTGAAGGCTGAATAGTATTCCACCATGTGTCTCTCTCACATTTTGTTTATTCATTCATCCATCACTGGGTGTTTGGGTTGCTTCCACCTCTTGACTATTGTGAATAGGGCTGATTTGCTGAGCACCATTTTTAAGAGCCCCTTTTCCTGCAGTGACAAGCAAAAAGGCACATGTTAAGATGAGCGTTTCTCAGCCGGAGTCCCTGAATTATTAAAATGAGTGGTGCTCCATGCTGGCCCACATGGAACATGTGCAGTGAACAAGAAATAAGCCTTTGTTGTTTTAAAGCACTAAGATCTTGGGATCCTTTTTCCCCCAGTGAAATCTGGTAAGGTTTTAACTTTTAAAATGAAAGTTAACTCCTGCAAAGTTTGCAGAGAGAGACATTGATCAGAGGTTCCCCCAGTGTAGCTTCATTTGAACCCTGTTCTTCTGTTGTATCTCTTCAGTTACACTTTCCTCTTGAGGTTTTGTTTTTGTCATACTCATGACTTTTTCTTCAGCTGGCCGAGGCCTGGAGAAATTTCAAATCCCTTTTTCTCATTTCCTTTTCATTTATCTCGTTTCCTATCCTTTGGATTGGCAGCGTCTTTGCATCCTGTGTATTTGATAGGAGCAGGTTTGACTGAGCATCCAAACCCCCTGATAACAGAAGCTAAGAAGGTAGATGTTAATTCCTCCCCAACCCTGCCGCTTGCACTAATGACGCAGGGTCAGTGTGATAGCTCACAATCCCTTGGGATGCAGTCTCCCGTGACTCTGTCATCCTCATTATGCACCGTCTCTGTCGATTCCACAATGCCTGATCCAGCTTCATTCTTCATGTGTGTGTTTTGGCCAGCAGAAAGGATAAAAAGAAAGAGAAAGTCACGCCCTCTCTCTTTAAGGCAGCTTCCAGAAGTTGCACATATCACTTCCACTTCCATCACATGGTAGAATTCAGTCATGTCGAACATATCAGAGGAAACTGGGCAACATGGTCTCTGCTCTGGGCAGTGATAGTCCCTGCTTTTGGTAAATAACATGGAATTCTTACTTCTGAAGAAGTGGAAAATAGATATTGAGATATATGCCTGTGGGAGACAGAATAATTATCCCCCAAAGATACCCATATCCTAGTTCTCAGGGTGTTCCTGTGCATATGTTACTGTTTATGGAGAAATGACCTTTCAGTAGGAACCTTAAGATGCGGAGATTCTCCTGGATCATCCAAGTGGGCCCAATATAATCACATAGACTCTTAAAAGTGGAGAACTTGGGCTTCCCTGATGGCCCAATGGTAAAGAGTCTGCCTGCCAATGCAGGAGACATGGATCCTATCCCTGATCCAAGATGATCCCGCATGCCACGGAGCAGCTAAGCCTGTGAGGCGTAACTACTGAGCCTGTGCTCTAGAGCGTGGGAGCCATAGCTACTGAGCCCACATGCCACAGCTACTGAAGCCTGACTGCCCTAGAGCCCATGCTCTGCAACGAGAGAAGCCACCGCAGTGAGATGCGCGCGCAGCACCCAGAGGGTAGCCCTGCTCGCCACAACTAGAGAAAAGCCCTTGCAGCAGTGAAGACCCTGCATGGTCAAAAAATAAATAAGTAGGTAAAATTATTATTTTTTTAAAGGCAGAGAACTTTTCCCGGCTGTGGTCAGAAGGCAGGTCAGAGATTCCATACAGGCTTTGAAGAAGAGGGATACCATGAGCTAGGGAATGCAGGTGGCCTCTAGAAACTGGAAAAAGCAAGGGAACAGATTTGCCCCCAGAGCCTTCAAAAGGAACACCTTACCCTTAGTGCAGTGGCAAGACATGTTGGGCTTCCGCCTGACTGTGGGCTCATAATCTCCTTGTCTTTAGCCACCAAACTTATGGTACTTTGTCATAGCAACAGTAGAAATCGAACACACTAGCATTTCAGCCACAATGCCCTCCTCGGGCCACCCAAACAGCCGTGTCCAGTCTTTTCTTCACACACAGAACTAATTCACCTTCTGGGAGAAACCTCTCAAATTCCATCCATCTCTTCCATTTACATTGTCCAGCTCAAAGTCCAAGACTCCCGGAGCTATTCAGTCCTCTCCGTCAAGTCTGGATGTAACCAAGTTACCTGCTTCCCAAACACCTGATATATTGCTACTGGTAGACAAGGCTCATTCTCTAGCACCTAAGTTCTTTGACTGACTCATCTGGCAGCCTTGATGGCAAAGTCTCATATCCAGAAGGATCTCCCATGCCCACTTTCTCTACATACTCCCTGACTCTGCCCTCTGAAAAGGTCTTCCTTGTGCTACGTCTTCCAGGGCCAATATTATGTGGGCACTGAAGAGCTCATACCATTTGAAAGCTGCTAAACTTTAGTATAAAAGCAAAGACATCACTTTGCTGACAAAGGGCTGTATAGTCAAAGCTACAGTCTTTCCACTAGTCATGTATGGATGTGAGTGTCGGACCATCAAGAAGGCTGAGCAGGAAGGAATTTATGCTTTTGAATTGCGGTGCTGGAGAAGACTCTTGAGAGTCTCTTGAACAGCAAGGAGATCAAACCACTTGATTTCCTTAGGAAATCAGCCCTGAATATTCATTGGAAGAACTTATCCTGAAGCTCCAATACTTTGGCCACTGATGCAAAGAACTGACTCACTGGAAAAGACCCTGATGCTGAGAAAGATAGAGGACAGGAGGAGAAGTGGCAACAGAGGATGAGATGGTTGGATGGCATCATCGACTCAAAGGACATGAACTTTGACAAACTTTGAGAACTAGTGTAGGACAGGGAAGCCTGTGTGCTGAATTCCATTGTATCACAAGAGTCAGACATGACTTAGTGAGTGAACAACAACAATAACTTTGGTATCCCACCTCTTCTTGGCATGGGTTTGAGTGCCCAAGGATTGCTCTGCAGATTAAACAGTTTGAGGTTTTCTAAGTTTGCTCTTTCTTTGACAATCTATTTCTCCCAAATGCTTGATAGGCATTTATTTACTTTCAGTTAATTCCATTGGCAATTAACAATAGCAAGATGTGTCTAGATATAATTATTAAGCCTTAAGGTTATTCTTAAGGGCTACCATCATAGCTCAGTGGATAAAGAATCTGCCTGCAATGCAGGAGACCCAGCTTTGATCCCTGGGTCAGGAAGATCCCCAGAAGAAGGAAATGGCAATCCTCTCCAGTATTCTTGCCTGGAGAATCCCATGGACAGAGGAGCCTGGCAGGCTACAGTACATGGAGTCGCAAGAGTCAGACATGACTTAGCCACTAAACTACTACTAAGATTATTCTTCAAACCTTAAGATTATTAATTCATTGGGCATATGGAAACAGAGGTGTTGGGCTGTGCGTGGCAGCTTCCCAAAGACCCTGATGGGTTTTGCTTTAATTGTTGACCTCATGGAAGCTAGATAGTGTGCTTCCTGGTTTACAAAGTTCTCCAAAACTGAGGTATAAGAGCCACAGTGACCTTCACCATGGCCAACTGTCACACAAATACATCATTCTGACTGCCCAGGGGACCAGATGCCAGGAGAGTTCCTTAATATCAGGTCCAACCATGTAATACGAGGTACAGTATAACAAGCTTCTGGCTTCTCCTAACGATGGAGAAAGCCTTGAGCACTTTGGTTAAGTTCAGAAGGACTTTTGTAATCGATTCAAGGTGGTGGAGTAGAAGGATGTGCACTCTTCTTCTCCAAAATTACAACTAACCACTGTGCCACCATTGACAGGAGAACATTGGATTCCACCAAAGAAAGATACCCCATGTCCAGCGGCAAAGGAGAAGCCCCAAGAAGACAGTGCAAGGGGCAAAATCACGTGTAGAATCAAACTCCATGCTGTCCAGAAATGCTCGCAGGGCTCAAACAAACCTGTGCACACCAGGACCTAGGGACCCCACAAGAGACTGAACCAGACCTGCCTTTGAGTGTTTGAGTGTCTCCTACAGAGGCATGGGACAGCAGTGGCCTGCCACGGGGACAGGGGCTCTGGCTGCAGCAGACCTGGGTCACACAGTGTTACCCACCAGAGAGTGGTTGAGTAGACAACCCACAAACTGGAGAAAGTTATACCAAAGAAGCTCTTCCACTGTTGCAAAGGTTCTGTGGTCCACAATGATTCCCCAACCGGGGATCTGGCAAAAGTACTGAGAACCACCAGGGAATTTGACTTTGAAGGCCGATGGGATTTGATTACAGAACTTCCACAGCACTGGGGAAACACTCTTGGAGGACACAAGCAAAATTTTGTGTGTACCAGGACCCAGGAGAAAGAAACAGTGATCCCACAAGAGGCTGAGCCAGACTTGCCTGTGAGTGTTCAAGAGTCGCCAGCAGAGTTGTGGGTTGGCAGTGGCCTACAGTGGGGTCAGAGGCATTGAATACAACCATCCTGGCATAAGCCCTTCTGAAGGAGGTCCCTATTACTGCCATTACCCCTACCATAGTTTGGCCTCAGGCCAAAACTATGGGGGGCGGGGGGGACACAGTCCCACCCATCAACAGAAAATGGGATTAAAGATTTACTAACCCCGCCCATCAAAGACCCACTTTCCCTCACTGCCAGTCCCTCCCATGAGGAAGCTTTCACAGGCCTCTTATCCTTACTCATCAGAGGGAAAACAAAATGGAAACCACAATTATAGAAAACTAATCAAACTGATCACTTGGATCACAGCCTTGTCTAATTCAATGAAACTATAAGCCATGCTGTGTAGGGCCACCGAAAATGAATGAGTCATGGTGGAGGGTTCTGACAAAACATAGTCCACTGGAGAAGGGAATGGTAAACCACTTCAGCATTCTTCCCTTGAGAACCCTATGAGCCGTATGAAAAGGCAAAAAGATGGAACACTGAAAGACGAACTGCCCAGGTTGCTAAGTGCCCAATATGCTTGGAGAAATACCTCCAGAAAGAATGAAGAGGATGAGCCAAAGCAAAAAATAACGCCTAGTTGTGATACCTGTAGTAACAGGCAAGTTTGGCACTGCAGATGGTGACTGCAGCCATGAAATTAAAAGACTCTGGCTCCTTAAAAGGAAAGCTATGACAAACATAGACAGCATATTAAAAAGCAGAGACATTAACTTACCAACAAAGGTCCGTCTAGTCAAAGCTATGGTTTTTCCAGTAGTCATGTATGGTTGTGAGAGTTGGACCATAAAGAGAGCTGAGTGCTGAAGAATTGATGCTTTTGAACTGTGGTGTTAGAGAAGACTCTTCAGAGTCCCTTGAACAGCAAGGAGATCAAGACAGTCAACCCTAAAGGAAATTAGTCCTGAATATTCACTGGAGGGACTGATGCTAAAGCTGAAGCTCCAATACTTTGGCCACCTGATGCGAACAAAGAACTGACTCATTTGAAAAGACCCTGATGCTCGGAAAGATTGAAGGCAGGAGAAGGGGACGACAGAGGACGAGATGGTTGGATGGCATCACCAACTCAATGGACATGAGTTTGAGCAAGCTCTGGGAGTTGGCGATGGACAAGGAAGCCTGGCGTGCTGCAGTCCATGGGATCATAAGAGTTGGACATGACTGAGGGACTGATCTGAGAAGGACTTTTTGTATTTTGGACCCTAAACAAAATGGGAGTTTCATTCGGCCTCCGTTTCCCAAAGTATTGGAGATAGGAGCTTATAGAACTTTCCTTATGCCACTGGTCTTGAAGGGAAGCTTTGAGAAATGAACAGCGGTTTCCAGCAAAATTTTTAAAGCTTTAGTGTGAATGAGGTTATAAATAAATCAAATATTATTTATATAGCAAAATGATTATGTGTTTTTTTTTTTTCTATTCAGAATTTTTAAAACTTAGTTTTCAGCTAACTCATCACTTTCTTTATTTGGAGTACAAGAATGTGTCACTTGAGGGAAGTGATCGCACCATTTCCGAAGTCTCCTCTGCCTAACTCTGGGCTTTATAACCTGTGCTCCACACAGGGCCACCCAGTAGGGACATTAGAAACCCCTTTTGAGATCTTTAATCTATTCTGACATTTTATACTCTTTTGACCAACATCTCTTTCTAGACCAAAGAGAAAAGTCTCTCAAAAGCCTTCATGTTGCCCTAAGAGGAAACCATGGGAAATGTTAGTTACAAGCTGAGGATCAAGTGAATTTATGTAAGAAGGATTTGAAGAGCTTTTGCCCCACAGTCTGAGCATCACTGTGGTTCCCAGTGTTGTAACCCATTTTTTTTTCATTTATTATTTCATTTAATATTTTTATTGGGGGTATAATCTGCCTGCAATGCAGGAGACCCTGGTTCAATTCCTGGGTTGGGAAGATCCTCTGGAGAAGGGATAGGCTACCCCACTCCAGTATTCTTGGGCTTCCCTTGTGGCTCAGCTGGTAAAGAATCCGCCTGCAATGTGGGAGACCTGGGTTCAATCCCTGGGTTGGGAAGATCCCCTGGAGAAGGGAAAGGCTACCCACTCCAGTATTCTGGCCTGGTCACAAAGAGTCGGTCATGACTGAGTGACTTTCACTTTCACTTTTCATAATTGCTTTACAATGTTGTATTGGTTTCTGCTGTACAACAAGGTGAATCATCTATGCGTGCATGCTAAATTGCTTCAGTTGTGGCTGACTCTCTGTGACCCTATGGACTGTAGCTTTCCAGGATCCTCCGTCCATGGGATTTCCCAGGCAAGAGTATTCACGTGGGTTGCCATTTTCTTCTCCTTCCTGACCCTCGGATCAAACTTGCATCTCTTATATCTCCTGCATTGGCAGAGATTCTTTACCACTGGCACCATCTGGGAATCAGCTCCTCTGTAACCCATTTATAAATATTTCATTTTGGATACTTTCATGCCCTAAGACCTTCAGAGTAATCTTCCTGGTGTGTTACTAGGCTGGAGAAGTAATCCTCACCTCAGATGCTGGCATGCCCCTCCTGCCTTAAAGGCTTAAGTGAAGTCGCTCAGTCGTGTCGACCTGCGATCCCATGGACTGTAGCCTATCAAGCTCCTCCGTCCATGGGATTTTCCAGGCAAGAGTGCTGGAGTGGATTGCCATTTCCTTCTCCAGGGGATCTTCCTGACCCAGGAATCGAACCCGGGTCTCCCGCATTGTGGGCAGACACTTTACCGTCTGAGCCACCAGGGAAGCCCAAAAGTACTTGGACACTGTGCATTGGCCGGGAATCGAACCTGAGTCTCCTGCATGGGAGGCAAGAATTCTACCACTGAACCACCAATGCTTTAAAGGCTTAAATTGAATATAAAATCCCTGGATACCATTTATTTTTTTCCCTTTCCCTTGGCAAAAGTAAAATGAATGGCATTTTGCTCCAGATAGGATGTAGAAAGTTGTGACAAAAATCACTTTCATCTTTAAAGAGAAAAAAATGAGATAAACTAAGAAAATCATTTTTAAAAGATAAATGGTTGTTGAGTGCAAAGAAGTTTAAACAAACTAAATTCCATAGAGGGGATAGATCGTAAATATGTGTACATAATGTATACATACTTGTGTGTGTATACATGTGTGTGTCTGTGTGCATGTGTGTGTGTGCGTGTGCGTGCTCAGTGGCTCAGTTGTGTCTGACTCTTTGTAACCCCATGGGCTGTAGCCTGTTAGGCTCCTCTGTCCCTGGGATTCTCCAGGCCAGAATACTGGAGCAGGTAGTCATTCTCTTCTCCAGGGGATCTTCTCAACCCAGGGATTGAACCCACATCTCCTGTGTCTCCAGCATTGGCAAGTAAATTTTTCACCACTGTGCCACCCGGGAAGCCCATACATATGTGTGTGTGCATATATATCAGTTCAGTTCAGTTCAGTCGCGCAGTCGTGTCCGACTCTTTGCAACCCCATGAATCGCAGCACTCCAGGCCTCCCTGTCCATCACCAGCTCCCGGAGTTCACTCAGACTCACGCCCATCGAGTCCGTGATGCCATCCAGCCATCTCATCCTCGGTCGTCCCCTTCTCCTCCTGCCCCCAATCCCTCCCAGCATCGAGTCTTTTCCAATGAGTCAACTCTTCGCATGAGGTGGCCAAAGTACTGGAGCTGAACTAAAGTTTCAGCTTTAGCATCATTCCTTCCAAAGAAATCCCAGGGCTGATCTCCTTCAGAATGGACTGGTTGGATCTCCTTGTAGTCCAGGGGACTCTCAAGACTCTTCTCCAACACCACAGTTCAAAAACATCAATTCTTCAGGGCTCAGCCTTCTTCACAGTCCAACTCTCACATCCATACATGACTACTGGAAAAACCATAGCCGTGACTATATGTAATAATATATATTATATGTACATAATGATAATAGCAATGTAACTGAATATTTTTAAAATCACTCAAAAGTGTTATTTTTATAGGAAAAAAGCTATTGAAAAATTATTTCTTAATTATTTAGTAAGCTTTTTTTTTTTACTTTTTGTTTTGTATTGGGGTATAGCTGATTAACAGATAATGTTGTGACGACTTCAGGTGACCAGTGAAGGGACTCATCCATATACATGTATATATATCTATTCTCTCCCAGACTCCCCTCTCATCCAGGCTGCCACCTAACATTGAGCAGAATTCCATGTGCTATATAGTAGGTCCTTACTAGTTATTCATTTTCAATATAGCAGTTTCTACATGTCCCTCCCAAACTCCCTAACTATCCCTTCCCCCCATTAACTTAATGTTTTCTAATATTTAAGTTTGTTATTAAAATATAGTTGATTTGTAATATTACATTAGTTTCAGGTATACAATGTAGTGATTCACTACTTTTATAGATTATACTCTATTTAATGTTATTATAAAATAATGTGGAGAAGGAAATGGCAACCTACTCCAGTATTCTTGCTTGGACTGTATTTTCCTGTGCTGTTTAAAATTAAGCTTAGACTTTTGCTTGATATGAAAATATAACTTTTAATTTAGTTGCTGGATATTCATGCCAAGATTGTTGACTTTTTTTTCAGCACTTGACATCATTAAAATTGTATCACACAATTTTTGTCAAGTTAAATAATAAAAGAGAAAGATTTTTACTTAATTCTGAAAGTCCAACTCATATACAAGAGCATGAGGAACAAACATAAACAACTATGCCACTTGAGAATCCCTTACACCACTCATAGAAAGTATTTACAAAATGAATATTTGCAAGAAAGACATATCTCCCCTTGAATTGTATAATTTAAAATATTTTTACTTCTTATATGTAGTTTTATATGCACAAGGGATAAATTGCCCCCCTCTAAAAAAGCTTCCCCTAAGTTGATTACAAAAGTCAGTGATCCAAAAACTCATTTAATAAAATTTTATTTTGGAGCACGCTTTTCCTGGGGACTTCGGGGATCACCTTGTGCAGTGAGGTCTATCTAGCCTTTGATCTTTAAATAATTACAAAAGTAGTTAATGGATGTCATGAGCTATTTTCGATATCACAAAATGTAATCATACTATTGCTGGGCTTTCCCTCCCTGCAATGTGCACAGTTTTATAGGTCTTTCTTCCATAAAAACAGGACATCAAATTGTTGCTTAATTACCTGATGAAACTGACATGTCCTTATGGCCCAATTACCTACCTTACCCTGTGCCTTTTACCATTTCACCCGTTTTTGTGTCACCACCATTTCTAATTCTCCTTAGAGGTTTGTCAGAATTTAAAAAAAAAAAAGCAAACAGAAAATGAAACATTTAATTATTGTTCACTAAGTGATTTTTCTAGACACAATATTTTGGAACACAAAGTTCATGGTTAAAAATTATTAGCAGATGAGCTCAGTAGTGAAAATGTTCCAACTGTTTATCTGGTTTAACATTCTACAGAGATCTAAAGAGGTCAAATGCATTTTCCAAGGTCATGCAACTGGTTAATGACAGAGGCAGGACTGTTCCCAGTTTCTAACTAAAACCTGCCATGCTTTTCATTAGTGCTGTCCTCAGAGTGGACAGCATTAAATGCTGTGCCGTAAATGGCACGAAGGTCATTTTCTGTGGGTGGAGGTTAGTGGCTGTCTTCACCGCCTGAGGCATGTGAGAGCTACTTCTGCTTGAGTCGTACTCCAGGGCACAGTCGTCAGCCCAGACACAGCAGAAGACTGTGAAGCAAAATACTGCTGCAGCATTTTTCACAGATCCCTGGAAAAAAGCTGGCGTTGTCTGTGACTGCTGAGTTGTGCTGTGATGATAGTGGTTCGTAAATGATGTCCCCAAGGCACTGCAGGTCTCCAGGATACAATATGCAGGATCAACGAGTTATTATATTTGGAACAGTTGCAGCATTTACTACATATGATAGCATTTCTAAGGTGACAATATGGCAGCTCAACAACCAAACACAGTTGTTCGGTTGGACTTGAAGACTTCTGGAATACAATTTAAATGAAGACTAAAGGCCTAGAGTCATAATGCTTGTTTTTATAGTTTATACTTGTTATAATAGTTTTATTTTTGCCTCATCAAGCCTTTGTTGACTGTTATGGTATGACTCTCCTTGATTTTTTTTTATTTCTTTGAACTACTGAGTTCATTAAAATAATCAATTCATCATTTATGCATTCATTTAATATGTTCATGGAGCATTTACTATGGGCCAGATTTATGCTGCTGCTGCTGCTGCTGCTGCTAAGTCGCTTCAGTCGTGTCTGACTCTGTGTGACTCCATAGAGGGCAGCCCATCAGGCTCCTCTGTCTCTGGGATTCTCCAGGCAAGAACACTGGAGTGGGTTGCCATTTCCTTCTCCAATGCATGAAAGTGAAAAGCGAAAGTGAAGTCATTCAGTCATGCCCGACTCTTAGTGACCCCATGGACTGCAGCCCACCAGGCTCCTCTCATTAAAATAATCAATTCATCATTTATGCATTCATTTAATATGTTCATGGAGCATTTACTATGGGCCAGATTTATGCTGCTGCTGCTGCTGCTGCTGCTAAGTCGCTTCAGTCGTGTCTGACTCTGTGTGACTCCATAGAGGGCAGCCCATCAGGCTCCTCTGTCTCTGGGATTCTCCAGGCAAGAACACTGGAGTGGGTTGCCATTTCCTTCTCCAATGCATGAAAGTGAAAAGCGAAAGTGAAGTCATTCAGTCATGCCCGACTCTTAGTGACCCCATGGACTGCAGCCCACCAGGCTCCTCCATCCGTGGGATTTTCCAGGCAAGAGTATTGGAGTGGGATGCCATTGCCTTCTCCGGAGATTTGTGCTAGATACTGACAAAAAACACAGACATAAAATGTAGAGACTATAGAACTTATATTATAAGTAAGAATAAAATTACCAATTGATGAGTGCTTCTTAAGGAAGGGCATGGTGATGTTAGTTTATTAAAGGCAGACTTGATGAAATTGGAGATAACAGAAAAAGGTGTCTTGAGGAAGGGATGATTAAACAAAAGTCTGAAAAAATAGCCTTTAAATAAGTGAAAAAAGCAGAGAAGGGGCTTTCAGGCAGCACAGCATGTGCAAAGGCCCTGTGGTGAGAGGGTGGTTTAGTGAAATGAAGATCAGTGTTGCTGAAGTGCAGACAAGTGTGGAAGCTGTTGGATGAGATTGATGTGAATTAAGACCAGGTCATGAATGATTTATAGGCAGTGTTAGGCACTTGGCTTTATTCTGAGGGCTGTTGAAAGCATTGAAGGAGGTGGAATGATCAAGGTTTATGTTTTGGAAAATCATTCTGTACTGTGAGGAGAGAACAGATCAGAGAGGCAAGAAGGAGGTACAGTAGACCACGCTCCCCCCTTACTGATGGGGACTACATTCCAAGACCCCCAGTGGGTACCTGAAATCTAAGATTGTACTGAGCCCTATAGATGCTAAGGTTTTTTCCTATACATACACACTTATGATAAAGATTAATTTATAAATTAGGCACAATAAGAGATTATCCATAAGTTCATTTTCTATGTTTGTGAGTGTATTTCTGTTTTGTAAATAAGTTCATTTGTCTCATTTTTTTAGATTCCACATGTAAGTGACATCATAGGGTATTTGTCTGACTGACTTTACTTAGTATGATAATCTCTAGGTCCATTCATGTTGCTTCAGTTCCAGTTCAGTCGCGCAGTCGTGTCCGACTCTTTGCGACCCCATGAATCGCAGTACGCCAGGCCTCCCTGTCCATCACCAACTCCCGGAGTTCACTCAGACTCACGTCCATTGAGTCTGTGATGCCATCCAGCCATCTCATCCTCGGTCGTCCCCTTCTCCTCCTGCCCCCAATCCCTCCCAGCATCAGGGTCTTTTCCAATGAGTCAACTCTTCGCATAAGGTGCCCAAAGTACTGGAGCTTCAGTTTTAGCATCATTCCTTCCAAAGAAATCCCAGGGTTGATCTCCTTCAGAATGGACTGGTTGGATCTCCTTGCAGTCCAAGGGACTCTCAAGAGTCTTCTCCAACACCACAGTTCAAAAGCATCAATTCTTCGGCGCTCAGCCTTCTTCACAGTCCAACTCTCACATCCATACATGACCACAGGAAAAACCATAGCCTTNTGCTTTCATGTTATAACTATTGAAAATAACGCTGCTATGAACACTGGGATACACGTGTCTCTTTGAATTACAGTTTTCTCTGGGTATATGTCCATGAGTGGGATTGGTGGGTCACTTGGTAGTTCTCTTTTTAGTTTTCTAAGGAACCTCCATACTGTTCTCCATTGTGGCTGCACCAGTCTACATTCCCATCAACTGTGTAGGAGGGTTCCCTTTTCTCCACACTCTCTACAGCATTTATTATTTGCAAAATTTTTGCTTGTTGATTTTTGGATGATAGCCCTTCTTTTAACTTGGGCATTTTTCTTAGCCATTCTTAATCCTCTATTGAATATAAAGAGTAAGCTTTATAATTACTCTTTTTATATGTAAATCACAGCTGTCCAGTATATTTGTGGCATTTACATTTCATGGGTGGAACAATAGGAAAAAATTTTAAAAAGTGTCTAAAAGTTCTTCTTGAAACATAATAATAAAAATAAAGGTTAATAAAAGTGGTTTAGATTATGGTGATGAAAGTAGAAATGCAGAAATATAGAAAATTGGGGGATGGGGAATCTCTAGGATCCAATAATAAATGGGATTTGAAGAGGGAGCGAGGGGAAGTTCTAGTTTACACAATAACATAGGTGATTCAGCAGCCACTTGATTGGGAAGCACTGGAAGAACCCTAGGAATTTGTCATCTAGTTGTTTATTTTGTGGAGTCTATTAGTGTATATGTTTGTGGGCATACATTTAATGAAAAGGTCTGGATATATTGACTTTCAGTGGTAGATAGACTAATGGCCTTCTCAAATTTTCCACATTCAAACCTCTGGAACCTGTGAATAAATGATGTTACATGGCAAAGAGGAATTAAAGTTACAGGTAGAATGAGATATTAATGGTAGGGACTTCCCTAGTGGTCCAGCAGTTACATCTCTGTGCTTCCTCTTCAGGGGGCATGGGTTCAATTCCTGGTCGGGGATCTAAGATCTCATGTGCTGTGCAGCATAGCATGGGCAGATAACAAACAGCAAGCAAACAAAACCAAAAAGATATCAGTGATAATCCTCAGAAAAACCACTAAGAAAACTCAGAAATATATAGTAAAAGATAAATACCACAAAGAGATTTTAATACTACACTGCTGCTAAGTCACTTCAGTCGTGTCCAAGTCTGTGCGACCCCATAGACAGCAGCCCACCAGGCGCCTCCATCCCTGGGGTTCTCCAGGCAAGAACACTGGAGTGGGTTGCCAGTTCCTTCTCCAATGCATGAAAGTGAAAAGTGAAAGTTGAAAACTCAGAAATATATAGTAAAAGATAAATACCACAAAGAGATTTTAATACTACACTGCTGCTAAGTCACTTCAGTCGTGTCCAAGTCTGTGCGACCCCATAGACAGCAGCCCACCAGGCGCCTCCATCCCTGGGGTTCTCCAGGCAAGAACACTGGAGTGGGTTGCCAGTTCCTTCTCCAATGCATGAAAGTGAAAAGTGAAAGTGAAGTTGCTCAGTCGTGTCCGACCCTCAGCGACCCCATGAACTGTAGCCTACCAGGCTCCTCCATCCATGGGATTTTCCAGGCAAGAGTACTGGAGTGGGGTGCCATCACCTTCTCCTACACTAGCAAATATCTATTGGGCACAAAAGAAGGCAGTAATGAAGGAATTGAGAAATGCCAAAGACATAAGACATGTAGAAAACAAATAGCAAAACAGAAAGATTTTATTATGCATAGAGTATTAGACATCTATAGATAAATTCTATATTAGCAATAATTGCATTATGTAAATGAATTTTAAAATTTAATTTAATTTAAAGGCAGATAAATTTTTAAAAGACATAAACCAAAAATATGCTGCCTTAAGAGACTCCCTTTAGATCCAGATATTAAATAGGTTGAAAATAAAAGGGTGGACAAGAGATAACTGCAAACAGTCATCACTGAGACTAAAACTAGACAAAACAGACTCAAAAAGTATTGCTAGAGACAAAGATGGACATCTTATAGTGATACGAGGTCAATCCACCAGGAAGCTATCATAAACGCAAACATGCGTGTACCTCACAGAAACTCAAGATATATGAGGCAAAAGCTGACAAAGTTAAACAGGAAAAGAGTCAACACAGTAATATTTTAATGTAATACTTTAATAACACTTTGATAATAAGACTTTAATGTCCTACTTGCCATAATGAATAGTTGAGTAGATGGAAGGTGAGCAAGAAAATAGATTTGAACAACACTATCAACCAATTAGATCTAACAGACATCTGTAGAGCACTCCACGCAAAAACAACATAGTATACATTCTTCTCAAGTACTCATGAAATGTTCACCAGGATAAACCATATGTTAAGCCATTAAGTCTCAATAAATTTAAAAGGATTGAAGTCGTATAAAATACATCCTTTCAACCACAATGGAAGGAAATAAAAAACAAAAAGAAATTTTGAAAATTCACACATATGGGAGAATTAAACAACCCACATCTAAAGAACCAACGATACAAAGAAGAAACCACAAGGGAAATTAGAAAATACTTTGATATGAATGAAAGTGAAAACACAGCATACCAAAACTTATGGGATACAAAAGTAGTGAGTCCTTCGTATCCCTGTTACACTAAGGAAATTTATAGCTTGAAGTATCTACATTTAGAAAAGAAAGAATATCTCAATTCAGTAACCTAAACTTCTGCTTTAGGATATAAGAGAAAAAAATAAAAAGAAAAAATTAAACCCAAAGCAAATCAGAAGGGTGGAAGTAATAAAGATCAAAAGTCAAATCATCAAAATAGAGAGTAGAAAAATAATACAGGAAATGAAACAGACCAGAAATTGGTTCTCTGAAGAGATCAACAAAATTGACAAAATTTTAGGTAGATTCAGTTCAGTTCAGTTCAGTCACGCAGTCGTGTCCGACTCTTTGCGACCCCATGAATCGCAGTATGCCAGGCCTCCCTGNACAGGTGCCTGCCAGTCTGGTGAAAGCCAGCGTGCACGCCAGTGCGCCTGCCAGTGCGCCTGCCAACCGGCGTGATAGGCAGTGTGCCTGCCAGTGCACCTGCAAGTCGGGTGCCAGCCAGCGTGCTCGCCAGTGCGCCTGCCAGTCGGGTGCCAGCCAGCATGCCCGCCAGTGCGCCCGCCAGTGCGCCTGCCTTCCGGCGAGCCAGGCAGTGTGCCTGCCAGTGCGCCCGCCAGTGCCCCTGCCTTTCGGCGTGATAGGCAGTGTGCCCGCCAGGGCGCCTGCTAGTCGGGTGCCAGCCTACGTGCCCGCCAGTGCGCCCGCCAGTGCGCCTGCCATCCGGCGTGCCAGGCAGTGTGCCCGTCAGTGCTTCTGCCAGTCGGTTTCCAGCCAGCTTGCCCGCAAGTGCGCCCGTCAGTGCGCCTGCCATCCGACGTGCCAGGAAGTGTGCCTGCCAGTGCGCCCGCCAGTGCGCCTGACTTCCGACGTGCCAGACAGTATGCCCGCCATTGCTCCTGCTAGTCGGGTGCCAGACAGCCTGCCCGCCAGTCACCTGCCATCCAGCGTGCCAGGCAGTGTCCCCACCAGTGCGCCTGCCAGTCGGGTGCCAGCCAGCGTGCCAGGCAGTGTGCCCGCCAGTCGCCTGCCAACCGGCGTGCCAGGCAGTGTGCCACCATTGCGCCTGCCATCCAGCATGCCAGCCAGTGTGCCCGCCAGTGCGCCTGCCAGTCGGTTGCCAGCCAGCTGACCGCAAGTGCGCCCGCCAGTGCACCTGCCATCCGTCATGCCAGGAATTGTGCGTGCCCGGCAGTGCGACTGCCAGTGCGCCTGCCTTCCGGAGTGCCAGGCAGTGTGCCGGCCAGTGCGCCTACCCTCCGGCGTGCCAGT
>SJXQ01008986.1:0-30579 GCA_006408695.1 Aepyceros melampus
CCCCAATTTTTAAAGCAAATTTCATATAAATGCATTTTATAATTTTTGTGATTTTTTGTTTTGTATTTTTAATATTGTATTTTTCAAGGTCTAGATTTTTAATCTTTGCTTTTTGGTATTTGTCATCAATTTTGTACCTTTAAGAATCTAATCTTCATTACCCATTTTAGCTTAGGGGTGTGATTACTGGCTTGATTGCTCTCTCCTCTTTTGACTCTCCCTTTTCTCCCCTAGGTAACTTCTATCTCTTCTCTCCCCTTTCTCTTCTCTACTTAACTCTGTGAATCTCTCTGGGTATTCTGGGCTGTGGAGAACACTTAGGGACCTGATTACTGGCTAGATTGGTCTCTCCCATTTTGAATCCCTCTCTTCTCCTCCTGGACACCTCTATCTCCCTCCCCCCTCTTCTCTTCTCCATGTAATTCTGTGAACCTCTCTGGATGTCACTCACTGTGGAGAATCTTTTCACCATTACTGTGCTGTATAGATGGAGACGTCTTGAGGCTTTTGTAAGGATAAGACTGAAAGCCAGAGGAAGGAGGCTTAAATCCAAAACTTGAGAACACCAGAAAACTCTTGACTCCAGGGAACATTAATTGACAAGAGCTCAACCAAAAGCCTCCATACCTATACTGAAAACAAGCTCCATCCAAGAGCCAACAATTTCCAGAGCAAGACATACCATGCTAATTCTCCAACAATGCAGGAACATAACCATGAGCATTAAAATACAGGCTGCCCAAAGTCACACCAAATCCATAACACCTTAAAACTTACTACTGGACACTTCATTGTGCTCCAGAGAGAAGAGATCCAGCTCCACCCATCAGGACACCAACACAAGTGTATCCACCAGGAAACACTGACAAACCACTAGCCCAACCCCACTCACAGGGAGAATCTTACACAATAAAGAAGAACTACAAATTTTCAGCACACAGAAATGCCACCTCAAACATAGCAATTAAAACATAATGAAAAGTCAGAGAAATATTCAGTGGGTAAAGGAACATGATAAATGCCCACCAAAACAAACAAAAGAGGAGGAGATATGGAGTTTACCTGAAAAAGAATTCAGAATAATGATAGTAAATATGATCCAAAAATCTTTAAAACAGAATGGAGTTACAGATAAATAGAATAGAGACAAGGATTGAGAAGATGGAAGAAATGTTTAGCAAGGACTTAGAAGAAATAAAAAAAAAGAGTCAATCAATAATGAATAATGCAATAACTGAGATGAAAAGCACTCTTGAAGGAATCAACAGTAGAATAACAGAGGCAGAAGATAGGATAAGTGAGGTGGAAGATAGAATGGTCGAAATAAAGGAAGCAGAGAGAAAAAGGAAAAAAAGAATGAAAAGAAATGAGGACAACCTCAAAGACCTCTGGGACAATGTTAAATGACTCAAAATTCAAATCATAGGAGTCCCCCAAAAAGAAGACCAATAGAAAGGCCATGAGAAAATAGTTGAGGAGATAATACTTGAAAACTTCCCTAAATGGGGAAGGAAATAGTCACCCAAATGCAAGAAACCCATAGAGTGTCAAACAGGGTAAACTCAAGGTGAAACACTCCAAGACACATATTAATTAAATTGAAAAAAATCAAACACAAATAGCAGATATTAAAAGCAACAAGGGAAAAACAACAAATAACATACAAGGGGAATCCCATAAGGATAACAGCTGATCTTTCAATAGTAACTCTTCAGGCTGGAAGTGAATGGCAGGACATATAAAAAGTGATGAAAGAGAAAAAGCTACAATTCAGATTACTATGCCCAGCAAGGATCTCATTCAAATATGAAGGAGAAATCAAAAGCTTTACAGACAAGCAAAAGCTGAGAGAATTCAGCAACACCAAACCAGCTCTCCAACAAATGCTGGAGGATCTTCTCTAGACAGGAAACATAGAAAAAGTTTATAAACTTGAACCCAAAACAACAAAGTAAATGGCAATGGGATCATACTTTTCAACAATTACCTTAAATGTAAATGGGTTGAATGTCTCAACCAAAAGACAAAGACTGACTGAATAGATACAAAACCAAGGCTACTATATATGCTGTCTACAAGAGACCCACCTGAAACCAAGGGACACATACATATTGAAATTGAAGGGCTGGAAAAAGATATTTCACACAAATGGAGACCAAAAGAAACCAGGAGTAACAAACTCATATCAGAAAAAATAGACTTTGAAATAAAGGCTGTGAAAAGAAACAAAGAAGGACACTACATAATGATCAAATGATCACTCAAAAAAGAAGATATAATCACTATAAATATATATGCAGCCAACATAGGAGCACCACAATATGTAAGGTAAATGCTATCAAGGATAAAAGGGGAAATTAACAGTA
Source organism: Aepyceros melampus (assembly GCA_006408695.1). Lineage (NCBI taxonomy): Eukaryota > Metazoa > Chordata > Mammalia > Artiodactyla > Bovidae > Aepyceros > Aepyceros melampus. The sequence continues at coordinate 2,367 of SJXQ01008986.1, forward strand.
ACACAATAATAGTGGGAAACTTTAATACCCCACTCACACCTATGGATAGATCAACTGAACAGAAAATTAGCAAGAAACACAAACTTTATATGATGCAATGGGCCAGTTAGAACTAATTGACATCTATAGGACATTTCACTCCAAAACAACGAATTTCACCTTTCTCACAAATACACGTGAAACATTCTCTAGGATAGATCACATCCTGAGGCATAAATCTAGTCCTGGTAAATCCAAAAAAAAAAAAGAAAGAAATCTTTTCAAACATCTTTTCTGATCACAATGCAGTGAAATTAGATTTCAACCACTGGGGGGGGGGGGAGAAATAGCTAAAAAATACAAACATATGGAGGCTAACCAACACGCTTCTGAATAACCAACAAATTATACAAGAAATCAAAAAAGAAATCAAAATATCCATAGAAACAAAAGAAAATGAAAACACAACAACCCAAAACGTATGGGATTCAGTAAATGCAGTGCTAAGCGGAAGGTTCATAGCAATAAAAGCTTATCTCAAGAAACAAGAGAAAAATCAAACAAATAACCTAAAAAAAAAGCTGATTCTTTGAGAAGGTAAATAAAATAGACAACTCACTAGCCAGACTCATCAAGAAACAAAGGGAGAGGAATCAAATCAACAAAATTAGAAATGAAAATGGAGAAATCATAACAAACAACACAGAAATACAAAGGATTATAAGAGACTAAAATCAGCACCTAATATGCCAATAAAATGTCCTACTTGGAAGAAATGGACAAATTCTTAGATATATATAGCTTTCCAAAACTGAACAAGGAAGAAATAGAAAATCTTAACATACCAATCACAAGACAGAAATCAAAACTAATCAAAAATCTTCCAACAAACAAAAGCCCAGGACTAGATGGCTTCACAGCTGAATTCTACCAAAAAGTTAGGGAAGAGCTAACACCTATCCTACCGAAACTCTTCCAGAAAATTGCAGAGGAAGGTAAACTTCCAAACTCATTCTATGAGGACACCAGCACCCTAATACCAAAACCAGACAAAGATGCCACAAAAAAGAAAACTACAGGCCAAAATCACTGGTAAACATAGATGCAAAAATCCTCAACAAAATTCTAGCAATGAGAATCCAACAACATTTAAAAAGATCATACATCATGACCAAGCAGGCTTTATCCCAGGGATGCAAGGATTCTTCAATATTTGAAAATCAATCAATGTGATATACCACATTAACCAATTGAAATATAAAAACATATAATTATCTCAATAGATGCAGAGAAAGCCTTTGACAAAGTTCAACATCCATTTATGATTAAAACCCTCCAGAAAGGAGGCCTAGAAGGAACATGCTTCATTATAATAAAAGCCATATATGATAAACTCACAGCAAACTTTATCCTCAGTGGTGAAAAATTGAAAGCATTTCCCCTAAAGTAAGGAATGAGACAAGGATGCCCACTCTCACCACAACTATTCAACATAGTTTTGGCAGTTTTGGCCACAACATTCAGAGCAGGAAAAGAAATAAAAGGAACCTCAATCTGAAAAGAAGAAGTAAAACTCTCACTGTTCGCACATCACATGACCCTCTATATAGAAAACCCTAAAGACTCCACCAGAAAATTACTAGAGCTAATCATTGAATACAGTAAAGTTGCAAGATATAAAATTAACGTACAGAAATCCTTTGTATTCCTATACACTGGCAATGAGAAAAAAGAAAGAGAAATTAAGGAAACAATTGTATTCACCATTGCAGTGAAAAGAATGATGTATTTAGAAATAAATCTACCTAAAGAAACAAAACCTATATATAGAAAACTATAAAACACTGCTTAAAGAAATCAAAGAGAACACAAATAGAGGAAAATATACCATGTTCATGGATCGGAAGAATCAATACAGTGAAAATGAGTACACTACCCAAAGCAATCTATAGTTTCAATGTAATCCTTATCAAGTTACCAATGGTATTTTTCAGAGAATTGGAACAAATAATTTCACAATTTTCATGCAATTACAAAAAAACCTCGAATAGCCAAAACAATCTTGAGAAAGAAGAATGGAACTGGAGGAATCAACTTGCCTGACTTCAGGCTATACTTCAAAGCAATAGTCATCAAGACAGTATGGTACTGGCATAAAGAAAGAAGCATAGATCACTGGAACAAAATAGAAAGCCCAGAGATAAATCCATGCACCTATGGACACTTTATCTTTGACAAATGAGGAAACAGACAATGGAGAAAAATCAATCTTTTTAACAATTAGTGTTGGGAAAACTGGTCAACTACTTGTAAAAGAATGAAACTAGAACACTTTCTAACATCAAACACAAAAATAAACTCAAAATGGATTAAAGATCTAAATGTAAGAACACAAAATATAAAACTTCTAGAGGAAACCATAGGAAAAACCCTCTCTGACATAAATCACAGCAGGATTCTCTATGACTCACCTCCCAGAGTAATGAAAATAAAAGCAAAAATAAACAAATGTGACATAATTAAACTTCAAAGCTTTTGCACAACGAAGGAAACTATAACCAAGGTGAAAAGACAGCCTTCAGAATGGGAGAAAATAATAACAAATGAAGCAACTGACAGTGAATTAATCTCAAATATATACAAGCTACTCCTATAGTTCAATGCCAGAAAAATAAGCGACCCAATCAAAAAATGCGCCAATGAACTAAATAGATATTTCTCCAAAGAAGACATACAAATGGCTAACAAACACCTGAAAAAATGCTCAACATCACTCATTATCATAGAAATACAAATAGAGCAGTCTTTTAGACTCTATGAGAGAGGGCAAGGGTGGGATGATTTGGGAGAATGGCATTGAAAAATGTGAACTATCATATGTGAAACGAATCGCCAGTCCGGTTTGATGCATGATACAGGATGCTTGGGGATAGTGCACTGGGATGACCCAGAGGGATAGTATGAGGAGGGAGGTAGGAGGTGGGTTCAGGATGGGGAACACGTGTACATCCATGGAGGATTCATGTTGATGTATGATAAAACCAATACAATATTGCAAAGTAATTGCTGCTAAGTCGCTTCAGTCATGTCCAACTCTGTATGACCCCATAGACAGCAGCCCACCAGGCTCCCCCCTCATCCCTGGGATTCTCCAGGCAAGAACATTAGTCTCCAATTAAAATTTAAAAATTTATATTAAAAAAACCCACAATGAGGTACCATCTCACTCTGATCAAAATGGCTGCTATCAAAAATTCTACAAACAATAAATGCTGGAGAGGGTGTGGAGAAAAGGGAATCCTCTTACATGATTGGTGGGAATGCAAACTAGTACAGCCACTATGGAGAACAGTGTGGGGATTCCTTAAAAAACTAGAAATAGAACTACCATATGATCCAGCAATCCCACTGCTGGGCATACACTCCGAGCAAACCAGAATTGAAAGAGACATGTGTACCTCAATGTTCATTGTAGCACTGTTTACAATAGCCAGGACATGGAAGCAACCTAAATGTCCATCAGCAGATGAATGGATAAGAAAGCTGTGGTACATATACACAATGGAGTATTACTCAGCCATTAAAAAGAATGCATTTGAGTCAGCTCTAATGAGGTGGAAGAAACTGGAGCCTATTATACAGAGCAAAGTAAGTCAGAAAAAAAACTCCAATACAGTATATTAACACATATATATGCAGTTTAGAAAGATGGTAATGATGACCTTATATGCGAGACAGCAAAAGAGACACAGATGTAAAGAACAGACTGTTGGACTCTGTGGGAGAAGGCGAAGGTGGGATGATTTGAGAGAATAGCATTGAAAGATGTATATGATCCTATGTGAAATAGATCGCCAGTCTAGGTTCGATGCATGAGGCAGGGTGCTCAGGGCTGGTGCACTGGGATGACACTGAGGGATGGATAAGGATGGAGGTGTGGGGGAGAATCAGGATGGGAAACACATGTACACCCATGGCTGATTCATGTGAATGTATGACAAAAACCACCATAATATTATAAAGTAATTAGCCTCCAATTAAAATTTAAAAAAATGATGTAATATCATTGTATGGTGACAGATGGTAACTAGCCTTCTTATCATGTTGACCATTTTGTAATGTATACAAATATCAAATCACTATGTTGCACACCATAAACTCAGTTTTATAGGCCAACTATGATTCAAAAACAAAGGAACTCACAGAAAAAGAGATCAGAAGTGGGAATATAGGGAAAGAGGGAATTAGATGAAGATGGTCAAAGCATCAGACTTCTAGCATCAAACTTCCAGACCCATGGATCAAACCCAGATCTCCTGCACTCCAGGCAGATTCTTTATTGTCTGAGCTACTGGGAAAACCCAATAACAATATATATGATCATAATTACAAAAATATAAACATGTGTATATGGTAAATTATTGATATGAAGCCAGCAAAATGATGGTAGTTGTACAAAGTTAGTTTTATTGCACACAAAAATTTTCTCTATTTTAAAACCAGTATTGCTCTAGATTGAACATTTGCCCACCCCTCCCCCACAAATTCAAATGTTGAAACCTCATGCCAGTGTGTTGGTATGAAGAGATATGGCAGTTGGGAAGTGTATAGACCCTGAGTGTAGAACCCTAATGAATGAAATAAGTGCTTTTATGAAAGAGATTTAACAGAGTTCCCTTCCACCACACACTGTGACAAGGGGCCATGAACCAGAATGCAGGCTCTCATCAGACATGGAATCTTCTAGAACCCTGATCATAGACTTCCCATATTTCAGAATAGTGAGAAATAAATGTCTGTTGTTTACAAGCCTCTTAGTCTGTGGTATTTGGTTAAGCAGCCTGAACAGACGAAGACAGGTATACAGCATTACTTTATTTTGCTGAGAATAAAAATTTTCAATCTTTGTACTAGGGTGCTTAAGAAAACATTGAACCAATTATATAATTTTATGTGTAGTGTCCCTGGAAGCAAAGTCAGATGAAATCATTCCTGAGGGTCTATTGGCTACAATAAATTTTATTTCAACTTTTATTTAAAATTTTAAATTTTTGTTCATCATGGAATTTTATATTAATTTTGATATTTTCTAATATTGTATTAAAATACTCTTTATCTTGATTTCTGAGCTTTTTAAAAATCCCTTAAATTTCTTGCCTGAGGTTAGTGCCTCACTCACATTTGGCTAGTCCCTGCAATATTTATAATCTTGTGTTAAGAAATGAAAGTAAATTAATACCTTATCATTTGTTTGGATTAATTATGAATTATACTTTTATTTCTATGACAATAGAGATTTATATTTTTAAGAGCCCCCATGTTTTTTCACATGAAGAGATCTAGAAATAAGAAGGCCCGTTCATTTTCAGAGGTACTCAAAGAAGTGGTAAAGTGAACAATGTAAAGCGTAGTTCAAATTGCCTCTTGAGATCAGTGTGGGAAACTGGAACTGTGATTTTATCCCATTTTCCATGTCAACTAAGCTGAATATAAAGTGCAATTAAAAGTGGAATGGCACTGATAGCATAGCACATAGAATTTACTCATGAATTCACTTATTTTCAATATAAAGTGAACACTTTTTCTAGATTTGTTTCCCAAAGCCAACAGTTCTCATTGAAACATCCCTCAGATTCTCTCCCAGAATTCAAGCTGTATGAAGAATATAAAAGCCCTCATTCACTTGCAGGTTAAAATAGGTGTTGCATCCTTTATATTGGTGAAGTGTTTGAGTATTTAACTCAGATCTGGGTTCAAATTTTTGCAAGAATTAAATGAAATAATTTTAATAAAGCAGTTAATACAGTGTCTAATCCATACTTAGTGCTTGTAATATAGATAGATGATAGAAGTAAAAACAGATGAGGATGTAGATGTATAAAAATAAACAGATATTCATACTTATAGAATTGTACATATTCTCCTGTTTCTCGCATAAATTCACAGATAGTTCCTTTTAGAGGTTACTCTTATTTAAATCTGCTGCTCCTGCAGCTAAGTCACTTCAGTCGTGTCCCACTCTGTGCAACCCCATTGATGGCAGCCCACCAGGCTCCTCTGTCCCTGGGATTCTCCAGGCAAGAATATTGGAGTGGGTTGCCATTTCCTCCTAGTTAGAGCATTAAATGAGTTGGCAATGACACCTCAGGTGCCAAAGTGTACCATATATTCCATATAAGGAAATATACTTTATCCTGTATTCTGCCCCACTCAAACTTAAGAAATCACACATATAATAATCTTATTTTAAAGAAATAGCTGTTTTGTAAGCTCTTTATTACCAGAGGGTTGTTCAATGAATATATTTTAATGTATTTAAACCTCCTTTAGATAATATATCACCTTGTAAATATAACATTAACATATTTCTATGGCTGTATATGATGAGACTACAAGGCAAATTATATCTCTAAACTTAAAAATTAATGTTGCATTTTTTCCTTCTAAATGCCAAATTAGTGAACTAGAGTAGGAGGTTTTATTCATAGGGACAATTAATTATTTTATGACTCTAGCCTCAATTTCTTAGAAGTATCCCCTTCTTTCATGATTATATTTTCCCTCAGGAACATTGATAAGATAATTCTGATCTATTTATATATAACTAGATTCAAAGTAGTAGACAATTGTTAATGCAAAGCAAGGCTCTATTTACAGGAGATGCACTAAGCTCTCTATATTAATAGGTGTTGACATCTATCCAAAGATAGCTTTCCCACCAGCCATTATTTATTTCCTTGTAGGAACTCAAATTCCAACCATTAAAATCACTTGTGGGTGACAGATAGTTAATGTGGAAAATGGAAGGAGTTGTCTTGAAAAGATTAATGTTGAAAAATTCTTCATAGATAAAATGACAAAGAAACTTCTAAAAGTCCCTCATGTTGGGATTAACATATTTTCCCATTGTTGAAGACAGAAAGAAGCAGATACTGAGAGGCTGGGATGCAGGATCTCAGCATAGATCATTTTCTTTGCTGAATTATGCTTTGTAAAAGTTCTCTGAAAAAATTATGCTCTCTGATTAACTGCTTTAACTCATGTACACCCATGGTGGATTCATATTGATGTATGGCAAAACCAATACAGTACTGTAAAGTAAAAAAAAAAAAAAAAGAAAAAGAAGAATATTAAACAAACAAAAAAAAAGAGTTACAATTTTGAGAAAGTTTTAAAACGTGCTAATAACTAATCTTTTTTTTTTTAAGTCAAAACATAATCTTAAACATGACTGTGATACAGAATAATGAAGTTATGGTAGTCATGTATGGAAGCAGTAAAGCTAAATTTGCAGCTGTGGGTTTTTTAATCTTTTTTTTTTTTTTTACTAGGTGAAAACATCTTTTAACATTGACTCTGAAAAACTAAGGACACAAAATAATAGTAACGGTGTATGGAATAAATGAATAAAGCATAAAGCCTTGGTAAAGCATGGTTATTTGTTGGAGGAAAAAGGCTATGACATTACTACCCTGGAGAGGTTTCTCAGGCTTTTCACATTCTCTGTTAGCTTGGGATTCAGTTTAATGACACAAACCAAAAACTGACTGACAGAATTTTAGCTTAAAAGGAAATGGTCATTTGATATATATTTCTATAGGAAGTACAGTGAACCTTCGGGTGGCCTACATATTTATTTTGCTAGTTTGCTATTTCTTTTAACTCTGCATATAATGCATTTTGCCTGTGAGAAATATATATATGTATATATATTTGTGTGTGTGTATAATTTTATGTCCTCAAATATTTGGTCTTTTTGTTTAAAATTTCTGTGTTTCACACCACGTTTAGAAATGCCTTCTTGAGTCCCACACAAAAACATTTCCCTGTATTTCCCACCTATCGTTTTGTTTATATATTAAAAGGTTTAGTCTTCTGAAATGTATTCCTATTTCAGACTGAACTGGGGGTTCTAGCTGATTTATTTCCAAATAGCTAATTATCTTCACAACATATATTAAACAATCTATCCTTTCCTTGCTGATTTGAGATGCTACTTTTATCATATATATGAGAAGTAGCATTGTTTCTGGTCTTTCTCTTCTATTCCATTGATTTTCACCTGTTTAGTCCTCTTCCAGGGTCAAATAACTTGTATCTTATATTACATGTAGATAACTAACTTCCTTAACAACCATCATGTCTTCATTAATATAATTAATTTTGACATTTTTATTGAAATATATTTGATATACAACATTGTGTAAATTTAAGGAGTAAAACGATTAGCAGTATGATTGCTATTGTAGCCTTAGCTAATACCTCTATCACATTACATAATGCTAGTATGTACACTTGTCTCCTTTTCCCACTCCTCAATCCCTGTAGCTTCTGGTAACAATATCTGTTTGCTGTTTTGTTTTTGTTTTAGATTTCACATGTAACATATTTTAAATCACTAGTGTCACACCTTCTTTCCATTCAGGTAGAATTTAGAATTAAATTATTAAGCTCTGAAAGCTATCCCACCATGTGTCTGAATTGCATTGGATTTAAATTTATAAATCAAATTGTGCAAACTGACATTTTGCACTAATAAATCCTCCCACTCAAAAATCAGTTTTGTCATGAAGTAAGTCAGACACAGAAAGACAAGGACTATCGGATCATGATCTCACTTTTATGTAAAATCTAAAAGAAAAAAAAAAAAAACAAATCCACCAAGCTCACAGAAAAAGAGATTAGATCTGCAGTTACCAGAGGAAGGGATTGAAGTGAGAGGAACTGGAGCAAAGTGGTTATAAGTACAAAAATTCAGTTACAAGAAAAATAAGTACTAGAGATGTAATGTATAATATGACTATAGTCAACACTGCTGTATAACATAGGGATGTTTTTAAGAGAGTAGATCCGAAGAGTTCTCATCACAAGGAAAAATGTTTATTTCTTTTGACTATATCTATATGAGATGACAGATATTAACTAAACCTATTGTGGCAATCATTTCACAATATATGTAAATCAAACTATAATGTAGTGTATCTTAAACATATATATGTGAATTATTTCTCAATAAAACCGGAATGTCAGTTTGTAATCTATACAAACAAGTACTGGTCATTAGTTTGTTTTGGGTCTGTTTTCCTTGAAATGATCTAGTGTCATAGTTTAACTAGATGAGTGATATGAATTGATAACATTTATATCTCTTTTTTCTGCTCTGGAACAGTTAGAAATATCAGGAATTTTCTTTTCCTTAAAGCTTACTGAAAATTGATTGCAACATTATTGGTTCTATTGTCTGTTACCTATTAATAAATGGCAACCTATTCCAGTATTCTATTTCTTTGCATTGATCGCTGAAGAAGGCTTTCGTATCTTTTCTTGCTATTCTTTGGAACTCTGCATTCAGATGCTTATATCTTTCTTTTTCTCCTTGGCTTTTCGCCTCTCTTCTTTTCACAGTTATTTGTAAGGCCTCCCCAGACAGCCATTTTGCTTTTTTACATTTCTTTTCCTTGGAGATGGTCTTGATCCCTGTCTCCTGTACAATGTCATGAACCTCATTCCATAGTTCATGGATATATAGAACAGACTTTTGGACTCTGTGGGAGAGAGAGAGGGTGGGATGATTTGGGAGAATGGCATTGAAACATGTATAATATCATATGTGAAACAATTCGCCAGTCCAGGTTCGATGCATGATATAGGATGCTCGGGGCTGGTGCACTGGGATGACACAGAGTTATGGTATGGAGGGGGAGGAGAGAGGAGGCTTCAGGATGGGGAGCACATGTATACCTGTGGTGGATTCATGTTGATGTATGGCAAAACCAATACAATATTGTAAAGTAATTAGCCTCTAATTAAAATAAGTAAATTTATATTAAAAAAAAAGTGGCAACAGCCTAAGGAAAGGTGTCAATAGTGCTGAAGTAGAGAGTATAGTTTTAGGTGTCTTTGTGTTTTATCAACACTTCTCAGAAAGTGTCTGAAGAACTGCACCAAAATCCAAAATCATCTGGTTGAGAACCAGACTTCTGCATTTCTGCCAAGCTCTCAGGGTGATTCTGGAGTTTGACCTTCACAGAAGGGGCAATTGGATACTGTCTCATGGGAAAAAATAATTAGAGTTCATCTTACCTTGAACTCCTTTTCTGCCTCCTGCGGACTCGCTAGCATCTACACAACCCCACAGTTGGTGTTTGTTGCCCCCTTGTGGAATGAGATAGGAATTATCCCTTCATTTCCCACTCATTTGCTGTGCATGGCTTTGGAAAAGCACACTATTGAGGAATCTTGTGCCCATCAAGCAAAGTTGGTAACATTAGAGAGATTCTTGGGACATCTCTCTTCCATTATTTCCATTATTTTGTATTACTGTAAAAATTAATAACTTCTTAGCTACCTCTAGGAAATCCAATTCTACAGCCTCCCTGAATCACTAATTTCTGTGGGAGAGGGCAGAGGGTTCTTAATGGCCAAGTAAAAGGTTCTTCAGGAAAAGAGATTTTGCACTGGATAATAACTTTCTAGAAATAGAACTTTGAAAAGATAAATGTGACAGAGGCACAGAGAATGGACTAGATAAGAAAAAAACTAGAGAGAGGGGATTATTTAGACCACTGTGTTAGTTAAGAATCTTCCCTGGTGGCTCAGAGGTTAAAGCATCTGCCTCCAATGCGGGAGACCCGGGTTCGATCCCTGGGTCGGGAAGATCCCCTGGAGAAGGAAATGGCAACCCACTCCAGTATTCTTGTTTGGAGAATCTCATGGACTGAGGAGCCTGGTGGGCTGCAGTCCATGGGGTCACAAAGAGTCGGACACGACTGAGTGACTTTACTTACTTACTTACTTAGGAAAGGGACAGATGTGACAGACATCATAAACAAAGATTAGACAAAATCAAGTAGTTTACTAATATCAGGAGTGTGAAATGAAATAATATGATTCATTTCATGGTAAACCATTACTATTTTCTGTATCCTATGACTGAGGCACTAATCTCACCTGGTAACAGTTTACTGCACCTGAAAACTCAGTTCTTTCAAGATAAAAGAACTTTCATTTTCTAATTTGAAACTCCTATGGTATAAAGTAAAGATAGTAAGTCCTCAGGCTATAGAGCAGATGTTTTCTCACATAGAGATAGCTATGGAACTCTATGCTAGCTACTCATTTATCATAAGGCATTGTCTCCAGAAGACAACTCTAAAACAAATGTTTCCTGTGAGAAATAACATCAAGTCATCAATGACAAGTATCTCTAGTTACAAATACCAATTAATTGATCTGATAAATTAGCTCTTACCAGGTAGTAGGAAGGCCAGTGGGAATGATGCAAAAGACATTAGATGAGAGTTGGGTGGGTAATTCAGGGTATTGTGTTAAGATGTTACTTTGGGGGACCTGGAGTCACCTTCACGCACTATGAGAGCACTGAGTTCCTCAACTAGTAGTGATAACAACTGTTCATGTTTCTTGAGTGGCTGCTTCTCATGTGTCAGGCACTAATAAAAGCTTCTTACATGTATTAACTCAATTCTCACACCAATCCAATGAGCTGGTAGGTGCTATTATCCCTATTTTACTAGCAGAGGAATGTCAGGCATATTGAGCATGAGTAATTAGCCAAAGCGACAGTTAGGAAGTGAAGGAGGTAGAATTTAATCTCCAACAGTCTAGTTCATTGCCTACATTATTAACCCCAGTGTTATAATACCTTGAAAATATTGTAAGAAAAAGATGTGCTCCTATGGGGTAATATGGAGCCCTAAAGCCTCTAAGATGCTCAAGATCTTAGGAGGTTAATGCCACTCCTCCAAAAGATCCAGGAGGAAACTCAATACTGAAAACATCTGGCAGCACCCTCCAGGACAGAACAGTGATGGGTAGGAGGCAGAAAGAGCAGAGGAACACATAAAGATTGAGTTATGAGGACATGATAGAGTAAGAGAGCTACTAAATGGCAGAAGTAGGATTTAAAGCCAGGTAATCAGGTTCCAGGGAGAAGGCAATGGCACCCCACTCCAGTACTCTTGCCTGGAAAATCCCATGGATGGAGGAGCCTGGTAGGCTTCAGTCCATGGGGTCGCTGGGTCGGACCTGACTGAGCGACTTCACTTTCACCTTTCGCTTTCATGCATTGGAGAAGGAATGGCAACCCACTCCAGTGTTCTTGCCTGGAGAACCCCAGGGACGGGGGAGCCTGGTGGGCTGCCGTCTATGGGGTCGCACAGAGTCGGACACGACTGAAGTGACTTAGCAAATCAGGTTCCAGAATTCAGGTGCTTACTCCCTATACAATGCCACAGCTTATATGAGAGAACCTGGAGAAGAAATATTTTAAGAACAATGGTGGTACACCAGTTAAGATTTTGGGTTTTTTCCTTTTGTAAATAATACAGTGCATTTTTTGTTTTCCTTCATAGAATGTGCTTTCTCACAATTCAGTATAACTACATTCCCTGCTAGAGCTGACCTCTGTTATTATCTATACATAATTCTGAGCCTTCTGAACATTATAATGTGACCTGGTGCTGAGCGTCTATGAAGGCAACTTTTAAATTCGAATTTTCATAATGAAAACCTATGCTTTTTTCTTTCCCTTCCAAAGCTGTTGTGAGTCATACAGCTCCATAGGGCTTCAAGTGAAATTTCTATTTTACATATTCATTAGAATGCAATAAATTGTTTAAGTACTAAAATTTAAATACTGGGGAGTTGGGATCACCTTTTAAGACATTTTCCAAAAACTGTTGCTATATTAAATGTGTAGCAGTCATTAATGTCTGTATACTGTTATATTTAATTTCCTACAAAGCTAAGCAGCCTCCAAAAATATTGCTTTGTGTCTTAGCTAAATACAAGACAAGAAAGGGGAACCTATCAACATTGATACAAAATACACAAAAGATAATATGATCTCTTTTTATTCTTTTTCAATGATCCTTAAAATCCATTACAAATTCAACCTGAGAATAGATCTCCTTTGCTGAAATAAGGATGATTTCAAGCAAAACTTTTTTTTTTAAACTTGAACCCTTAGTTAACAGGATTTCATAAACTGTACTTTTTGAGGGAGAATATAAAAACACATCAGAGATAACAACATGAAGAATTCATGTTTAAAGCACTTTCAATGTATGTTTGGATTCAGTCCAGATTGTGCTCAATTTTTAAATTCATCATCTTGTGCTGAGCCAGTCTTATGCAAATAAGTCACTATGTCTTAAGGGCACACAAATGCTCTCTGGCTTTGCTTGGCAGCCCATTCAGTCTTTTCCATCTACCTTTCTTCTAAAATGTTCTTTTTCTAATTACAGCAAAATTCTACAGCAGCTTCACTGGACCTCAGCTTACCTGTGAGGAGGGAAATATTTGATCAATTAAACTTATACATTAACATGTTGTAAATGATTGTGAAATGCTTAAGATGTTAGCCTTCCCAGAAGTATTTACATTTTGAAAGAGTCACATTTTAACCTAAAGAAATCTTTAACACAAGAATTACAACAAAAGTCCATTTAGCAAGGGTAAATATTCTGGTTCACTACAAATTAACCCTCCAGGAAAGCACCTAAAATATTGTTTCTCTTGTAAAGTGGAACTTTACATTAATAAGGAAGAGTTTAACAAGAGTTTTCAGGAAAGGCGAGTAGATAATAAAATACTTGAGTTATTATATATTTGGGAATGCTTTTCTTTTACCTTTAAAATAAACAACACACTAGATAGATACAGAATTTTGGGGCTAAGAACTTTTATAATCCAAAATTTGAAAATGTACCCCATTTTTTTTTTTAATGCAGTGTGAATAAGAATTTACACACTAGCCTCAGATTTTGTTTTGCTTTTGGTTCATTTTGGTTTATGAGTCATCTATTTATTTTGTAGGAATACTTGTAAGTTCCTTTATCCTTAGTCAGTCAGTTCAGTCGCTCAGTTCTGTCCAACTCTTTGTGACTCCAAGAATCGCAGCACACCAGGCCTCCCTGTCCATCATCAACTCCCAGAGTTCACTCAGACTCACGTCCATCGAGTCAGTGATGCCTTCCAGCCATCTCATCCTTGGTCGTCCCCTTCTCCTCCTGCCCCCAATCCCTCCCAGCATCAGGGTCTTTGCCAATGAGTCAACTCTTTGCATGAGGTGGCCAAAGTACTGGAGTTTCAGCTTTAGCATCATTCCTTCCAAAGAAATCCAGGGCTGATCTTCAGAATGGACTGGTTGGATCTCCTTGCAGTCCAAGGGACTCTCAAGAGTCTTCTCCAACACCACAGTTCAAAAGCATCAATTCTTCTGTGCTCAGCCTTCTTCACAGTCCAACTCTCACATCCATACATGACCACTGGAAAAACCATAGCCTTGACTAGACGGACCTTAGTCGGCAAAGTAATGTCTGCTTTTGAATATGCTTCCAGGTTGGTAATAACTTTTCTTCCAAGGAGTAAGCATCTTTTAATTTCATGGCTGCAGTCACCATCTGCAGTGATTTTGGAGCCCCCAAAAATAAAGTCTGACATTATTTCCACTCATTGTCAGTGTCTTTATCCTTGAAGTTGAATAATTTTATAAGGGTATCTTGATCTTAACCATTTCTAATATTTTTTCCAAGAACTCTTTAATCTGCAGTATCTGAGTTTTTCAGAAAAGCTTTATTTTACTATATCTTATAGTTTATGGAAATGACAGCCCACTCCAGTACTCTTGCCTAGAAAATCCCATGGAAGGAGGAGCCTGGTAGGCTGCAGTCCAAGGGATTGCTAAGGGTCTGACAGGACTGAGCAACTTCACTTTCTCTTTTCACTTTCATGCATTGGAGAAGGAAATGGCAACCCACTGCTATGTTCTTGCCTGGAGTATCCCAGGGACGGGGGGCTGCCATCTATGGGGTCCCACAGATTCGGACATGATTGAAGTGACTTAGCAGCAGCAGCAGCATAGTTTATGGGTAATTTCTGTTCATCTTTCATAAGTATCAATTATTACATGTTAGATCTCCACTTTTGTCTTCAATATCAATCATCTTCTTTGCATCCAGATTCAAATTCAAATTCTGCCACTAACCAGCTTTGTGGCTTTGGATGAGTTTCATAAACTTTCTGACCTACCTGTAAAATGTGACTAATAATACTATTTGCCTTAGAGGTTTGTTATGAGGTCTGAACAACATAATTGTGTAAAATCACTTAGCATGGTAGCCTACAGCTGGTATTAGTATTATTATTATTATTCAAGACTTCGGACAAAAAACAGAGAATTGAATATTCATTATATTATCAAGGCAGAATGAGAAATTCTTGTTTTAAAAATCAGCTCATCTTCATCTTCCAATAAATAGAATGATCAGTCAACCTCATTTTTAAAGCAATCTGGTTAGTCTTTATTTAAATAAATTTTACTTTAATATATTACCTTTTTAAACATAATTTCCTTATTCTTTTTTGCTTTCTCTTGTTTTGTGAGCACTTTAGAAGTCCTGAGATTAAACACTTAGAAGGAGATGCATGCTAGTTGCTCAAAGTAAGTAAAGTCATTCAGTCGTGTCCGACTCTTTATGACCCCATGGACTGCAGCCAACCAGGTGCCTCTTTCCATGGGATTTTCCAGGCAAGGATACTGGAATGGGTTGCCATTTCCTCCTTCAGGGGACCTTCCTGACCCAGGGATAGAACCCAGATCTCCCGCCCTGTAGACAGACTATTTGCCGACTGAGCTACAGGGGAAACAGAAGGAGATGTATATGTCCTAACATACTGAGACACTCAACGTTGTTAGTCACATCTAGTCACATGAGGTTAAGGTGAGATGGCAGGCCTTGAAGCTTGAGAAAAGTGTTAGTGAACCCCAGAGAAAAGATGCATAATTTAGATGGTATTTCAAATCCAGATACAAATTAATCTGGATAGCTAGAGTACTATGAAAAGTCTGAAACGGGTCAGGTGTGTGTGTGTGTGTGTGTGTGTGTGTGTGTTTCCTATTGTTTTTTTTTTTTTTAATTTTTATTTTTACTTTATTTTACTTTACAATACTGTATTGGTTTTGCCATACATTGACATGAATCCACCACGGTTGTACATGAGTTCCCAATCCTGAACCCCCCTCCCACCTCTCATCCCATATCATCTGTCTCTCTGGATCTTTTTTCAAGCAGTTTCTTGAGCAACTGCCTCTTTGGCTTTCCAACTGCTGCAAATACAGTACCAATGATAAATACCTCACTGAGCTTAAGTTCTCTGAGTCAAATTGGAAATAGTCTGGTGAGACCTTTATTTGGAGAAAAGCTCACTGTTTATTGTAGCAAGATAAATACTTGAGCAGGACCACTTATAAATGAATTTTCCAGAGAAGAGTTAAAGTCATGACACGTCAAAACCAAACAGGGAACTGCTTCAGTGATCAATCATAAAGTTTTCTTAATTTATTGTTGGCATAAGCTCTTGGCTTGACTAATTATTCTTAATCTCCCTTCTGTGGTGGCTACTTTTACCTGTATATTTACTTCTGGAGTTATTTGGTGGTAGGACTAGAGATTATTCTGAACAAAGATTTTCATTTTTCCTCTGCTGATAATTATTTTTGGGGCATATATATATGTGTGTGTGTGTGTGTGTGTGTGTGATTGATCACTGTAAAATCTGTAGAAGTTAAGCTCCATGAGGAGAGGGACTATTTATGTTATACTTACCTCTGTATTCCTAATACCCAGTATAGTGCCTGGCACCTGGTATATACTTCGTTGAATAAATGAATGAATGAATGAGAACAAGGACTCTTTGGTATGTGCACCTCAGTATTCTGTGTTATTTGTATGTAATCTTTGTCATTCTCTGTCTTGAATATACTTATTCTCTCCCTGATATAGTTACTTTTCTTCTAAGAACAAGTGCTTAATCATAATTTTTTTTCAAAGGGAGCAAAATGTGAACATTTTATATAATAATATAGTCAGCAATCTGTGATAAAAGTTGGAGTTTGCCTAAATTTAATTGATGAGTTATACAACATCTTAGCCTAAAATCAAAGCTGGAGAACGGCTCATTTGGAATGATGATTCATGAACAGGAGCTAAAGACAGACTGAAAGAGACAAGGAGATGCCTTATCAAGGTAACTACTCTTACCAGTGACTGATTTCAGGCTCCATCTGGCTCGTGTGAGAAGACTTGCTAGGAAATGTTTCTGAGAATGGTCTTCTCCAGAGAAACAAGGGGAAAGCATTCATTCATTGAATTTCATTCTTCATTGGTCAAGGGTTACTCTAAGAACATTAATTGCCTTTTACTTTCAGATTGCATTTCTGTGAACAATGGGGAAGGTACCCTGGAGGTGGGCATGGCAACCTACTCCAATCTTCTTGCCTAGAGAATCCCATGGACAGGAGCCTGGTGAACTATAGTCCATAGGGTTGCAAAGAGCTGGACAGGACTGAAGTGACTGAGCATGCATGAGCAATGAGCAGGTTCCCATCATGACCTTTCTATGGTATCAGAGAAGCCTGGGGCAGGAGACAATAGATATTTAGTTCAGACTTGAGGGGAGGTATTGTCAGTTTTCACCTGTACCAAGCTGGTCAAAATCTGTGGGGAACTGGTTACAAGAGATGTGGCTGGAGTAAGAAGTGAGGCTGAGAGATTTGCAGTGGTACATAAGAGCTATTCCATGCAAATAGTTAAATGACTAATCACTTATGAATATGCTTTGAAAAATATGTTTCAGATAGCACCATTGAGATCCAAAAGAATACTTGGGCTGCAATTCAATCTATGAATTCTGTAGCTGCTTGTGAATCACATACACTTCACTCTGGTGTTTTGACATTAGCAGAGTCTCAAGATTGAATTCCAAGAAGATATTCAACTAAAATGTATTTTAAGAGAAGAAAAATTATGAAAACAAGTAAAGTGTAAGGCAAATTGGAATTTAGAGGAGATAAAGACACACTGTTCTCCTAAAAAAGGCAACATTATTTTTGTAGAATTTGCAGATATTTAACTGAAATAAGATTCCATCTAGAAATATTTATGTTTAACCTGATTTTTAAACTGTTTCTGAAAACTTGACACTTAGATACAGTGTACTTGCAAAATAAAGTCAGACTCACTCACATTTAGAGTCATATCTGCAAGGAAGATAACTTGATTCTTCTGTTCTCTGGATAGGGTTGCCTATAGAAACCTAACACCTGTCATGTCAAACACTGCTAGAATAAATACACTCACATCATGATGCCTAACAGAAACTTAGTCTGACCATTGCTACCATAAATCATCATCAGAATGACTGTGCTCATAATATATTTAATCATCAAGGTCAAATAGTGATTAATCATAATAAAGTAGTAATAATCATTTAAGTCTAGTCTGCTGACATAAACTTGATTTTAAATGCTGCTCCTAGCTCAGTTCCAGGAGCCCAGAGCTACTTTAATTTTCATTTCACTATTCAAGATACTCTTTAAGGTACATTCAAGAAACAAGAGGAGCATATAATTTGGCTGAGTCCCAAAATGTCATGTTATACTTCAAGGAAAATATTGATATTCTTGTGGACTGAAACTACTCTTGCACTAGAAATTACTGGTGAATTTGTCAATTAGCTAAAGATCAACTTCCCTCATAAGTTACACACTGACACATCTAGGCCCCAGAGATGTGGAAAAATACATGTACCTGATGAGTGTAGTTGAGTCTGCAGATTGCTTTGGCAGGTCGAGTAGGAAGTTGGATCCCCAGACCAATATGTATTTCTCTTTCCTGGCAGCTTTCAGATCAAGTACATGACATAAAATGACTTAGTGTTCATATATTTGCAGCAGATTCTGTATATGAAACATGTTTTATTCATGTCACTGTGATTTCTCTCAGTTTAATTGAAGAAATAAAAATTGAGACCTCTCTGACTCTCACCATTCTACTTATAAAATTAAAATAATAAAAAAGTCAAGTATTTGTGGCAAAAAACTTTTAAGTTATAATCATGCAGTATATTTATGCTATAAAACAGTCAATTCAAAAAAGTGGTGGTTCATAATGGAAAGAGGGCAGAATATGGAGCAAATATATGGAGACTGTTTGTCAGTCAAGATAGACTAGGCTATTCTGTGGTATCGGCAAACTCCAAAATCTCAAAGGCTTAAATAAAATAACAAAGGTTTATTTCTTTCTAATGTTACTTATCCAATGTAGGCTGATCAGGGTAGGGAGGGTAGGGAGTAGGAGGTTAAGGAACTTTGCTCCACATAACTGTCATTTAGATTGATGGAATCTCCACTAACTTAAAATGCTGTCATTTTAATACAAAACTCAAGGGCCACTGCAACATGGGAAGACAGGGCTTGAGAGTTGAGCCCAAGCATCTCAATGCTTCTTCCAGAAAGTGACATGCCACTTTTGATCTCATTACATCAGGCAGAACTAGTTATATGGCCTCCTCTAATTTCAAGGAGGTGGGGAAGTATAATCCTCTGTGCACTAAAATGAAAAGAGAACTGAATACATTGGAGGGTGCTAATAATGGCTATCACAATTTTAATCAGGATTACAATGTTTGCACATTCCTGGGAAAATGACAGCCTTTCTGAATCTTAGTCTCCTCACTGTAAAATAAGGATTTTTGCCATGGAATAATTATAACTATTAAATGAGATAAATGATTTAAAGTATAGAGTATTCAACATATAGTAAATATTTGATAAACTATGAGCATTCTAGTTCAGGGGGAAACTAGTTTACTCTTACCACTTAGTCTTGAATTAGCCAAGTTTATATATTCCCTGATGGCTCAGACAGTAAAGATTCCACCTGCAGTGCAGAAGACCTGGGTTTGATCCCTGGGTCAGGAAAATCCCCTGGAGAAGCAAATGGCAATCCACTCGAGTATTCTTGCCTGAATAATTCCATGAATAAAGGAGTCTGGCAGGCTACAGTCCATGCGGTTGCACAGAGTAGGACATGATTAAGCAAAGGTTTAAAACTTAAACTTAGTCTATACCAACAAGATTCATTATCTCAAAGTCAGTTCTTCCTATCACGGAATTTTGGGCCTGAAATATTCGTGTTTATATTGCTATCCATCTGGATCCTTTAGGCCTGAGCAAGTTTTCATTCCAATGCCAAAGAAAGACAATGCCAAAGAATGTTCAGACTACCACACAATTCCACTTATTTCACATGCTAGCAAAGTAATGCTCAAAATTCTCCAAGCAAGGCTTCAACAGTACGTGAACCGAGAACTCCCAGATGTTCCAGCTGGATTTAGAAAAGGCAGAGGAACCAGAGATAAAATTGCCAACATCCACTGAATCATAGAAAAAGCAAGAGAATTCCAGAAAAATCTACTTCTGCTTCCTTGACTATGCTACAGCCTTTGACTGTGTGGATCACAACATACTGTGGAAAATTCTTCAAGAGATGGGAATACCAGACCACCTGACCTGCCTCCTGAGAGATCTGTATGCAGGTCAAGAAGCCACAGTTAGAACCAGATATGGAACAGTGGACTGGCTTCAAATTGGGATGGGAGTATGTCAAAGCTGTATGTTGTCACTGTGCTTATTTAACTTATATGCAGAGTACATCATGTGAAATGCCAGGCTGGATGAAGCATAACCTGGAATCAAGATTGCCAAGAAAAATATCAATAACCTCAGATATGCAGATGACACAACCCTTATGGCAGAAAAAATAGAGGCACTAAAGAGCCTCTTGATGAAAGTGAAAGAGGAGAGTGAAAAAGCTGGCTGAAAACTCACCATTCAAAAAATGAAGATCATGGCATCTGGTCCATCATTTCATGGCAAATAGGTGAGGAAACAATGGACACAGTGACAGAAAATGACTTTATTTTCTCTGGCTCCAAAATCACTGCAGATGGTGACTGCAGCCATAAAATTAAAATATGTTTGCTCCTTGGAAGAAAAGATATGACAAACCTAGACAGAATATTCAAAAGCAGAGATATTACTTTGCTAACAAAGATCCATCTAGTTAAAGCTATGGTTTTTCCAGTCGTCAAGTATGGATGTGAGAGTTGGACCATAAAGAATGCTGAGCTTTTGAACTGTGATACTGGAGAAGACTCCTAAGAATCCCTTGGACTGCAAGGAGATCAAATCAATCAATCCTAAAGGAAATCAGTCCTGAATATTCATTGGAAGGAGTGATGCTAAAGCTGAAACTCCAATACTCTGGCCACATGATGTAAAGAACAGACTCATCAGAAAAGACCCTGATGCCGGGAAAGAATGAAGGCAGAAGGAAAAGGGGATGACAGAGGATGAGATAGTTGGATGGCACCAACTATCTCATCACCAACTCGATGGACCTGAGTTTGAACAAGCTCTCAGAATTGGTAAGGACAGGGAAGCCTGGCATGCTGCAGTCCATGCAGTCACAACTAAACAACTGAACGACTGACTGAGACCTGAGTAAAGATTATCTATGATTAATCAAGGTACTATGACCACTGATATAATTATTGTTATGTGTCGAGCATAGCAAAGAGTGGTTCCATAACAACTTTGTTCAGATTAATAAATAACATTTTGTTTTTAAACATATTTGTGGTTACTATGCATATATGTTTTGGTTGCTTTGGGTGTATACAGATTTGATTAATAATGTCTTTAGTAGCTTTTATTAAGTGGTTAATGTCTACATTTTGTGCATCTAGTTTATCTTTGCCTTATATTGTCAGCATGTTTGTGAGGTATCCTGCCTGCCATTTACTTTATTGTTGCCTCAGAACACTTAGAATCATGATCTATTCACGATGGGGATCCAATATATGTTGATTGACTACTGGTTGTGTAGCTTCAATGTTTCTTCTTAATAAAACTAAAGTACTTATTAAGTGTTAAGACAAATCATTTTGATGGATATATTTCTTTTTTATTCCTTTTTAAAATTATTTTAATTGGATATTAATTGCTTTACAATGTTGTGTTGCTTTCTGCTGTATAACAATGTAAAGCAACTATAACTATGCACATATACCCTCCTACTTGAGCCTCCCTCCTTTCCCTCATCCTAGACCTCTAGGTCATCACAGAGCAGCAAACTGTGTTATATAGCAATTTCACACCAGCTATCTGTTTTACACATGATAGTGTATATATGTTGATGCTACTTTCTCCATTTGTTCCACTCTTTCCTTTCTCTACTGTGTCCACAAGTCCCTTCTCTCTATCTGTGTCTCCATTCCTTCCCTGAAAATAGGTTTATCGTTATGATGGATACGTTTCTAAATGCAGTGCATGTATTTCTTCTTTTAGACAGATGTTAATAAAAATATCCTTTGATGATCTTTTCCATTTTTTCAAAATACTTAAGTTTACCTACCATTTATATCCATATGATACAAAATGTCTCGGGTAGTACTTGATCTTGTTTTGAACTTCAGATATATATTTCCAACTATAAACAGGGTATCATTATCAGAATGTATCTTCTGTCATCTTCAGTTCAACATGGACAAAACTGACCTCATTATCTTTCCTCAGAAACCGAGTTAAGTTATTCTTCCAGTTTTCCCTATTTATAGTCTAACATATAAGTCTTACAGTCACTCTTGACATCTTCTGCCTTGTTATTAACATTCAGTCAGTAACATAGTCTCATGGAAACTACTTTTTGAATATCTCTTATATGTCTTGTTACTTCTACTGCTTTAGTTCATCTGTTGTCAATGAACAGCCACAATATTTCCCCCTAACTAGACTCTTCACTTTTAGTCTTTCTGCAAATCACCTTTCACACTGCTATTAGAATAAGCATGCTGTTTTCCCCAGTAGCTTTAAAAAATGATACATTGAAAAATGTTCTGGATACAAATCTATTCACTTTCTCAAAATGCATCAAGAGTCAGTTTTTTCACATATGTTTGCCCACCTCTTGGACTGTACTTCCTTTGTGGAGTTCACTGAGCTAGCTGGAATCCAAGTCAAAGGCCTAGACTGACATACTCACTGTATCTCATGTGCCAAGCCTAAATGTAGTAAGCCATTTCCGGACATGAATGAAATGTGCCACCATGCTGCATGGTCTGGCTTCCTGAGTGCCCTCTGGGTGCCTGGATGATGCAATCTGGAAGTAGTGGCTATTAGCTTCCCATGAGGTGAACTTGATCAATAAATAAGTCAGGCACATAAATCCCTTCTCCCTTCAGCATTCAGAGGACTACTCCAAGAAGCAGGTCCTCTTTTCAAGCTTTGTAGGAAAGTCGAGAAACAGGTGCTGAACAAACACATTTGCTGAGAACAACTATGACTCTCCACGGTGCCCCTGTTGAGGCAAAAAACAGCTCAGGAATTCACTGCCTGCCACTGTTTTGTGCCTTTCCTTGTCTCACTTACCCTTTTGTTCTTTACTTTCAAATCCCTGGACTTGCCCTTGCAAATAACTGTCAGCACATTAATCTAGCCTCAGGCACTACTTACAGAGAACAAGGGCTAAGACACATAGTGAAAATCAAACAGTGTAAAGGGTAGACAGCAAAAAGTAAGTCTCCCCCAAGCAAAACAAAGCATAAGTCACAGATCCTCATTTTCCTGCCTCAGAGGCATCCAGTATTAGCAGTTTTTATTTGTTCTTTCAAAGCAACTTCATGAATATTATATATTGTGTGTATATATATATATATATATATATTTCCCTTTTTTATGCAAGCAAAAGCATAATACTCCCATTGCTTCCCACATTTTCACAGAGTGAATTTTCCAAAACATAAATCCAATCACGTTACTCTCAAACTTCAAAGCTTCTGGTGGTGGCTTCTCATTATCCCCAAATAAAATTCAAATTCTGAGCACTGAAGACCCTCTACAGTCTAGCACCCACCTCTGACTATCACCATTGCTGTCTAGTTCCCTGTCGTAATATTCCTTTTATTTAGTCACACTCAATGTTTTCTATTCCCACTACAAACAATGCTCTCATATACCCATACATTTGTGTATTCTGTTCCATTTGCACAAAATATTTTTTCAATAGATATGTGTGGAATGATTAAATCATTGGTCAACTAATGACTATAGTTTGATGTTCCTGTTAAATTGTAGTTTATTTTTTCTTCTGTGAGTTAGCTATCAGTTTTAACAGCTGTAGACATATGTTTTGAACAGTGTCTGCTAATACCTCCAAAATAGTTATACATTCTAGGACAAGGTAGGCATACTGTTTTCAGAGGAAATCGGGGAGACAAGCTAGGTAAAATGATAACTTCAGTTTTCTATACAGTGCTTGTCTAAGAGTAAAAGACCCAGGCTCTAAAATGGATTTTTGTCATTTCTTGCTGTTCTCAGGTGATTCATTTAATTCTGGCTTTCAGTCGCGCTCCAGGTGATTGATTTTGCTAGAAATCTGATAGGTGGATAAGTGGAATGTCATTGTTTCTTACATTTTTCAAAATCCTAACATAGCACTGGCTACAGAAGAAAGGAAAGAAAGGAGCATTCAACCCAACTGCCTTTTCTCTGGCCTACATGTGGAAATATCATTATGCATTCAAAAACTTGAACACTCATTAACATCCTTGACATTCTCCATGTAGAACAAGAGTGAAATACACAGAACTGCTTACTAAGACTTTGAGGGAAAGATTATCTGATATTTACGCAAACTTATTAAAAGAAAACGAAGTTTTCAGTAAGAGTTTTGAGATTGCTTCAACTTTGTTCAGATGAAGAAAACAAGGTTTTGAGCCTCTTTAAAGGAAAAAGTTATATATGCATGAAGCATTGATGTAATCCTTCCTGATCCAAGGTCTCCCAGAAGACCGACATTATGTAGTGCATCCCCACCTGTTCATAATGCAGTCAGTAAGTCAGTCAAGTCACTCAGTCGTGTCCGACTCTTTGTGACCCCACGGACTGCAGCCCACCAGGCTCCTCAGTCCATGGGATTCTCCAGGCAAGAATACTGGAGTGGGTTGCCATTTCCTTCTCCAGGGGATCTTCCCGACCCAGGGATCGAACCCGGGTCTCCCGCATTGGAGGCAGATGCAACATCTGAGCCACCAGGGAAGCCCTCCATAATGCATTAAAGGACATCCTAAATGTTTTACTGAAGGCATTTTGAAATGAAAGTTTCTTCAAGTAATATACCTTTCTTGGAAAACAGCTACTTGTTGGCTTTCTTCAAGTAATATGCCTTTCTTAGAAAACAGCTACTTGTTGGCTTTTCTCTACCCTGGTTGTCCATGTTGTGCTCTGTTGAAGGCCTATAAAGACTTCTCTGTATCTCTCTACAGACACACTTGATTGTGTATGTACAGTGGGGCTTTTGTTCAGTTCAGTTCAGTTCAGTCGCTGAGTCGTGTCCGACTCTTTGCGACCCCATGAATCGCTGCACGCCAGGCCTCACTGGCCATCACCAACTCCCGGAGTTCACCCAGACTCACGTCCATTGAGTCCGTGATGCCATCCAGCCATCTCATCCTTGGTCGTCCCCTTCTCCTCCTGCCCCCAATCCCTCCCAGCATCAGGGTCTTTTCTAATGAGTCAACTCTTCACATAAGATGGCAAAAGTACTGGANCACCAACTCCCGGAGTTCACCCAGACTCACGTCCATTGAGTCCGTGATGCCATCCAGCCATCTCATCCTTGGTCGTCCCCTTCTCCTCCTGCCCCCAATCCCTCCCAGCATCAGGGTCTTTTCTAATGAGTCAACTCTTCACATAAGATGGCAAAAGTACTGGAGGTTCAGCTTTAGCATCATTCCTTCCAAAGAAATCCCAGGGTTGATCTCCTTCAGAATGGACTGGTTGGATCTCCTTGCAGTCCAAGGGACTCGCAAGAGTCTTCTCCAACACCACAGTTCAAAAGCATCAATTCTTCTGTGCTCAGCCTTCTTCACAGTCCAACTCTCACATCCATACATGACCACAGGAAAAACCATAGCCTTAACTAGACGGACCTTAGTCGGCAAAGTAATGTCTCTGCTTTTGAATATACTATCTAGGTTGGTCATAACTTTTCTTCCAAGGAATAAGTGTCTTTTAATTTCATGGCTGCAGTCACCATCTGCAGTGATTTTGGAGCCCAAAAATATAAAGTCTGTGGAAACTGGTTATTAAGAAACTGTTCTGCCTTTGTCCATCTTTAAAGTGGGATAAAATAATGAGTTACAAAACTAAATTGAAATGTCAGTCCCCTTTGAATGAAGGTTATGAGAAGTGGCAATTTTTAACCACTTGCATTAGATATGAATGTAACAGACAAGATACATGAGGTGCTTAAAGAAATTAATTTTACTTTGGGTAGTGAGAAAGCACGGCAAATTCATATGAGGGGGAAATAGTGGATCAATTCTATTCAACATCATGGTGAATAATCTTAAATGGTCTTAAAAGTAGCTTTTACAATCAAGATATTTTTTTTAATAAAAAGGAAAGTAGAGTAAGAAAATAATTGAGAAAATCATTTTATCCTTGCAATTCACTTTTAATTTGGTCTAAACTTTCAGCCTAACCATGAAATATTTATGTCTAATAAATGATAATGTGTGCAACAACAACAAAAATGTTGTTGAACACATTAAGAAAGTTTGCCCAAAGCCCAGCTAACTATGCCTTTATAGGCCTTACCTAAATTTATAGTTATGATTTAGATTTATCTTTTTTATATAAGTTTCTGTGGAATTCCTCATGTATGATGTGCTCCATTAACTGAGGGTATTTATAAATTGTGTTGACTCATTATTTGGATACACCTTGGCCTTTCTTATCTCTGCCATAAGTAAGAAAATAGAGAAGTTGAAAGATCAAGAGGTGACATGTTTAGAGTGACAATTAAATGCTACTTTAAGGTTCCCATAACAGGCTTCACAGTCTTGAGGTAAATACACATACATTTGTAACCATAAGAAAAATCAGAGTAAAAACCATTTCATACTTTTCCAGAAAGTGAGTATGATAACTAGGCCTTAGAATATAGAAAAATGGTAACTTAGTTACTATTATATTATAGGAACAGAAAAGGTAATTAATCCATAGCACTAACATTTTCCTCACACCAACATTTAGGGGTTTCAGCAAAGGAAATCAAGAAATTGAGGGGAAAATCTATCAGAAATAAGTGAGAGGAAATTTAGCAACATGAAGAAAAAAAATTATACTAAAAGCCTCAAAGTACTGACAAAATCAGATTCATTATGGCTGTCTTCAGATATCACCTAATTCTATACATTCTAATATATATTCTACCATAAATGACTTTAATCAACTAAGATTGATATAAATGTAGTCTCTTCACATTTCTTACATTAATAGCATGTTATCTATTTTCTGGCTATAATTAAACCTAATGATAATAATAGATAATTATTATTGATAAAATGCTTATGGAACATCAGGAAATATGTGAAGTATTTTGCACGCAACATCTCATAAAATCCTTATAACCACTTTCTACAAGGAGAGGTTAGTGAATGATTCACAGTTCCCAGATGCAGAAACACAGGCTCACAGAAGAGAAGTAATTTGCTTGAGGTCACAAGAATAATCTTTGGTACAGCTGGAATTTGAATGTGTATCTCTGTGTGACTCCAAAGGTTATGTGCTAACCACTCCAGGACAACTTCTCTACTGAATGCTGTATCTTCATGAATCTACTATTGGGTTAAGAAACAAGCAAATGAGGTCAGGTGTCAATGTTGGTGTTTTTATGGCAAAACCAACGGATTCACTTCATGACATTTACTGAGCTTCATTTTATCATGAGGAAACATTACAAATTATATGCCAAAGCATGATAAATTTAAAAATGAAAAAGATACAATATTAATCTCAAGTTCCTTTCAGTCTAGTCAGTGAAAGCAGGTAAGCAAACAGACTTTTATAACTCAGAGTGATAGCAGCTTTGAGGTAGAAGTGTAGGTTGCAGAGACGAGTCACAGAGACAGCAAATCAACTTTGGTAGGTTCAGAGAAGGTATCTCAGAACTCCTATGAGTCTCTTTCTGTTTTTCATATTCATTCATTTGCTTTATTCTTCGTGTATTTTTTTAAATATAACAAATCAGAAAGAGATTCACAGTTATAGAGAACAAGATTACTTGGGGAAAGGAAAGTGGGCAGGGCTAAGATAGGGGTATGGGATTAAGAGATACAAATTATTATGCCTAAATATGTAAACAACAAAGATATATTGTATACCACGGGAAAGTATAGCCATTATTTTGTAGTAATGAAATATAACCTATAAGAACACTCAATCACTATGCTGTACACCTGAAACTAATATATCACAAATCAACTATATTTCATTTATATATCTATATATATCTCTATATATATA
>SJXQ01008987.1:0-80183 GCA_006408695.1 Aepyceros melampus
TTCTTTAGGACAATATATAGCAGTTAAAAGTCTCTCGATCTCTTTGAAATGCTTAAAAGGTTCTCCTGTTGCTTTTTTAAACTGTCTTTCTTTCCATATTGCAGCATGAGCATATAAAGTCAAATAAGCATACTTAGAATCCGTGTAGATATTTATGCGCTGCCCTTTGCTTAACTCTAGAGCTCGGGTCAGAGCCGCAAGCTCCGCTAACTGAGCACTGGTTTCCTGGGGGAGAGATTTTGCTTTCAAAACCTGATCAGGAGTCACCACAGTGTAACCTGCTTTATGCTTTCCATCCCGAACAAAAGAACTGCCATCTGTAAATATTTCCATGTCAGGATTGTCTAGTGGGGTATCCATTAGATCTTCCCAAGCTGCATAGTTTAACGTTAGGAATTGGGAACAATCGTGATCAGTTGTTTCATTTTCCTTCTGAGAAAGGAAAGTGGAAGGATTTAAATTTCCACAAACTTGAGCTTAGTTACGGGTACTTCTAACAACAATGACTGATATTTAAGAAGCCTACTGTCTGTCATCAAATATTAACCTTAAAATTTAAGATTCCACTCACATCATGAGAAGTCAGTACAGTAAGGTTTCATCCAATAATTATTTTTAAAACTTCAGGTGCTAATAAAGCCGCTGCCCCAATTACTTTTAGGCAGTGGGGCCACCCACGTGAAATTACATCTAATTCTCTGCTTAGATAAGCAATAGGTTGCTGGTGAGGCCCTCGGGGTTGTGTCAAAACTCCTAAGGCCACACCTTTTCTTTCAGTGACAAACAAATTCTGACCCTGTGGGCAAGCTCAGAGCTGGAGCTTGCAGGAGAGCAGTCTGAAGAACCTTAAAAGCCTTTTTAGTTTCTGGAGACCAAATCAGTTTGTCATTTTGGGCCTGCTGAGTTTCAGCTATACGTTTATATAAAGGCCGGGCAAGTTCCCCATAACCTGGAATCCAAATGCAACAGTAACCTGTGATTCCCAAAAATCCTCTCAATTGTCTTAAAGTCATAGGTAGGGGATGATTTAGTATAGGCTTAACTCTCTCAGGGCTTATGGCCCTAGTCCCTTCTGATATGATTAGGCCCAGATATCTAACCGATTGTTGACAAAGCTGAGCCTTTTGTCTTGATTCTTTGTAATCACAGCCTGCCAGAAGGTTTAAGAAATCTTCTGAGGCTCGAGAACAAGCTTCCTCTGTCTCAGCACACAGCAAAATATCATCTACATATTGTAACACCACCGCTTCAGAGCTATTAAAGTTTTGTAGGTCTCATGACAAACTTTGTCCAAATAAGTGAGGACTGTCACGAACTCCCTGGGGCAAAACTGTCCAGGTTAACTGGGAAGCTGGCTGCGTAGGGTCTTCAAAGGCAAATAGAAATTGACTTTCTTCTACCAAAGGCACTGAATAGAAGGCATCTTTCAAATCAACTACTGAGAAATATTTGGCTTGTTCAGGAATTTCAGACAATAGAGTATAAGGATTAGGCACACGGAGTCTAAAGGAACTACAGCCTCATTTATTACAGGTAAATCTTGAACTAGTCTCCTTTTACCATTTGATTTATTTATACCCCAAATAGGAGTGTTGCAGGGACTGTTACAGGGAATTAATAGTCCCTGCTCCTTTAAATTTTTGATGATGGGTTTTAACCCTTCCTTAACCTCGAGTTTCAGTGGATACTGCTTCTTACGTAGAAATAAGTGCGGGTCTTTGAGCTTGACAACTACAGGAATAGCATTTTGTGCTCAACCCATAGATCTTTTTATCAGGCCATACTCTAGGATTTACATTTTGTTCAACTAAAGGGAGAGAAGGGGAGGGCTCCATATTCATGAAAACAGAGGCATGGACCTTGCTCAGTATGCTGTTGCTGCTAAGTCGCTTCAGTCATGTCCAACTCTGTATGACCCGGTAGACGGCAGGCAGCCCACCAGGCTCTGCCATCCCTAGGATTCTCCAGGCAAGAACACTGAAGTAGGTTGCCATTTCCTTCTCCAATGCATGAAAGTGAAAAGTGAAAGTGAATTCACTGAGTTGAGTCCGACTCTTAGCGACCCCATGGACTGCAACCCACCAGGCTCCTCCATCCATGGGATTTTTCAAGCAAGAGTATTGGAGTGGGTTGCTCAGTATATCCCTCCCCAAAAGTGGTGAGGGAGATTCTGGCATGATCAGAAACTCATGTGAAAATAGCACAGAATCCCAGTTGCAAAATAAATAATAACTGAAATAATAATGTTTGGCTCGTCCAGACAGTCCCATTACAGAAGCAGATCAGGAAGAAAGTGGGCCAGGGGCTTCAGTAAGCACAGAGTAAGTTGCCCCAATATCTAAAAGGAAATCGGCAGATTGGCCCCCCACAATTATTAATACTCAGGGTTCTCAGGTGTAATTAGGATGGGAGCTTGTGTGGGGACCCACGGGCACCTTCAGTTCTGATTGTCTTGAGAGTCCGACCCCAGAGACCTACGCCTCTTGGGGCAGTCTCTCTTCCAGTGTGGTCCTTTGCGAATAGACATGGAGCCGGGGGCGGCTTAGATGCCTGAGGGCAATCCCGCTTGAGGTACCCCTCCTTTCCACAGTAATAGCAAGCCCATTCCTTTTCACCTAGGTCCCTCTAGGCATCTGTCTCAGCCTGTTTAAGAATGTTTTTCATAGCCCATTGTGAAGGCTTCCGCCTTTTCCTTTGTCTTTTTCTGCCTTTCTTTCTTTCCCTCATATTCCCTACCATAATAGA
The DNA here is from genome assembly GCA_006408695.1 of Aepyceros melampus. Taxonomy (NCBI): domain Eukaryota; kingdom Metazoa; phylum Chordata; class Mammalia; order Artiodactyla; family Bovidae; genus Aepyceros; species Aepyceros melampus. Next base: position 2,746 of record SJXQ01008987.1, read on the forward strand.
CTGTTTGAGCCAGTTGTAAGAGAGTATCTAAAGACTGATTTGGTCCATACGTCCGTTTTAATAGCTTACGGTTGATATCTGGAGCTGAGTGAGAAATCTATCTTTTAAGATCACTTTTCCTCCTTCACTTTCGGGATCAATCTCAATGAACCTGCAAACGGCTTCTCTTAGTCTATCTAGGAACTTACCAGGAGCTTCCTTCTCCTCCTGTTTTATGTCTGCCAATTTGCCATAGTTTAAAGGCTTAAAGTGTGCCTGCCTGAGTCCTTCAAGAATGCTTCTAACAAAATGACTCTGATCCCATCTTTCTTTAGCTGTGTTGTAGTCCCAGTCTGGTTCTGCAGTTGGGACTGCCTGATTCCCAGTGGGGAGGGCCGCTATCTTGTCCTCCCTCTTCCCTACTGATTCATTACCAAGCCATTCATCTCCATAAGCAACTGCTTTTCCCAAAACTTGAGTCTTTAAGTCAGGAGTCAGTGTTTGTACCAAGATATACGTCACATCCTTCCAAGTAAGGTCATAAAGCAGAGTAACACCTTTAAAAGCTCTAATATATTTTTCTGGGTCCTCTAAATAGTCTCCCAGATCCTCCTTGATTCTTTGTATTTCTTGATTTAAAAAAAAGAGGGGGCTTATTAATTCTCATAGACTGATTATTTCTCCTGGTGAGTGTTTCATGAAGAGGCAACAGCTTGTTGCCTCAGTCTCTCTGGCTGCTCTGCGCATACGATCCCAGGGATCATATTGGAGAAACCTGTTTTTCTTTTTCTCTTTGTCTTCTCTCCTCCATCTCATCTCTTACTTCGATGGTCTGAATTTCTACTGAAACCAGAGTAGTCTGAGGTCATACTAAGATGGAAGTTGTTTGGACCTCCACGTGGGCACTTTGAATCTCAGTTGGGATTTCCACTGAGACCAAGGCAGTTTGAATCTCAGTTTGGGTTTCCACTGAGACAAAGGCAACCCTTCTGAGGAGGGTTCTCTGGCTTTCAGTTTTCTCAGTTTGGAGCCCCAGGTACGGGGGCAAAGTAGGAGGACAGGATAGAGCTGAAGGTTTCATGCCCAAATCTATACACTTAGGACATAAGTTTGGCATATTTTGCAAAGAGAAAAAGGGCAACACATATGCTACTTCTACCCATTTCCCTTGTTCCTTACAGAACTGGTCTAATTGTAAAACAGTATTATATTTAAGAGACCCTCCAACGGGCCACCATTTGCCATCCTCCAATGGATACAGTGGCCATGCAATATCACATAGGAAGACCAGGTGTGTGTCTTCCTTAAGCCCTGGGGATAAAATCTATGTCAGTTTTTCAGGATACAGTTCAAAGAAGTGAGGCTGGAATTGTTAGCTCCCAACTGTAAGAGAGAAAAAAAGCAACCAGCGCTATCTTTCTACCAGAAGGGCCCCTCCCTGCTCTAGATGGGGGTGTAGACAGACTTTACACCAAAAGCTTTTCCCTCCTGGTCGGACTTAGTCTGTCCCCTACCGACGCAGATGCTGTACTCGTCCCTCCTGGTTCTACCACTGAGACGGGGTGGAGATGTACCAGGGGTAGATCTGATAGCATCCTTACCTGACGTCCAGCTCTTCACCATTATCTCTGATGCCACCCAGGGTGCAATCAGGTTAACCTTCCGGAATGCCTCCCAAGCTAAGACCACTAGGGGAAACATTCGTCACCTGAGTGCTTGTGCACGACCCTTAATATATTCCTGACCACAATAAGACCGATATGAACATAAAGCTGAGATGTTCCTTCCAAGCATCACCACACCAGTATAAGAGCCTACTCTGGTCCACTAAGAGCCAGCATTACCAAAGGGAAAAAAAAAACAAACATTGTTGTCCCAATCTGAGTAACCTTTAACCTCAGAAATGTTCTTGGAGCTAGAGCTCCATCTAGCTTCCGAACTTCTGATTCCTAGCAAGGCTAGGTGGTTTCTTGACTACCAATCCAAGTTTGGTACCTAAGCCACAGAACAAGGTAACAATATAAATCACAAGTCCCTTGAAAGTCTATGATCCGATAGATTAAGTTAGTACTTCTAATTCCCAAGGAGTTATGAAATGGTCAAAGAGACTGAAAAGTTTGACCGAGAAAGAAGAGTTAGGTCCACATGCTTTGCCCATTTCTGGTCGGTTTCCGAAGGAGACATTGGGTGCCTCTTGGGATTGGCCTCTTGGGCTTCCCTGGTGGCTCAGAGGTTAAAGCGTCTGCCTCCAATGCGGGAGACCCGGGTTCGATCCCTGGGTTGGGAAGATCCTCTGGAGAAGGAAATGGCAATCCACTCCAGTATTCTTGCCTGGAGAATCCCATGGACTGAGAAGCCTAGTAGGTTACAGTCCACGGGGTCGCAAAGAGTCGGACACGACTGAGCGACTTCACCTCACCTGGGATTGGCAGGTCGGTATAAACTCCTGACAGGTTTCTGGCATAAACCATATGAGATCACCATGGAACCGCAGAGCAAGGGCTCCTCACTTGCTTTGCACAGAGCATGTCATTCATTCACACAAGCACACCGTAGTGGTCATTCATTCACACAAGCACACCGTAGCGTTAGTAAAGCACAGCAGAAAACGTGTTCGCTAAGAAAACAAAGAACTAGAGCTCCAAGCATCCTTACCTTGTCCTGAAGAATCCCAGACAAGCCCCCAGGATGAAAGGTTGTTGTTGAATCACGCAAAGACTCTGGGATTCTTGGCCTCTGGAGAAGAATTCAATCCGGGGCCAGAGATGAGGCTTGATCGCTCAGAGCTTTTGTGTAATAAAGTTTTATGATAGTATAAAGGAGCTAGAGAAAGCTTCTGACACAGGCCTCAGAAGGGGGCAGAAAGAGTATCCCCCTGCTAGTCTGCAGCTGGATGTTATATAGTCACTAGCAGTCTGTTAATGAAAGAAAAGAATGTCTTGAAACTCAGAATGGCATCAGGCCCCTCACCCATAAGATGCAATTTGGGATAATCTTGGGACCAAATGGTTCATCCTGGGCCATAAAATGATTAACTTGCATCTTGAAGAAGGGCAGATCACCATATAAAAAGTTTTGCTTACATAGATTATGGAAACAATATCTGAATATAACATATTTGTTTGTCAAGTAGAGTCTGAGCCAAGAGATGGAACTGACTTGAAGACAGAGTTTGGGGTAAATGCATAGTACATTAGCATAGCTTAAGACAAACATTTCCATAAGAAAAAGGCATTGGTTAACTCAACGTTTGAGAATAGTTAAATTCAGGTGAAACCAGGTGGCTTTATGGCAACACAGTATTTTAATAGAAACCTCCTTTTAAATTTGTATAGAGAAGGGAAAAAATATCACTAGTTTCCTCCTGCCGCTTGAGAGAGATAAAAATGCCTTACACCTGCAGCCTATTTCCTCCATTTGGAGACCTCTGGCCTTCCTGCCTGTTACCTTCTCACTGGGAAAGATTGAAGGCAGGAGGAGAAGGGCAGGACAGAGGATGAGATGGTTGGATGGCATCACCGACTCAATGGACATGAGTTTGAGTAAACTCCAGGAGTTGGTGATGGACAGAGAGGTCTGGTGTGCTGCAGTCCATGGGGTCGCAAAGATTCAGACACGACTGAGCGACTGAACTGAACCTTGTTTGGTGGACCTAACAATCCAGGTTCCTATGCAATATTGCTCTTTACAGCATCGAACTTTACTTCCATCACCAATCACTTCTACAACTGGGTGTTGTTTTTGCTTTGACTCCGTCTGTTCATTCTTTCTAGTGTTATTTCTCTACTGCTCTCCAGTAGCATATCGGGCACCTACCAACTTGGGGAGTTCATCTTTCAGTGTCCTATCTTTTTGCCTTTTCATAATGTTCATTGGGTTCTCAATGCAAGAATACTGAAGTGCTAATTATTAGAGAAATACAAATCAAATCTACAGTGAGGTACCACCACTGGTCAGAATGCTTGTCTACAAATAACAAATTCTGGAGAGGGCATAGAGAAAGGGTAATGCTCCTATACTTTTGGTAAGAATGTAAATTGATAAAGCCACTAGGGAGAACAGTATGGAAGTTCTTCAAAAAATTCAAAATAGAGTTGCTATATCATCCATCAATCCCACTACCAGGCATATATCTGGACAAAATTGTAATTCAAAAAAATACAGCCACCCTTATAACAATACTGTTTACAAGAGCTGAAACATGGAAACAATCTAAATGTCCATCAACAGATGAATTGATAAAGATGTAGTACACACACATACACCCACAGTGGATACTAGTCAGCCATCAAAAAGAACAAAATTATGCCATTGATGCAACTGGAGATTATCATGGCAAGTGAAGTATGTCTCACAGAAAGACAAATATATGATATCACTTATATATGGAAGCTATCTATCAAACTTGTCTGGTGGCTCAGATGGCAAAGAATCCACCATCAATTCAAGAGACCTGGGTTTGATCCCTGTGTTGGGAAGATACCCTGGAGAAGGTTATGACAACCCACTCCATTATTCCTGTCTGGAGAATCCCCATGTAGCCTGGTGGGCTACAATTCATGGGGTCGCAAAGAGTCAGACATGACCAAGTGACTAAACACATTATCAGACAGAAGCAGACACAAAGACAGAGAACAGACTTATGGTGGCTGAGGGGGAGGGGGATGGGGGAAGGATAGATTGGGAGATCGGGGTTAGCAGATATAAACTATTGTACAAGAATTGATAAACAAGATCCTATTGTATAGTACAGAGAGCTATATTCAATGAGCTGTAATAAACCATACTGAAAAAGAAAAGCAAAAACTTGTCATTCAAGAGAAGGATCCAGTCTGAGAGCAGGTTTCTGGTGCTTAGAAACAGCCTTCTATTTCTCTGGGTCTTATGCCCAGGGGTGTACCTGGCCTTGCCAGCTACTTGTTTTAATATCCAGATATGAACAGATAATGTTAGTTACTGTTATACTTTTAATTCTATTCTGTTACTATATGAACTCATTTATATCTAACAACATGTATTTTGTAATTTGTTTTTGACCGTGTTCTTATATTAGCAGTGATTCTTTTATACATTGAAATATTGCAATGGACAGGTATTATTTATTGCATCATATATACTATCTTTTAAATCAATATTTTAGTATATTACCAAATTTATTGTATACATGTTGAACACTTGAAAACCGTATAATTAGATTTACAACTGTTTTTAGGATGAAATTCTGGCAACTCTATGTCTGTCAAAATATTTAGGCTATTTACTGCTGCTGCTGCTGCTAAGTCACTTCAGTCGTGTCCAACTCTGTGTGACCCTATAGACGGCAGCCCACCAGGCACCCCCATCCCTGGGATTCTCCAGGCAAGAACACTGGAGTGGGTTGCCATTTCCTTCTCCAAGGCTATTTACTACATAATGATAAATCATCCTTCATAGAAAGTTTACAAACAAGAGTGCATTTTCCTAAATATTTGTCTGCTTAGCCAATGAAAAGAGGTATCAAATTATTTTGTTATTATTTAATACATATTCTGTTATTTTCCCTTTACTCATATATGCTGTTATTTTCTCTTTACTCAAGATTGATTTATAATCTCATTCCATTATTTATAACTTTTCTCACCATTCACTGCTCATATTTACACCACTGTGGTCAGCACAATTGGCTTATAAAAATTATATTTTGAAGAATGTATTAGTTTCTATTCTGTCATATATACATGTATAACCTGCATATGATTTCCATATAAATGATTCCTTCCTTAATATTTAAAAATAAGGGATATTACACCTTATATCCAATATAGCACAAGTATGAATTATGTTTAGTATACTATAAACATGAATTTGAGCAAACTCCAGAAGGCAGGGACAGATGAGCCTGGAGGGCTGCATTCCATGGGGTCTCAAAAGAGTTGGACACAACTTAGTGACTGAACAACAACATTTCTGTTCTTTTGATGTTTTTAGTATTATTAAAGTTATCAAAACTGATCAAAGTAGAACATATAAAAAAGAAAGTTCAAAAGCCCATGAAATTTATCTTGATAACCATCATTCCATTTTGTTGACTCTCATACAAATATTTATAAACATTCACACAAAATATATATCTTTTCATAATTTTAATTCATTATAAAACTATTTTTCTTATTTTATATTAATCATTTTCTTATATATGTTCATTTTAATATTGACACATTTTATTTTTAAGTTTTTGGTTTCTACCCAAAGATAGGGCAATTTTTATCCCAGAGAAAAATCCACAGTAAGGAGAAAGCCTTTAGACTGTGTATTCACCTTAATTTACATGAGAGATCTCAAAAGTCAGAGAGATTCTATCATGTGAAAGCTTTTTAATTTTGCAGTATTATAACTATACAAATATTCAAAAATCATGGAGATGGGTACTTTTCTTGACTGGGAAGCATGAGACCTGATTCAGATAACAAACCAGACATGGGGGGTTGCTTTGAGAAATGACCTGTAGAGAATACTGTACTAAAAAGATGAGTAAATGAGGCTGCAGATGTCACTGCCAGGAACACTGGAGAGTGGACATGTGAACCAGAGATGGGAGCCTTACTTACTATGAAATACTACAGCTGCCTCTACTACACATCCATGTCTTGCTTTGCTGTCTCCCATGGTACCCACGGTACCCACCACCATATATGGCAACCAGGAAGGCAAGGATTGTTCTCTGGTATCTCAGAAGCTACAGTGGTATTTGGCACAGAAGTTCTTCAGACGTATTTGTTAAATGAATAAAAAATGACTAAACGTAAAAACGACTATCCATGCACACATAAGAACAGACATAAACATGTATCTGTTTTAAATACAAAGTAAACTGTTGGAGATTGGTATCAGTATTGACCAAAGGTCAGGTTCTAATGATTCATCATTGGGGCACCTTCTTTGCATTTCTCACTAATTATACACAGTGGACAGTTCTCTTGATACAAATCACTTGATACAAATTTATATATACTGTTTGTTTTGGCCTCCAGACATCCTATAGAAAGGAGTAACACAATACTCTAAAAAAAAAGTCTATTGATAGTCACATAATTTTTTTTTTTTTTTTTACTTTACAATATTGTATTGGTTTTGCCATACATCAACATGAATCCACCGTGGGTATACATGGGTTCCCAATCCTGAACCCCCCACCAATCTCCTTCCCCATACCATCTCTCTGGGTCATCCCAGTGCACCAGCCCCAAGCATCGTGTATCCTGCATTGAACCTAGACTGGTGATTCATTTCTTATATGATATTATACATGTTTCCATGACATTCTCCCTAATCATCCCACCCTCTCCCTCTCCCACAGAGTCCAAAAGACTGCTCTATACATCTGTGTCTCTTTTGCTGTCTCACATACAGGGTTATCATTACCATCTTTCTAAATTCCATATATATGTGTTAGTATACTGTATTGGTGTTTTTCTTTCTGGCTTACTTCACTCTGTATAATCGGCTCCAGTTTCATCCACCTCATTAGAACTGATTCAAATGTATTCTTTTTAATGGCTGAGTAATACTCCTTTGTGTATATGTACCACAGCTTTCTTATCCATTCATCTGCTGATGGACATCTAGGTTGCTTCCATGTCCTGGCTATTATAAACAGTGCTGTGATGAACATTGAGGTACACGTGTCTCTTTCTTTTTTATGTCTGTTCTCTATGGTCTTAAACACTACTTTCTGTCTAGCACAGGGAACTCAGTATTCTGTGATGGTCTATATGGAAAAAGAATCTAAAAAGAGTGGATATATGTATAATATATGTGTAACTAATTCACTTTGCTGTACACTTGAAACATACAGTGTTATAAAACATCTATGTGTTGGTTGCTCAGTCATGTCTGCCTCTTTGAGAACCCATGGACTGTAGCCCACCAGGTTCCTCTGTCCATAGAATTTTCCAGGCAAGAATACTGGAGTGGGTTGCCATTTCCTATACTCTAATAAAAATTTACTATGTATCTATAGATGTGTGCATACAAATACATATGCATATATTTACTGTATTGAAAAACTAGGTACATATACTGTGACTTACTAGAGCTATTTCCATATAATACTGTCAAGTATTTTAATTTCTTAGTAAATGGTGGGTTATATTTTTATTTTAATTGATATTTATGATTGAGCACGCCAAAAGCTCTGATGAGTCACAGTACCATTAGAAATGTAGTAGACATTCCTCACATTCCCATCAGTTCACTTCAGTTCAATCACTCAGTTGAGTCTGACTCTTTGCGACCCCATGAATCTCAGAACACCATTATATTGAAAAACTAGGTACATATACTGTGACTTACTAGAGCTATTTCCATATAATACTGTCAAGTATTTTAATTTCTTAGTAAATGGTGGGTTATATTTTTATTTTAATTGATATTTATGATTGAGCACGCCAAAAGCTCTGATGAGTCACAGTACCATTAGAAATGTAGTAGACATTCCTCACATTCCCATCAGTTCACTTCAGTTCAATCACTCAGTTGAGTCTGACTCTTTGCGACCCCATGAATCTCAGAACACCAGGCCTCCTTGTCCATCACCAACTTGTACAATCTACACAAACTCATGTCCATTGAGTTGGTGATGCCATCCAGCCATCTCATCCTCTGTCATCCTCTTCTCCTCCTGCTCTCAATCCCTTCCTGCATCAGAGTCTTTTCCAATGAGTCAACTCTTCACATGAGTTGGCCAAAGTATTGGAGTTTCAGTTTCAGCATCAGTCCTTCCAATGAACATTCACTTCAGTTCAATCACTCAGTTGAGTCTGACTCTTTGCGACCCCATGAATCTCAGAACACCAGGCCTCCTTGTCCATCACCAACTTGTACAATCTACACAAACTCATGTCCATTGAGTTGGTGATGCCATCCAGCCATCTCATCCTCTGTCATCCTCTTCTCCTCCTGCTCTCAATCCCTTCCTGCATCAGAGTCTTTTCCAATGAGTCAACTCTTCACACGAGTTGGCCAAAGTATTGGAGTTTCAGTTTCAGCATCAGTCCTTCCAATGAACATCCAGCACTGAACTCGCTTAGGATGGACTGGTTGGATCTCCTTGCAGTCCAACGGACTCTCAAGTGTCTTCTTCTACACCACAGTTCAAAAGCATCAGTTCTTCAGTGCTCAGCTTTCTTCGCAGTCCAAATCTCACATGCATACATACCACAGGAAAAACCATAGCCTTGACTAGACGGATCTTAGTGGGCAAAGTAATGTCTCTGCTTTTCAATATACTAATTAGGTTGGTCATAACTTTCCTTCCAAGGAATAAGTGCCTTTTAATTTCATGGCTGCAGTCACCATCTGAAGCGATTTTGGAGACCAAAAAACTAAAGTCTGACACTGTTTCTACTGTTTCCCCATCTATTTCCCATGAAGTGATGGGACCGGATGTCATGATCTTCGTTTTCTGAATGTTGAGCTTTAAGCCAACTTTTTCACTCTCCTTTTTCACTTTCATCAACAGGGTTTTTAGTTCCTCTTCACTTTCTGCCATAAAGGTGGTGTCATCTGCATATCTGAGGTTATCTAAATTTCTCCTGGCAATCTTGATTCCAGCTTGTGCTTCTTCCAGCCCAGCGTTTCTCATGATGTACTCTGCATATAAGTTAAATAAGCAGGGTGACAATATACAGCCTTGACATACTCCTTTTCCTATTTGGAACCAGTCTGTTGTTCCATGTCCAGTTCTAACTGTTGCTTCCTGGCCTGCATATAGGTTTTTCAAGAGGCAGGTCAGGTGATCTGGTATTCCCATCTCTTTCAAAATTTTCAGTTTATTGTGATCCACACAATAAAAGCCTTTGGTATAGTCAATAAAGCAGAAATAGGTGTTTTTTGAAACTCCTTGCTTTTTCGATGAACCAACAGATGTTGGCAATTTGATCTCTTGTTCCTTTGCCTTTTCTAAAACCAGCTTGAACTCTGCAAGTTCATGGTTCACATATTGCTGAAGCCTGGCTTGGAGAATTTTGAGCATTACTTTATTAGCATGTGAGATGAATACAAATGTGCAGTAGTTTGAGCATTCTTTGGCATTGCCTTTCTTTGGGATTGGAATGAAAACTGATCTTTTCCAGTCCTATGGCCACTGCTGAGGTTTCAAAATTTGCCGGCATATTGAATGCAGCACTTTCACAGCATCATCTTTCAGGATTTGAAAGAGCTCAACTGGAATTCCATCTCATCTCTTTCAGAATTTCCCACAGGTTATTGTGATCCACACAGTCAAAGGCTTTGGCATAGTCAATAAAGCAGAAATAGATATTTTTCTGGAACTCTCTTGCTTTTTTGATGATCCATCAGATGTTGGCAATTTGATCTCTGGTTCCTCTGCCTTTTCTAAAACCAGCTTGGACATCTGGAATTCCATGGTTCACGTATTGTTGAAGCAGAAGCTACAAATTTCAGCATTTCTGGGTGATTAAATGTGGCCAGTATATACCAGGTTTCTGGTTAGAATTTACCAGAATAGGGATGTCCACTAACCTGTCACAGTGCTTAGTTTTAAAATCAGTTTTGTCCTCGTGTAAGAGCTTGGTGATAAAACTGATTCTGTGATGTTTCTGAACATTATTGAAAAAGGATTATATAATTGCAATAGATATTAGTTATCTTTTTTCAACCAAGAATTTGAGGATTTATAAAGACCACAAAGTTGCAATACCAGTAGATAATGATAAGTTAATTTTTGTGTTTGGCATATCTCAAAAGCAAATTTATGACTTTGTTGGCCTATGATATAATTGTACTGTGAAAGTGAAGTCACTCAGTCTAGTCCGACTGTTTGTGACCCCATGGACTGTAGCCTACCAAGCTCCTCCGTCCCTGGGATTCTCCAGGGAAGAATACTGGAGTGGTTTGCCATTTTCTTCTCCAGGGGATCTTCCCGACCCAGGGATCGAACCCAAGGATCAAATCCAGGTCTCCTGCATTGGAGGCAGATATTTTAACCTCTGAGCCACCAAGGAAGCCCCATAGTACTGCAATATTTCCTGTTGACCCTGGCTAAGTTTCATGAATTCCAAACTGTGAAAAGGAAGCATAAGAAATGTAAAGTTTAAAATGTGCACAGTTAAGAGGTTGTTTCTCTCCCTTCCTTCCAAAATAACACATTTTGATATATTTACTTAATAGCATTTGCTGGACATTACTGAATATCAAGGGCTTCTCAGGTGACTCAGTGGTAAACAATCTGCCCGCCAATGCAGGAGACACAGAGACATGGGTTAATTTCTATATCAAGAAGATACCCTGGAGGAGGAAATGGAAGTTCACTCCAATATTCTTGCCTGATAATCCCATGGACAGAGGAGCCTGGTAGGTTATAGTCCATGGGGTTGCAAAGAGTCAGACACGATTGAGCACATATACACATACTGAACATTAAATACTATTTCCATGCACTGGTGATAGAGGACGGGCTAGCCAGGGAAAGTGAAGTGCATTCACAACACCTTTACCTCTCTCTGAGCATCAAGACTATCTTTCAGTCTCTCTAGCCAGTTATATTGAGGTCATGGACCTGAGTTCTAGTTGATGGGCTGTGGGTGATGTAAAACCATGCCTCTACCCTCCAGTCTTCTCTCCTACTGCCTTGGAGCCCTGGAAGCATACGTGTTCAAACACTCAGGTACAAGACTGAGATATCTTCCTCAGACAGTGACAGTGAAAACTAAGTATTTATTACGTTAAACCATAGAAAATTTGGTGTTTGATTTTTTTTTTTTTTTTTTTTGCTGCAGTATAGCCAAGCATAACGTGGATAGTATAAAACCATTTCTCATCTCTGTTTATTCCCATTTTTCAAAAATACTCAACATATTTCTACCTATTTAGAACAGAAGTATTGTTTTTCTTTGTAATCCCATGTTGGCTCCCTTATGTTATTTTGCACATTTTTTCTATGGTTTTAACAACCACCTGTAAGCCAATGCCTCTAGAAGATAAGATTTACCATTGTTTTTTTTAGCTTTCTGTTCTGAGCTCCTGGCCTACGTATCCAACTGCGACCACCTGTCTTCCCCCAGCATTTCTCAACCAAGTCTAAATTCAATAACAGCAAGTTTAACTCAATAACCTCACTCTCCAGCAAACCAGTTCTTATCCCAGAATCCCTCAGTTCAGTTCAGTTCAGTCACTCAGTCGTGTCTGAATCTTTGTGACCCCATGAATCACAGCACGCCAGGCCTCCCTGTCTATCACCAACTCCCAGAGTTCACTCAGACTCACGTCCATTGAGTAAGGATGTTTGTTATGACCAGTGTGTTCTCTTAGCAAAGCTCTATTATCCTTTGCCTTGCCTCATCCGCATTCCAAAGCCAAATTTGCCTGTTACTCCAGGTGTTTCTTGACTTCCTACTTTTGCCTTCCAGTCCCTTATAATGAAAAGGACATCTTTTTTGGGTGTTACTTCTAAAAGATCTTGTAGGTCTTCACAGAACCATTCAACTTCAGCTTCTTCAGCATGACAGGTTGAGGCATAGCCTTGGATTATGGTGATATTGAATGGTTTGCCTTGGAAATGAACAAAGATCATTCTGTCATTTTTTGAGATTGCATCCAAGTACTACATTTCAGACTCTTTTGTTGACCATGATGGCTACTCCATTTCTTGTGAGGGATTCTTGCCCACAGTAGTAGATATAATGGTCATCTGAGTTAAATTCACCCATTCCAGTTCATTTTAGTTCGCTGATTCTTAGAATGTCAATGTTCACTTTTGCCATCTCCTGTTTGACCCCTTCCAATTTGCCTTGATTCATGGACCTGACATTCCAGGTTCCTATGCAATACTGCTCTTTACAGAATCAGACCTTGCTTCTATCACCAGTCACATCCATAACTGTGTATTGTTTTTGCTTTGGCTCCATCCCTTCATTCTTTCTGAAGTTATTTCTCTACTGATCTCCAGTAACATATTGGGCATGTACCAACCCAGGTAATTTCCCTTTCAATATCCTATCATTTAATGTCAATGTTCACTTTTGCCATCTCCTGTTTGACCCCTTCCAATTTGCCTTGATTCATGGACCTGACATTCCAGGTTCCTATGCAATACTGCTCTTTACAGAATCAGACCTTGCTTCTATCACCAGTCACATCCATAACTGTGTATTGTTTTTGCTTTGGCTCCATCCCTTCATTCTTTCTGAAGTTATTTCTCTACTGATCTCCAGTAACATATTGGGCATGTACCAACCCAGGTAATTTCCCTTTCAATATCCTATCATTTTGGTTTTTCATACTGTTCATGGGGTTCTCAAGGCAAGAATACTGAAGTGGTTTGCCATTCCCTTATCAAGTGGACCACATTCTGTCAGACCTCTCTACCATGACCCTTCCGTCTTGGGTGGCCCCACACCACATGCCTTAGTTTCATTGAGTTAGACAAGGCTGTGGTCCATGTGATCAGATTGGCTAGTTTTCTGTGATTATGGTTTCAGTGTGTCTGCCCTATAAAGGAGTCAGTGTTATAACTTTTAAGATATTTGCCAGTCTGAGAATTTGAAACAAAAGCTAACTGCTACCTTATTGGTATTTCCTGGACTAAAATTGAGACTGAGCATTTTTTTAAGTTTTATTTTAAGAATTAACATCTGTACCTCTGTGAATTATCTGTTCATAACTATGTTATTTTTCTTTGGGATTGTCCTTTCCTTAGCAATTAAAAAAAAATTACCTAGTCCTCAAATGCATGTCAAATATTTTTCAAACTAATACTTTTAAATTTTATTTTTGATTTAAATATTTTTCATTACATGTAGTCAAATTTCTCTAAATATGTAAGGGAGTATCCCAAATCAACTAATATATTTCATAAGACAGCTAGTTGTAACACATGGCAAATTGACTAAAAATATTCTTTGTTATTGAAACTACTTTTTCATGCATTAAACAAGGATATGAATGTGTGTATTTCCCATATATTAAATTTCACTGTCTAAACTTGATCTGCTCCAGTATTCTATTGAAATACATTTATATATAGTCTCATTCCTTGTAATAGAAAGGCCTTTTTCTATTGTTCCTTCTTATCATATTCTCAACTGGACTCAAAATCAAGTTTCCATGTATAGTTTTGCGGAACTTCATACCATTCTTCCATGCTTTTTTCTGCCAAAATATCACTACTGAATTTTAATTACAACCATATTCTTATTTGTATGTTGAATTTGTGATATTTTATGGAAATTGTTATACTTTATTCTTGATTTTCATAGAAATAATATATAAGTAAACAAAAATTCACAGTTACAAACTTTATTCTGATATTTGCTGCTGGGTTTTTACTTAAAGCATTTTTTCCACTTCATTTAAAAGATATAATTTTCTATTTAGTTTTTTCTTCCTGCTCTGCTACTTACCAAATGCTATTTCTAAGTTTATTAATTAAAAAAAAAATTGTTCTTGCTTAACTTGTTGATTTAGGAAATCTGTTGATGAGATATATAGATCAAATCCTTGATGAAAACTATATCTTCCTGGAACAAGCTTTAATTGTATATGTAACACTTTATCAAACAGTAGATTGTTCTATTTTATAATACTTTAAAGTTATACATCTCTAGAAATAAATTTATATCTTACTTTTTCTTATATTTTCCTCATTCTAAGGCTTAAGCTTTTATGACCTAGAAATCATGTTGCAGTTGTTTGCTTCTTAAAGGTTAAATCACCCTAGGTTGCAAATACCTTATCCTGGTGTCTATGATAAAATTTTAAAAAGAGCAAAAACTGTGTCTATTTTGCTCCTTCCAAGATCATTAGAGATATATAGGGAGCATTTCTTCATATGCTAAGTACTTTAACTCATTAGTTATTTACAGAAATTCTCTAAGGTTGAGTAAGCATTACTTCAGATGAGGAAGATAACGTTTTGAAAGGTTAAAAATTCACATTGACCATGAGAATCTCAGGATGGTTGAGGCATGATTTCAACCCAAGATGCTTGACTCTAAGGTGCATGATTTAAAATTCTGAGCCTTTAAAAATTTTTTCTGCACATGCATTCACATTTATGACAGTTATTAATTCCCATATGCTTTCTGAAGACACGAATTCTCTGAACTTCCACATTTGTTCCCAATACACTCTTCCAAAGCTATTCACTAAGTTTAAAATTTAGCACATGCCATTATTTTAATGTATCCTTGATTTAAAAAAAAAATTAAAAATAAACAAATAACTTAAGCACTGAAAATTCAGCCTTGCTTTTATAATTTTGAATTAACCAGCAATCCATCCACACATGGAAATGTGCTTTTGGGGAAGACAGGCTGAATCTCCAGTACTTTGGCCACCTGTCACGAAGAACTGACTCATTGGAAAAGACCATGATGCTGGAAAAGATTGAAGACAAGAGGAGAAGGGGACGACAGAGGATGAGATGGTTGGATGGCATGACTAACTCAATGAACATGATTTTGCATAAACTCCGGGAGTTGGTGATGGACAGGGAAGCCTGGCATACTGCAGTCTGTGGGGTCGCAAAGAGTCGGACACGACTGAGGGACTGAACTAAACTGAGGTTTATAACACTGAAGATCATATGCTCATTCAATAAATCTTTGAAATAACTTAAGTTGATTAACAATACAAAGAAACTAAAGATCATTAGATGAGATTGGGCTAGGAGAACTATAAGTTGACTTCAGAGAAATCTTTCTAGCAAACTTTCTATTATTCTGAGGAAAGATTTTGAAAATTAGATGCCCAAAGAATAATGGTGAAAAAAAATGCGTGAGAATAATAGAATAGATATGTGTCAAATAGCTTTCTTTCTTAGATGAATAGATATATTTTATAAGATATTCATATCAGCTCACAATTATGCAGAATGTTCTTGATTTTGTTGTCTGTCCAATACAAAGAATTTAATTGTTAAATATTTATTAATTTTTGTTGGAGTATAGTTGCTTAACAATGTTGCTAGTTTCTGCTGTACAGCCAAGTGAATCAGCTATATATCATTTACATATATCCCCTCTCTTTAGGATTTAATACTTTTTAAGTCTTTGGAATTATTTTTTTGAAAATGACTCTTATTTATCACAAAATGATAAGCAGACTAATTTTGAGAACTTCAGAGAAAATCAAACCATTCTTCTCCATTTAAGTCTGAAAATCTGTAATGTATTTTGCTAAGAATTATTATAAACTTATCTCTATGTAAATAATAGCTTCAGGTATAATTCCTTAAATGCTGAGATGCAAATATGCCACAAAATGGCTTGAACTGGAAAGAAATTACTATGACTTTTTAAAATATCACAATAAATTACAATTATGAACATGACAGGAAAGGAATTTTCAACTGTACAACTGTGATTACTTTATACAAAAGGGGAAAATCTATAAAGAATGTATAATATTTACAGTGGTTGCAGATATCTATATGTTAATAGTTTTAAGTGGGAACACAATAATCAGAATGAAAGTGTGTATGTTATTGAAGTATAATCTAAGAATTAAAAAACAGAACAACTTATTTTATTTCAGGAATAAAAAAATATATTTTAATAAGTTTTATGTTTGCTATTATTGCACAATTACACCACATGCTTATAATTTTTTCTATTCTTTGTCAATTTAAAATAAAAATCAAACTTATAAAACAACATTTTATGTTAGTAGTTGTTTAATGACTTATTTTTTTTTATTTTATGGCATATAGCTGATTTATAATATTGTGTTAGTTTCAGATATATACCAAATTATTGGTTACAAAGAATGTCCAGTGAGACATTGAATAATTATACATATTTTGAAAACAATTTCAAATTTGAGTCTGAGATTATTCTTTTATATTTTGTTGTTTTTATTTTTGTTTTATATTTTGCTATCCTTTTATTTTCTGTATTATAAGAAAATAAAAGTTTCTTATTTTAAAAGTTAAGTTTTACATTATCATTTACAAATTAATGATGGATTATAGTTAAACAATTCTTGGAAAAATATGTCATAATCTGTGGTTAGTCACAGTGACATTTGACATTTTTTATCTTCTTTTCCAATAATCATTCTATTAAAAATGTTGTCAATTATTTATTTATGACAATATGGACTCCTGGATATTTACTCTGAGTCATACTACATTAAATTTATATTCAAATGGACTAGGGAAGCATTGTATTCAAGAATTTATAGTTCTTTTCTATAATCATTTATTTTAGAATATAAATTTTTCTCAGAAGTATCACCATTAAGCTTGCTTGTCTATACTTTTGTAATATAACAACTATTCTTTGAGCAGTTCCTTAGGTTTTAGTCAGATTACTGATTTCAACCAGTACCATAGGATTTGTTGGTCTTCTCCCTACTTTATAACTCTTTTATTCAAGAACTGGCTTTTATTATTCACAAGACATATACTAATATGTTCACATATAGAATTCACATGCCCTGGAAAATGGGTCCCATTTCATTAGACAGTGGAGAAACTTATGCCACATGCTATGGAAAGAAATACAGCAATGTCCTGGTAATGATGATAACAAAATCAGTGGCTAGTAGCTGAGTGTGATACCAACAGTCATGAACAGTTTAACACATCAGAGAATGACACAATCAAAGAGCACACTATTCACCCCACTGACATCCAAGGTTTTCACTGCTGAGGCTATTCTCTATGAATGGCAATATTGCCAGAAAAATAGACTTTACTATAACAGTCCAGCCAAGTCAGTAAACCACTACCACCAAATTCCAGTAGTGCAGGGTCAATTGGTATCCAGATTTGTTGTAATGTATTATCTAAAATACCACTTTTCAACAATAAAATCATAAGACATTCAAAGAAATAGGAAAATGTAATTGTCACACAGTCATTTCCATTTAACATTGCAATATTGGTTCTAATAGGGCAATTAGACAAGACAAATAACTGAAATACACCCAAATTGGGAAGAATTAAAACTATCTTTGCAAAAACATGATTTTATATGTAAAATATGTCAGGAAATCGTTGAAAACAATATTTATGTAAATGTGCATGTGCACTCAGTTCAGTTCAGTTCAGTCACTCAGTCATGTCCGACTCTTTGCGACCCCATGAATAGCAGCATGCCAGGCCTCCCTGTCTATCACCAACTCCTGGAGTTCACCCAGACTCACGTCCATTGAGTCAGTGATGCCATCCAGCCATCTCATCCTCGGTCGTCCCCTTCTCCTGCCCCCAATCCCTCCCAGCATCAGAGTCTTTTCCAATGAATCAACTCTTCGCATGAGGTGGCCAAAGTATTGGAGTTTCAGCTTTAGCATCATTCCTTCCAAAGAACACCTTTAGAATGGACTGGTTGGATTTCCTTGCACATTCATCAAGAGGCTCTTTATTTCTTCTTCACTTTCTGCCATAAGGATGATGTCATCTGCATATCTGAGGTTATTGATATTTCTCCTGGCAATCTTGATTTCAGCTTGTGCTTCTTCCAGCCCAGCGTTTCTCATGATGTACCCTGAATATAAGTTAAATAAGCAGGGTAATAATATACAGCCTTGATGTACTCTTTTACCTATTTTTGTTCCATGTCCAGTTCTAACTGTTGCTTCCTGATTTGCATAAAGATTTCTCAAGAAGCAGGTCAGGTGGTCTGGTATCCCCATTTCTTTCAGAATTTTCCACAGATTATTGTGATCCACACAGTCAAAGGCTTTGGCATAATCAATAAAGCAGAAATAGATGCTTTCCTGGAACTCTCTTGCTTTTTCCATGATCCAGCAGATGTTGGCAATTTGATCTCTGGTTCCTCTGCCTTTTCTAAAACCAGCTTGAACATCTGGAAGTTCACCGTTCATGTATGAAGCCTGGCTTGGAGTATTTTAAGCATTACTTTACTAGCGTGTGAGATGAGTGCAATTGTGCAGTAGTTTGAGCATTCTTTGGCATTGCCTTTCTTTGGGATTGGAATGAAAACTGACCTTTTCCAGTCCTGTGGCCACTGCTGAGTTTTCCAAATTTGCTGGCATATTGAGTGCAGCACTTTCACAGCATCATCTTTCAGGATTTGAAACAGCTCAACTGGAATTCTATCACCTCCACTAGCTTTGTTTGTAGTGATGCTTTCCAAGGCCCACTTGACTTCACATTCCAGGATGTCTGGCTCTAGATGAGTGATCACACCATTGGGGGCAGGAGGAGAAGGGGACGACCGAGGATGAGATGGCTGTATGGCATCACTGACTCGATGGACGTGAGTCTGAGTGAACTCCGGGAGTTGGTGATGGACAGGGAGGCCTGGCGTGCTGCAATTTATGGGGTTGCTCAGAATCGGACACGACTGAGCAACTGAACTGAACTGAACTCCTTTGTTATGATCTTTTATTCTTAGATCTATAAGTTGGGCATATAAATACTTTTCCCTGTTGGAATATCATGTAGAAGATATTTTTTCCTATAGATCAAAGTAGGGAAAGTTTCAGCATTTAAAAGCTTATGTTGCCAAATGTTGGACCATGTGCTGACATTGTGCTACTGGGTTAAATGGCAGGTTTAAATGGCAGGTTTATAGCCATATCTATTTAGCCAGTCTATGAGCAATTGCCTTTAAAAAGCTCATTTTTAAGTATTTAATCACAGTCTATAAGAATATACTTCTTTTGTCAAAGATACTGTAAAGTATCTAAAGTAAAATATAGTGTTTTGAAATCTAAAAGTAAAGTGGTTAAAGTAGAACTTCTATTGATTAAGGTTTTATTTTCAATCATGCCATTTGCAAAATAAGATGAAATAAATTAAGGTGTTTTTTTTGCAGTTTTTTGCTTTTTCTTTTTTAATATGGAAAAATAAGATTTTCTAATCTTTGACTAGCATTTTTAGTACTGTAATTACTAAAATTAATTTGAACACTTATTCCCTTGTCTCACCACCATATTTTGAGAGCAAGAGCAATAAAACATTGACTGTTGGTAGAACAAAAAGGACTTATATTACATAGCTTTTTGCACTTTCCTCAATTTCTGTGACTGAGGTAATACCTCTAAAATTTTCAGATAATTTTAACTACATAATCTAAGGAAATCTTGTAATATTCTACTGATATAGAAATTTGAAGCTAAGTTCTTTGTTTAATGATCCTGAAATACATGTTGTCTAAAATCTATTTGCCACTATTATATGGAACACAGGGAAAGAAGAAAAGGATATTAAAATTTTAATTTTAGTCTCAATTATTAAAATGACTTCTTGTGAGACTATGTCTTATATCTCAATTTGCCAGAAATTCTTTTATTATAGTTATACTTATGTCATTTTCTCTCCTTCAGTGATTATTTTTGTAAGTACAAAATTGCATTTTCTCCATAATTTTCACAAAGAAATAATATCTCAGCATGTATTAAGGCAAAAATAAATAAATGTTAAAATGAAGTTCAAACTTGAAACAAATAGAGCATTATTAAGAATTTCCTGTTGTACTCTTGTGCTTTGTTGCTCAGTCTTGTCCAACTCTTTGCAGCTCCATGGACTGTAGCCTGCTGGGCCCCTCTGTCCATGGGGGTTCTCCAGGCAAGAACATTGGAGTGGATTGCCATGCCCTTCTCCAGGGGATCTTCCCAACCCAGGGACTGAACTCAGGTCTCCCACATTACAGGCAGTTTCTTTACCAACTGAGCCACCAGGGAAGCCTTAACCTTTTCCAAATACTTTCTTCATTGGCATAACATCATTTTTTTTAATTATAAATTTTTAGTGCTCTTCTCTGGTAGCTCAGATGGTAAAGAATCTGCTTGCAAAGCAGGAGACCTGGGTTGATTTCTGGGTCAGGAAGATCTCCTGGAGAAGGAAATGGTTAACCAGTCCACTATGCTTGCCTGGAGAATCCCATGGATAGAGGAGCCTGGTGGGCTTACAGTCCATGGGATCACAAAAAGTCAGACATGATTGAGTGACTAAGCACAGGTATGCATTGCTCCTTTCAACTTAACTCATTTTGAGGAAGAAGGAGGCAAGGAGCTGGTGAACCAGAGTGAGGAAGAAGACATAGGTTTCCTGAAAGCTAATATTAGAAATATCTTTGGGTTATGCCTGTGTAACTGCTCTCAGTTTTCCTTCAACTTGAATCACCACCATCACAACAACAGAGAGAAAAATTACCTTTGGTTTTGATTTTTAAGACACAGTATATACCACCTTAGAATTATTGCCCACATTAAGATATGCATTGTTTCTCAGTCTATAGATGAAAGACTCCAGTCATGCCTAATTCTTTTTGTATTTCTAGGAATTCATATTGAATATGATCCCTGGATATCAAGATGCATTTCCGCCACCCCCAAAAAAGGGTACTGTCTATATTTTATAGGGCTTTTCAAAAATATACCATAAAATAGTTGAGTTCTTTTCATGTTTTTATAAAAACTACCTCATTTTTCTCTCCAAGTTTTAAATTTTATGAGGTTTTTTTTTTTTTTTGGAAGTGGGGGAGGTGGTCAGGTTGCTAGTTTAAAAATGAACAAATTACATTGCATAACACAAATTTTTATTACATCCAAGAAGAATAATTTTAATTAAAATTATAATGGGTGTTTAAAAGAATTTATGCTTGGCAACTAAAAATGTAGAAGCAGTTTAAATTTACCACTTCCTAGAAAAATAATTTATCTGAACTGTGTACTGGAAATTAGGAATTGGTAAAATTTACAGTTATTAGGAAATGTTGAATAAGCACTGGGAATAGTAACTCTTCACCCTCAAAGTGATATACTCATTTTTCTAAAGTACTTTGGTGATGGTTGTGTGGTATGTCATGATTATGAGCCTCCTTCAATAAAGCTATTATTGACTACCCTAAAGACTTTGTCTGTGTGGATCACAACAAACTGTGGAAAATTCTTTAAGAGATGGGAATACCAGACCACCTTACCGGTATCCTGAGAAATCTGTATACAGGACAAGAAGCAATGGTTAGAATCAGCCATAAAATAACGAACTGGTTCAAAATTGGGAAAGGAGTACATCAAGTAAGTATACTATCTGCTTCTTTAACATCTATGTAGAGAGCATCATGTGAAATGCCGGGTTGAATGACTCACAAGCTGGAATCAAGATTTCTGGGAGAAATATCAACAACCTCAAATATGCAGTTGATATCACTCTAATGGCTGAGAGTTGTGAGGAGCTAAAAATCCTCTTGATGAAGGTTAGAGAGGAGAGTGAAAAAGCTAGCTTAAAAGTCAGCATTCAAAAAATGAACATCATGGCATCCAGTCCCATCACTTCATGGCAAATATATGAGGAAAAAATGGAAAAGTGACAGATTTTACTTTCTTGGGCTCCAGAATCACTGTGAAAGGTGACTGTAGCCATGAAATTAAAATACACTTGCTCCTTGGAAGAAAAACTATGACAAACCTAGACAACATATTAAAAAGCAGAGACATCACTTAGTCTATAAATGCCCATATAGTCAAAGCTATGGTTTTTCCAGAAGTGATAATTAAGAGTTGAACCATAAAAAAAAAAAAAAAAAAAAAAAAACACTAAGTGCCAAAGAGTTGAGGCTTTCTAATTGTGGTGCTGGGAAAGACTCTTAAGAGTCCCTTGGAGAGCAAGGAGATCAAACCACAAATTCAACTCTGAAAATTTATTGTAAGGATTGATGATAAAGCTCCAGCTCCTGTAGTTTGTCCACTGATGCAAAGAACCGACTCTGATGCTGGGAAAGGAGAAGGTAGAAAAACATCAGTGAAGACCCTGATGCTGGGGGAGATTTAAGGCAGGAGGAGACAGGGCAACAGATGATGAGGTGGTTGGATGGCATCACTGACTCAATGGCCGTGAGTTTGAGCAAACTCCTGGAGGTAGTGAAGGACAGTGAAGCCTGCAGTTCTCCAGTTCACGGGATCTCAAAGAGTCAGACATGACTTAGTGACTGACCAACCTATTACAATGGGTGAATATGGGTATTGAATAAAGTGCTATGTGGTTATCCTTGATGAATCTCTGTGCCTCATTGTCATGATGAGACTGTGATATGATTGACAGAAGGGTGCCAACAGATACATGCATGAGAGAGGAGTCCTTTTATTAAAATAAAGTGTACTGTGCATGCACAGTGTGTCTGTGGATCTCATGCCACACAACAGGTTATGTAGCAGCCATTGTCCTTGTTTGGGCCCCATATGCATAGCCTTTCATGAGGCTAATGAAGCATCTATTAAACCTGAAGATCAAATTAGAAACTTTGAGAACCTCTTTTTTTGCCATTCACATGACATATAGTTACAAAACCAGGATCTAAAGAAAAACAGGAATAAATAAAGAAAAATTCAAAATGCCCTGGGTGAAAGACACAGTGAGCTTCCCCCAAATCCTGACCAGAACTTCACATTTATCAGACGCTTTTATGATACCAGCAGCCTCCTTTGTGCTGAAGAAGACTGTCTTTACTGTGCGGTTGTGGAACATGGTTCATTTCCCTGTTTACTATTCCCTTGGGAAGTCAAATGTATATGATGTGCCTGGTTGCAGACTAGTTCAAAGTATATAATTGTGTTTCATGTTTTTGAGAGAACCGGCTTGTGAATCTTGGCAACTTCTCAGAACATGTTCCCTCTGAACTTTGACTCCAACAGGAAATGCTTCCTGATAAAAATTTCACTTCTCTGGATTCTCAAAGTTAGATATCACATATTTAATTAGAACAGCATGCTACCACTAAAATAAAAACTGCTCATTAGTTTCATCCTGTGGTTTAGTACTTTTTATGAAACAAGCTAACGGAAATATCAGCCCTCTTCCCTTTATCATACTGATATATATATTTACAAAGGAGAGCAAGACTTGTAGCTCTATAACATTTATCTTCTTCTAGGAAAGAAATAGGCCCTGTTTTCATACATATGGATAAATTATGAGAGAGATAAACATTTGGACAAATATTAATGCCACTTATTATGTTCAAATAGTTTCTGCTGTAATTTTGGGATGGATTGCATTTCCTGGTGATTTTAATGGATTTTTCAGTTTTATACTCTTTTCAAATATTTATAAGAATATTAAAAAGTTTATGTATTATTTTTATGTTTATAGGAATTTTATTAATTGAATTAAAGTAATGAAACACTACCCTAGACCAATAGCATCCATACATTTTGTATCTTCCCTAGATTTTGTATTCCCTGAGGATGACTTTATATTATAATGGTAAACTCTGGGAGTTGATGTATAGGGCTAAGTCCCAAAGAGTTAAAATGCTGTATTGCAGATGTTTTTAGGGTCATAATTTGACCTGGGGTACATCCGTGTGTTATTAAAAATGAACTTTTTAACAAAGTATACCTATAATCTTCTTAACAAAGAATACAGTATCATCTAGAAATAAAGGAGTATAACATGAAAAAAAAAATCATGTCCCTGATACTAAGTTAGAAAGATAATTAAATTATAATTCTGGCCTTAAAATGTATTTTTATTTTGTAAGGATTTTATGTGTGCAGTTCTTTCCTGCCCAATAATCTCAGCAATATGGGTGCTTAGAAGGAATACTAGAATAATGTAGTTCCTGTATATTCCATTTTGAGTCACAAGGACACCGACACTAAAGTGATATTAAGAAGTGTGTGCCTGTTTGATACTTGCTGTTACATTATGCTGGATTGATTATCAGATATTTTTATATACTGAACTTTCTTGATTATTCTGTATGAAATAATCTGTATTGCAAAGATAGACAAAATTCCTGTTTTATTAAATTATAATTCATCCTAATATAAGATTACCTTGGTGACACAGATAAACCAAAAGCTCTTTTCAATTGCCTGAAAAATCAGACAAGAATGAAAATTCTTTTGTCTGATGGAGGTGTTTGCTTCTTTTATTTTAGGCACAAAAAGTTTACGTGTATACTTAGTGAATGATCCCATCACTTACTTGTTCTGTAATATGACTTTAGAAAAGTATTTGTCTCTCTTCACAGAGGTCAAAAACCATAACCTAGAAATTGATGTTCTTTTACATGAAAAATGTGTTAAATATTGCTGATGTACTGAATAGAAATAAAAAACAAGAGAGAGAAAATCATCAGTAACTTTATACATGGAAATAAATATCAGGAATTTAAACTGAAGGGGAACTATCCTAGCATTCAATGCTAGAATACCCAGGCATTTATAATAAAAAAAAATTTTCTAGGTTTGATTAAATCCTATAATTCCCAGGTGGCACTAGTGTAAAGACCTTGCTTGCCAATTCAGAAGATGTGAGAGATGTGAGTTCTATCCATGGATTGGGAAGATCCCCTGGAGGAGGAAATGGCAACATACTACAGTATTCTTGCCTGGAGAATCCATGGACAGAGGAGCCTGGTGGGCTACGTCCATGGTGTCTCAACAACTCGGACTGAAATGACTTAGTACACATAGACATAATTCATAAACTGTAACCTGAGAAGTCAAAGTAATAGCTAAAAGGAAAAAAAAAACCACCATTCTAATTTGGCATTACCTAATTTGATTTAATAATGGTAATGCATAGAATATTTGAAACTTAATTAGTATTTTAGTTGCATAAGTGAAATATTCTTATTCTTACTGAATCATTGCTAAGCATATGTCTCATAAAGACATATGCATATGCCCTCCTAGACTGTAATTTACATTTTTAATATTTATAATTTGAAATTAACACTATCATTTGCTTTTTATTTAGGAAAGTATACTGAATCAGCACTCTTAAAATTTTAAGGAAAAAATCCATATTTTGTAATGTTCTTCCCAGAGTATATTATACTGTGATGTATTTTACTGTCTGCCAAAACTGCTCTCTTTTAAAGCAGAAGATAAATTGTTCTTTATCTCTGAGCAGTGCCTTTTCACCATAGCCAGTGGGATTCAATACCACTGATTCTTTTTACAATCTTGGTTTAGAAAATTAAAGAAACTCAAGTAGCACTGCTGCAATCCATTCATGGCTAATACATCTTGTCTCGCATGACTGAGGACAAGTGCCCTCCAGATTAAATTTTGCTGCTCAGCACCCTGCATTTTCATAAAATATAGTCCTTACATAGCTCCATGAATATCCCAAGCATGTGGTTTAATTTAAACTAACATGCTTGAGTCACCCATTTAAATAAAATGTTTGTAATGTTCCAAAACTATTTTATAAATTAATCTTCTCAAAATACAATAAGCAAACACTATAATTTCAAATGAGATAAAACAATAACTATATACAGTGATAAACAGGAAGATCTCCAGGGAGGATTACCTGAGTTACTGAAGGGAGTAGGCATTTCTTTCTGAATGTTGATCTGTAGAAGGGGAAAGTGGTACTGCCAGCTAATGCTGCAAGTCATTTTAAGTGCTGGACCAACACACCTTTCTTTCTTATCCTCGTGGCTATGCAGCAGAGGTATAGTTGAGATGAATGGCCTAAAAAAGTTATCCTTTCCTGCAAGGCTATATTTAGGTTGTACGCTGCCCCATTTTCAATTACACTTTAAAGCTAGCCTTTGATATGTACTTTGATAAAGTATATTCATAAATTGATCATACATATGTCTTTTCCATAAGGATAAATAAGAAAGGGATTCAAGAATCTGTAAAAAAAAAAAAAAAAAGTCTCCACTAGGGAGTTACTTATTGTGATGTATACATATGCCAAATGGATGTTTTTTTATTATGAAATATACATCTTGAAGTTTAAGCATGCATGTTAGATTTTTGTGTGCTTATTAAAACAAAGCAGTCAAAGTAAATTTTGATACTGTAACTTTCTCTTCTGTGTGTATATGCTTCTGGTTTTAATGTAATCAGTCAGATAATGCCTCACAATTGTAAACATTAACTTCACTTTAGAAATTATTCATGAAAATTTTGACCACATAAGAATGATGACAGGATCAATATGAACCTAACATTTTAAGGAGACAGGATCAGTTCACCCTCTAATGACCTGTGTGTACATATTTACTAATGTTCTATAAATTTTTTGGAGGGATAGATTATTAGGAGAATATTATGCATACTGGACCTTGTATGTGTATTGGAAATTTTAAGGGAATCACATCAAATGATATGTTTGTATAGTTACTGAGTCATCATATAAACTTTTAATTTATTTATTGTTTTGCTTTTAACTGCTATCCAGAACTGACGATAAATCATTCAAAAATTAAATGCCAATTCTGACTTGACTATTGTTTAATAAAATAAAAATAATCATTTAATTCTAGTTAGCATACTAGAAGTATAAAGCTCAGAAAATTATACATCCATATTTAATATCACTATGAAGCAGAAGGGAGATAACTATAATAGGGAAACAACTATTCCTTTAGATTTTCATGAATCATGCAAATAATGTAAACTTTGGAAACATCCCATGAGAAGTAATAATAACATATAGGACTCAGAAGTTGCCAAATCTATCTCAGATATTCAGGAGAAATAGACATCATTGACTCTAAAGGAAAGTCACCAAAAACTCATTTTTAGAAGTACAAGTACTAAAAGGAAGAATATTGTTCATTTTCTTCCAATTAACAAACTGTTGCCAAGAGTTAAACAATGTCAGTTCCATAGGGGGAATTACCTTCCAGGCAGCTAGCTTATTAAATATAGAGCATGTGAAGATTTAAAAAGAGATAAGACATTGGTGGTCACATTGAAAGAGAAAGTTATGCCTGTAGTTGTTGAGAAAAATTCCAAGCTTCTTGATCTCTATAAGTTCATAATTTACTGATAAAACTGAACCTTTTGAATGGTTAATCTTTCTTAAATAGTTTAGCTTTGAAACTTAATTATGCCATTTTCAAGCAAAGCTAGAGAATGGCATACGGTAGCTAGTATGAGTCCCTTCATGTTCATCTCATGAGAGTACAGTGATCAGCATGTAACATCACTTTTTTTTTGATTTAAGGAACCAAAATTGTCCTAAGGCTTAGAATGATTTAAATATGCTGCTGCTGCTAAGTCACTTCAGTCGTGTCCAACTCTCTGCAACCCTGTAGACAGCAGCCCACCAGGCTCCCCCATCCCTGGGATTCTCCAGGCAAGAACACTGGAGTGGGTTGCCATTTCCTTCTCCAATGCATGAAAGTGAAAAGTGAAAAAGTGAAGTCGCTCAGTTGTGTCTGACCCTCAGCGAGCCCATGGACTGCAGCCTTCTAGGCTCCTCCGTCCATGGGATTTAAATATGCTGGTGAAGGCGAAGTCACTCAGTTGTGTCCGACTCTTTGAGACCCCGTGGACTGTAACCTACTAGGCTTCTCCGTCCATGGGATTCTCCAGGCAAGAATACTGGAGTGGATTGCCATTTCCTTCTCCAGAGGATCTTCCCGACCCAGGGATCGAACCTGGGTCTCCTGCATTAGAAGCAGACGCTTTAACCTCTGAGCCACCAGGAAAGTCTAGATAGCATTAAACTCTCCCTTATGCCTGGCTTAATTGACCACAGTGAAGAAGTCAGAAGGAAAACTGCATGAGGCATATATGTAATTAACGAAGTCTATCATGGTAATTATGACTTTTTACAACAGCAAGTTGTGCCTGGATTTGAATAGAGATTCTACCACCACTTAATTTCTTAAAGTCTCAGGTACCTATTCAAAATAGGAGTTTGAAAAGTAACTACCCCAGCAGGGTTTGGGTGAAATTAAATAAGATCATGCATGTGCAAAGCTCTTACCACTCTACCTGGCCTGTGGTTCAAAGGTTTGTTGCTATTATTATTAGTCCTTTAAAATATATTAACGTTGATTAGGTGTTACATGGCATGTTTATAAAAATGACGTTTGTAATTCTTTTGTCTTGGACATTTAATAAAGAATTAAAAAGTAGAAGAAACTCAATGTTATAGTCTAAATTCAAGAAAATACTAAATTCAAGACTAGGTTGTATTATCACTTGTTAGCTATTTTGTGTAGCATTTGAGTAATTCATAAGGCCAACTCTTTAGTATAATTGATCAAATCAGATAAGTTTCAAACTAAGTTTTAACAAATATGCTTCAACAAATTGAATACTTGACATGTTTTGAATCCTATGTTAAGACCTCACCCATATTATTTCAATAACTGTTTTCTAAAAAAAATTTTTAATACAAATTAAACAGAAATAAATGTCCATCAGGTGATCAACAATGGTAGAACTTGCTGATAAACTTGTGTAAGTTAAGAAATTTTGTTATTAAAGGCTGAGTTCTATAGAACTCTCACCTGGTAAATTGTGATGGATGAGGATAAACCCAAAACAAAGAAAGCCCTGCCTGGCTAAAAGGAAAGACACTGGGAACCAGAACACCACCTTTCTAGTAAAAGGAGAAAATATGTTTTTGGTATTGAAATTGGTCACCAAAATGACAACTTCCTGAGTCAAGAGCATTGGGCCACAACAATGATTTCTTTTGACTCAGCAAAAGAAGATAAATTTGACCTAGATTTTTATATTTCCTATTTAAGAGAAAATTGGCAAGCATTTTACCTGCAAGAAAGAAATAACAGCAATAAAACCCAATGTGGATATCATTTTCCTCTAGTGGCCAGTGAAGATCTCATAAAGGACAAGACTGATAACAGTCTTGTAGAACATTTAGTTTTACATTTTCAATGTTTTTCTAAATGTACTATCTCATTGAGTTCTCAAAGAAACCTATGAGGTTTTATCATTTCTATTGTAAAGATGAGGAAGTAGATTCTTAAGATAGAATAGAGTGCAATTCTAAGAGTAATGCATTGAAAGTTCAGAAGTTTCAGATTAAGACCATATTTTAACATTAATTAGATTTTTTAGTTTCTTGAATTTATATAAATGAAGTGGAACAGTCTTAGCAAAACCTTAAAATACATCATAATAACATATCAGCTTCTGTCAGTTCTGCATCTGATAAGTGGCTGAATTGAGATTTTAGCACTGGAGGAGTCATCTGACCCATTCCACTTTTTTCCTATTGCTGCCTCTCTGGAATGGTTTAGGATCTATATTACGTTAGTCAGGAATGAAAGTGATGTCCAATATGAACTGTCCTTAATGATATAAGCTATCTACCAGAGATCAGTGGAGAAATAACTCCAGAAAGAATGAAGAGACAGAGCCAAAGCAAAAACAACACCCATTTGTGGATGTGACTGGTGATGAAAGTAAAGTCCGATGCAGTTAAGAGCGATACTGCATAGAAACCTGGAATGTTAGACTCATGAATTAAGGCAAATTGGAAGTGGTCAAACAGATGGCAAGAGTGACCATCGACATTTTAGGAATCAGCAAACTAAAATGGACTAAAATGGGTGAATTTAACTAAAATGACCATTACATGTCCTACTGTGGGCAAGAATACCTTAGAAGATATGGCGTAGTCATTGTAGTCAACAAGAGTCCAAAATGAAGTACTTGGATGCAATCTCAAAAAATGACAGAATGATCTCTGTTTGTTTCCAAGGCAAAACATTCAATATCACAGTAATCCAAGTCTATGTCCCTACCATAATGCTGAAGAAGCTGAAGTTGAAAGATTCTGTGAAGACCCACAATTACTTCTAGAACTTGCTCTCAAAAAAAGATATCCTTTTCATT
Source organism: Aepyceros melampus (assembly GCA_006408695.1). Classification (NCBI taxonomy): domain Eukaryota; kingdom Metazoa; phylum Chordata; class Mammalia; order Artiodactyla; family Bovidae; genus Aepyceros; species Aepyceros melampus. Next base: position 33,268 of record SJXQ01008987.1, read on the forward strand.
ATTAGCAGACAGGAATGCAAAAGTAGGAAGTCAAGAAATACCTGTAATAATAGGCAAATTTCACCTTGGAGTACAGAATGAAGCAGAGCAAAGGCTAATAGAGTTTTGCCAAGGGAACACACTGGTCATAACAAACACCCTCTTCCAACAACACAAGAGAAGACTCTACACATGGACATCACCAGATGGTCAACACCAAAATCTGATTGATTATATTCTTTGCAGCTGAAGATGGAGAAGCTCTATACAGTCAACAAAAACAAGACCAGGAGCTGACTGTGGCTCAGATCATGAATTCCTTATTGGCAAATTCAGACTTAAATTGAAGAAAGTAGGGAAAACCACTAGACACTTGAGGTATGACCTAAATCAAAACCCTTAAGATTATACTGTGGAAGTGAGAAGTACATTCAAGGGATTAGATCTGATTTTCAAAGTGGTTGAAGAAGTTCATGACATTGTACATAAGGCAGTGATTGAGACAACCCACAAGAAAAAGAAATGCAAAAAGGCAAAATGGCTGTCTGAGGAGGCCTTACAGATAGCTGTGAATAGAAGAGAAGCAAAGGCAAAGGAGAAAAGGAATGCTATACCTATTCAAATGCAGAGTTCCAAAGAATAGCAAGGAGAAACTAGAAAGCCTTCCTCAGTGTTCAGTGCAAAGAATTAGAGGACAATAGAAAGAGAAAGATTAGAGATCTCTTCATGAAAATTAGAGATACCAAGGGAATATTTCTTGCAAAGATGAGCTCTATAAAAGACAGAAATAGTATGGACCTAACAGAAGCAGAAGATATTAAGCAAGAGGTGGCAAGAATACACAAAAGAACAATGCAAAAAAGATCTTCATGACCCAGATAACCATGATAGTGTGATCACTCACCTAGAGCCAGACATCCTAAATGTGAAGTCAAGTGGGCCTCAGGAGGCATACTGCGAACAAAGCTAGTGGAGGTGATGGAAATCCAGTTGAGCTATTTCAAATCCTGAAAGATGATGCTGTGAAAGTGTTGCACTCAATATGCTAGCAAATTTGGGAAACTCAACAGTGGCTATAGGACTGGAAAAGATCAGTATTCATTCCAATCCCAAAGAATGCCTGAACTACCGCACAATTGCATTCATCTCACATGCTAGCAAGTAATGCTCAATATTATCCAAGCCAGGCTTCAACAGTACTTCAGCAGGGAACTGTGAACTTCCAGATATTCAAGCTGGATTCAGAAAAAGCAGTGGAACCAGAGATCAAATTGCCAACATCTGTTGGATCAGTGAAAAAGCAAGAGAGTTCCAGAAAGATTTCTGCTTTATTGACTATGCCAAAATCTTTGACTGTGTGGATCACATCAAACTGTGGGAAATACTTAAAGAGATGGGAATAGCAGACCACCAGACCTGCCTCCTGAGAAATCTATATGCAGGTCAAGAAGCAACAGTTAGAACCGGACATGGAACAGACTGATTCCAGATTGGGAAAGAAGTACATCAAGGCTGTTTATTGTCACCCTGCTTATTTAACTTATATGCAGAGTACATCATGAGAAACGCTGGGCTGGATGAAGTACAAGCTGGAATTGAGAATGCCAGGAGAAGTATCAATAACATAAGATATGCAGATGACACCACCCTTATGGCAGAAAGCGAAGAACTAAAGAGCCACATGATGAAAGTGAAGGAAGAGAGTGAAAATGCTGGCTTAAAACTCAACATTCAGAAAACTAAGATCATGGCATCTGGTTCTATCTCTTCATCGGAAATAGATGAGGAAACAGCGAGAGACTATTTTGGGGGGCTCCAAGATCACTGCAAGATGGTGACTACAGCAATGAAATCAGTAAAAGATGCTTGCTCCTTGGAAGAAAAGTTATGACCAACCTAGATAGCATATTAAAAAGCAGAGACATCACTTTGCCAACTAAAGTCCATCTAGTCAAAGCTATTGTTTTTCCAGTAGTACGTATGGATGTAAGAATTGGACTATAAAGAAAGTTTAGTGCCAAATAATTGATGCTTTTGAACTGTGATGTTGGGGAAGACTCTTGAGAGTTCCATGGCCTGCAAGGAGATCCAGCCAGCCTGTCCTAAAGGAAATCAGTCCTGAATATTTATTGAAGGACTGATGCTGAAGCTGAATCTATAATACTTTGACCACCTGATGCAAAGAACTGACACATTGGAAAAGACCCTGATGCTGGGAAAGATTTAAGGCAGGAGTAGAAGGGGACAATAGAGGATGAGATGGTTGGATAGCATCATGGACTCAATTCACATGAATCTGAGTAAACTCCAGAAGTTGTTGATGGACAGGTAGGCCTGGCGTGCTGCAGTCCATGGGGTCACAGAATCAGACATTACTAAGCAACTGAACTGAACTGTCCAAAAAAGCTATATAGATTGAGTAGGGAAAACAAGAGAAAAATAGCAATGAGTATTCATGTATCACATGCTTTCTTTTGAAGCAACTAACAAATTTCTATGAGTAGAGAGAAATGTGATAGAACTTGATTTTAGTTATTTTTTTGAAAATCATGTAGGAAGATGGCAAAATAGCAAGTTAATTTTCGTTACATTGTGAAGGGAAGTGAAGTGAAGTCGCTCAGTCGTGTCCGACTCTTTGCGACCCCGTGGACTGTAGCCTACCAGGCTTCTACATTGGGGCAACTCAAATGCAGCAGCTACTGCTGCTGCTGCTAAGTCACTTCAGTCGTGTCCGACTCTATGCGACCCCATAGACGGAAGCCCACCAGATTCCCCCTTCTCTGGGATTCTCCAGGCAAGAACACTGGAGTGGGTTGCCATTTCCTTCTCCAATACATGAAAGTGAAAAGTGAAAGGGAAGTTGCTCAGTCGTGTCTGACTCTTCGCGACCACATGGACTGCAGCCCACCAGGCTCCTCCATCCATGGGATTTTCCAGGCAAGAGTACTGGAGTGGGGTGCCATTGCTTTCTCTGTCAAATGCAGCAGAGTGATCTAAATTTTGTTAGATGAGATCTTCCAAGTCAGATGTGAAAAGAGCAATTTCTATCAGATGTTGCTTCACTGAATGGAGATAGTTCTACTGTTCTGTCTCCTGATACATTTCTGGCTTGATAAGTTACAGAATGAGTAAAAATTGATCACTTCTGATGATCTTGAAGATTGCACCTACTGTTTAGCAAATTCAGTAAATTTTTAAATCTAAAGCCTCATTATATATAATCTTTTATACTTCATATTATATCAGATCAAATGAAAACATACAATGCCAACATAGAGCGATTATTTTTTGCCTGTTTGGCTGATTGTAGTTCATGTGTGTATAGCCTTTAAGTTAGCTAGTGATTGGAAGGTTTTATGAATCATCTCAGTTTCTTTGGATGGAGGAGGATTTATCATAAATATGGGTCTTCCACAAGTCTGTGTTTATTATAAAGCTGGATAATATATTAAGAAACATCCAAATAATAGTTTAAGAATAATTCCCACCAGTTATTGCATTTCATTTCAGGTTTTAACCTAATAAAATATCAGGTTAAATTTTAATATTTTTTTCCCTCTAGTTTCCCCTCATGTTGGTAATCTCATTTAGGAAATATCCTGGTGATGTTGGAAAGCCCTGTTTAATGTATGGAAACATCTCAGTGAATATCATTTCCATTTGTGCATTTTTTCTCCTCCTTTTCCCTAAGCCTTTCTACAGCTCTCCTGGAAAATGGCAGCTCTATTGTTTCTAAATTCTTAGAGCCTGAACAAGTAGTTGCTGATTTCATGAAGTTAGTCACAAAAGGTATATCCATATCTGATTGATTACTTTGGAAAGTTTGGCTCTTGGGTTGTACCATATTTTGTTGAATTATCATGCAGTCTTCCTTGTGCTTATAGTTCTTTAACACAAAGGGAAATATAACTGCAGAAGTGCATAATTTCACCTCTCCTTTCCTTTGATAACTGGATAGTTTTGTCTAATAAATAGCATAATAATAATAATATTAGTAATAATTAAGAGCATGAAGATCAAAGAGAAGAGAGACCAAAGAAAAAAAAAGAATTAAAAGCATACCATGTGCCAGGCACCATCGTAATTGCTTTGTACTCAATTGTCTTTAATCCTTACAACATTTAAAACTAGTGTTGTAATCCTTACTTTAAAAATAAGGTATTTGGGGTTTTAAAAGGTTAAATGACATGCCAAAGACAAATTAAGCTAGCTTTTTTTGAGAATATCCTGTATGTTACCACTGAGCTAAGCCCTTTTTCATGCGTCGTCTCCTTTAATTCTCAGAATAACCCTGAAGCAAGCATTGTTTTTATCCACTTGTACAGGTGAAGCAACTACAAAGAAGTTAAATAATTGCCTAAATTGACAAACTAGGTGGAATTGCTTAGCAGGGATTCAGAGCCTAGTTATTAGGATAAGGGCTTCCCAGGTGGCTCAGTGGTAAGGAATCCACCTGCCAGTGCAGGAGATGTGGGTTTGATCCCTGGGTCAGGAAAATCCTCTAGAGGAGGAAATGGCAACCCATTCCAATATTCTTGCCTGGGAAATCCCTTGGACAGGGAATCTTGGTGGGCAACAATCCATGGGGTCACAAAAGAATCGAACACCTGTTAGTGACCAAACAACAGCAAACTCGTACAAGGACCAGGTTGTTCAAAAAGATCAGACACTGAGGATACTTGCTGGAATTTGCTTGATACAAGTTTATAAAATTATGATATTATTAATATGAGTTAATTTTGTGTAACTAATGTGGGTTTTGCTATGCTTAAATCACATTAACAGAAAATCAAAACTCTTAGCCAGGAAAGCCAATGGCTGCTGTTCCAAGCCTATTATCTAGTGTCTCTAATGTTCTTTCCATCTTTTTCTTCTGTCATCTTTAGTGCATGACATGAAGCTCACTAACTCTAGTTATTCAGGACCTAACCATTATTCTTTCTCTCACAAGTGATTTCCTTTACAAAGCTTTAATTTGTCATGTGCTGTCTTTGAGTACACCAAATTTATCCTTTCTCGAGCTCTTTTTTCCTGTACTTTTTCTCGGTTCTCTTGCGCATCGTCTCTTTGCTCTCTCCTTTACTAAATATCTTTCTTTTGACTTCTTGGAGTCATCCTCTGTGTCCTGCAGTGTAAACTGCCTCTCTGTTGCCAGTGGTGTTACTGCTGCTGTTACTGACCCAATTAAGCACAGAGATAAATCTTCATACTGAATGTACTCCCTTATAGCTTCTTTTATACTCACTTGCTCCCTGTGAAACTCTGCTTTTTCCCTCAAAGCTCCTTCCAAAAACTATGGCACAAAACTGCCCTCTCCCTAAAGCCTGAGGTTCTTTTCTTAACCAGTTCTACAGAGAGAAGGAACATATATCTCTTGACAACTAAGAGAGAAATATAAAGAAAGTAAATCAATAAAAATTTTCCCTTGGAAGCATCTTGTATGTGGTTTTTCATTATAGCTCAATGATAAGTTAAAGTTGTTGGATATCCTTTTAAACATGTCATGTGCTTTCACAGGGCTTTATCTGTATTCATGCTGATACTGCTACTCAGGAATGTCCTCTTCCAGCCTACTTCCCCATAACTATTTTCCATTTAAGAAATATTATTTGTACTTGAAGGCCAATTTCAAATGTCACTTCATTTGTGAAAGCTTTTATAGCTTCTCCTCTGGCAGAAGAAATAACATCTCCTCAAATTTTCATGCATTTTTTAAACCTCTGGGTTATAAGATTTAGCAAATTGTACTAAAGGTGATGCAAATCATTGCTGCTGATACTAAACTTTAAGCCCCATTAGTTAAGACAGTTTTTCTTACTTGTTTACCTAGTACTCAGCATCTGGTATTTAAAACACAGTTGGTGATCAACAGTGTTTGAATTATTTATTTATAGTGTGTCATGTTAGGTTCTCTGAGATATAGTCATCAACCCAAGATTGGATGTGTGATACCTGTAGAGAGAACACTTGAGAAGGGCAAATGGGATGAGGTAGAAGTAGACAGAGAGAACCTGCAGATGCTGACCTGGGCCTGACACCTGTGGAAGGGGAAATGGATGGAACAGGATTGAGGAAGTAGAGTCTCAGAATGTGGCACAGTTCTGAGACACTTTGGCCTTGCTGATATTAAATCCCTAAGCAAAGTCAGGAGGGACTCTCAACAGAAAGAAAGAATTTAGCTCTAATGTCCCTGTGCTTTGTCATTAACTGTAAGAAGTGCAAAATGCTTTTGTTGTTCAGTTGCTCAGTCATGTCCAACTCTTTGAGACCCCATGAACTTCAGCATGCTAGGCTTATCTGCCTTTCACCATCTCTTGGAGTTTGTTCAAACTCATGTTCATTGAGTCGGTGATGCCATCCAACCATCTCATCCTCTGACATCCTCTTCTCCTCCTGCCTTCAATCTTTCATAGCATCAAGGTCATCTCCAATGAGTCATTCTTTGTATCAGGTGGCCAAAGTGTTGGAGCTTCAGCTTCCACATCAGTTCTTCCAATGAATATTCAGGACTGTTTTCTTTTAGGATGGACTGGATGGATCTCCTTGCAGTGCAAGGGATTCTCAAGAACACCACAGATTTAAAGCATCAGTTCTTCAGTGCTCAGCCTTCTTTATGGTCCAACTCTCACATTCATACATGACTACTGGAAAAACCATGGCTTTGACTGTTCAGACCATTGTTGATAAAGTAAATGTCTCAACTTTTTAATATGCTGTCTAGGTAGGTCAGAGCTTTTCTTCCAAGGAGCAAGTGTCTTTTAATTTCATGGCTGCAGTCACCATCTGCAGTGATTTGGGAGCCCTCCAAAATAAAGTCTGTCACTGTTTCCATTGTTCCCTCATTTATTTGTCATGAAGTGATGGGACCAGGTGGCATGATCTTTGTTTTTTGAATCTTGAGTTTTGAGCTAGCTTTTTTACTCTCCTGTTTCACCTGCATCAAGAGGCTAATTAGTTCCTCTTTGCTTTCTGCCATAAGGGTGGTGTCATCTGTTTATCTGATATTAACTGATATTTCTCCCAGCAACCTTGATTCCAGCTTGTGCTTCATCTAGTCTGGTATTTATCATGATGTAATCTGCATATAAGTAAATAAACAGAGTGGCGACATACCACCTTACCACACTCCTTTCCCGATTTGGAACCAGTCTGTTGTTCCATGTTCTGTCCTAACTGTTGCTTCTTGACCTGCATACAGGTTTCTCAGAAGGCAGATAAGATGGCCTGGTATTTCCATCTCTAAGAATTTTCCACAGTTTATTGTGATCCACATGGTCAAAGGCTTTAGCATAGTCAGTCAAGCAGAATTAGATGTTTTTCTGGAATTCTCTTGCTTTTTTGATGATCTAGCGGATGTTGGCAATATGATCTGTGGTTCCTCTGCCTTTTCTAATCCAGCTTGAACATCTTGAAAAATTCTCAGCTCACTTACTGTTGAAGCCTAGCTGTAGAATTTTGAGCACTACCTTGCTAGCATGTGAAATGAGTGCAACGTGCAGTAGTTTGAACATTCTTTGACAATGCCCTTCTTTTGCATTGCAGTGAAAACTGACCTTTTCCAGTCGTGTGACCACTACTGAGTTTTCCAAATTTGCTGGCATATTCAGTGCAGCACTTTAATAGCATCAATCTCTTAGGATTTGAAATAGCTCAGAATGCTTGACCTTGGCATAAATACTATGGTGGATCTGAAGATGCACAGCTAGAATTGTCTGTCAACCATACTCTCTGAAGCAGAATATCTTAAAGGGAGTTTTGAGGTGATCAAGTTCCTACCACAATGAAATGGTCTAATGGAATATTTCACTTTGTATTCTCAGAAAGTTAGCATACTGGGGGAAGAGGATGTCCTTTTATAATAATTATGCTAGTAGTACCAAATTTGGAGGAGGAAACCTAGATTTTAGTCTTGTTTTTAGTATTTAGTTGTATGAATTCTACATGTCACTGTCCCTTGTGTGCCTGAGTTTTCTTCTGTACATTAATATAAAAAATGCTTTGCTTCCATTTTAAGGGAAATATGAAGTGCCACAGCAGTGTGACAATTCTTCTAGACTGCAAAGCAAGTCCCCCTTTTCATCCTTTCCTTTTTTAAAATACTATATACATAATGAAATATGTATACATATATTTATGTATACATTTATACATCTCACACACAAGTAAAGTAATGCTCAAAATTCTCCAATCCAGGCTTCAACAGTACATGAACCGTGAACTTTCAGATATCCAAGCTGCATTTAGAAAAGGCAGAGGAACAAGAGATCAATTGCCAACATCTGCTGGATCATTAAAAAGGCAAGAGAGTTCCAGAAAAGACATCTACTTTTGTTTTTGACTATGCCAAAGCCTTTGACTATGTAGATCACAACAAACTGTGGAAAACAGTTAAAGAGATGGGAATACCAGACCACCTTAGCTGCCTCCTGAGAAATTCATATGCAGGTCAAGAAGCAATAGTTAGAACTCAACATGGGACAACAGATTGGTTCCAAATTGGGAAAGGATTACATCAAGGCTGTATATTGTCACCCTGCTTATTTAACTTATATGCAGAGTACATCATGAGTAATTCCAAGCTGGAGGAAGCACAAGCTGGAAATCAAGACTGCCGGGAGAAATATCAATAACATCAGATTTGCAGATGATACCATCCTTATGGTAAAAAGCGAAGAAGAACTAAAGGGCCTCTTGATGAACGTGAAACAGGAGAGTGAAGAAGTTGGCTTAAAGCTCAACATTCAGAAAACTGAGATCATGGCATCTGGTCCCATCAATTCATGGCAAATCGGTGGTGAAACAATGGAAAGAATGAGAGACTTTATTTTGAGGGGCTCCAAAATCACTGCAGATGGTGACTGCAGCCTTGAAATTAAAAGATACTTGCTCCTTGGAAGAAAAGCTGTGACAAACCTAGAGAGCATATTACTTTACCAATAGAGACATTACTCTACCAACAGAGGTCCATCTAGTCAAAGCTATAATTTTTCCAGTAGTCATGTATGGATGTAAGAGTTGGACTAGAAGCTGAACGCCTTATAAAAGCTCAGCTTAGAAACCTGAGTGCCAAACAATTGATGCTTTTGAACTATAGTGTTGGAGAAGACTCTTGAGAATCCCTTGGACTGAAGAAGATCCAGAGTCCATCCTGAAGGAAATCAGTCCTGAATATTCATTTTAAGGACTGATGCAGAAGCTAAAACACTAGTACTTTGTCCACCTGCTGTAAAGAATTGACTCACTGGAAAAGACCCTGAGGCTGGGAATGACTGATGGCAGGAGGAGGAGAAGACGATGAAGGATGAGATGGTTGGATGGCGTCACCGACGTGATGCACGAGTTTGAGTAAGCTCCGAGAGTTGGTGATGGGCAGGGAGTCCTGGCGTGCTGCAGTCCATGAGGTCACAAAGAATCAGACATGACTGAGCAACTGAACTTTACTGAACTGATACTTATAATAGCTATAACATTTGTATACTCAGAGTCGTTTCAATTCAGACCTCATGAGCCAGATTTAGTCTTAAGGAATGTGTGGTGCATTTGGACACTTGGCTGTTTATTCTTACTTGATAAGTTACTTCATAGAATTGCATTCTTCTTCAGTACACTCAAAATGGAAATAGAAATTACAGCCTTACTTTGACTGGAAAATAGAATGAAGTATCTGGCCTTTCATACTAAAGTAATTTCCATAAATTTTTTATCCATTTATTTTTATAAAATGTTTTACACCTTCTATGTAAACTCTGTTCTTGGTATTCTGAAAAAAATGCAAATAGCTAAATAATAATTCAGTATTTACTGAGCACATAATAGCATTGTTCTGAGCATTTCACAAGCATTTTGCTTCTAACTATCCTGTATTGGTTAGTTATTTTCACAAATATGCAGTGTAGAAAATAATTGCAGGAACTCAGTGGTAGTCAAGAATAAATATATACTTAGGCTAAAAATCTATAGGACAGTTTTTAATTTGTGACTGAGGAGTGTGTTGATCTATTCAGAATCTTTGTTCTGTTTTCAGCTTTGTTGTTTCCCAGAGTTGTGATTTTCTGTGCAGTGCGTCTGGCTTATGTTCCTCTTACTGTCCTCCTGAGAACAAGAGAGTGACCTGGACATGATCTTCTTCTTTTTTATTTTTATTTTTTAGTTTATCAAAAGTGCTAATGGGTAAATAAAAACACTGAATGCATTTTAAAGTCTAGAACTAGCCCTTTATCAACCTCATTTTATTGGTCAGTGCAAGCCCAATCTTCTAGACACAAAGAAGTAAGGCATGTCCATAGTGGAAGTGTTCTGCAAAGTTCCATGGCAAAGTGTGACTGTAAAAAGAGTTGAATTATTGAGACCAATAATGCAATATAACATATATGCTAAAAGGCAAGTGATTTTCTCATTCTCATTTTACAGATGTGGAAACCTGAGGCACACACATAACTGTTAAAAACCTTCCCCAACTTTCAGGAGGTTTACAATTTGTTGATGATGTGACAAAGGTATAACTTTAACATAAAAAGACCATGCAGATAGTATGGTGATATGGTGGTTTAGCTGCGCAGTTGTGTCCAACCTTTTGCAACCCTATGGACTGTTTCACACCAGACTCTTCTGTCCATTGAATTTTCTAGGGGAATATTCCTTGGGAATTAAACCTTGTGGATATCCTGCATTTGGAGAATGAAAAAAAAGATGAAATGGATTATCCTAAAAGAAGTGGAAATGTAGTTATCAGAATACCAGAATCAGGATGGTATAGGGAGCAGAAATTAAGAGCAGATAAAATCCTAAAATGTGTAATTGCCTCAAATACTACAAACACATCTACAAAAAATTATTGGGTTTGACTTTTTTAAGGCATTGTTGATCTAAAAGAATGCTGTTTCTAATAAATTCTAGGTGTTTGATTAGAAAGAAAAGAATGAGTGGCTGGAGAGGGTAGAAAGGGACATTAAATAGATCATTCAAATGTTCATAAATAAATAAAGATAGCGCAGTGATTAACAACATGGCGAGTAGAGTCAGCAGTTGTTCCCAAGAGGAGGAAAAGATAGCAGTCCCTGAGGATAGTTTTAAAGGGCGTATTCGGGCTTTTGTCCTGCTTTTACACCTCTTTGACATTCCTTTTGCGGTGAAGTGGAAGATCAACACTCATATATGTACGTACATTTATTTGCCATTATTAACTTCTGTAAAATAAAAGCTTACTTTGAAATAGTATATATCATCACAGTGATAACAGTGAATGGATTTTTAATTTTAATTAGATTATATTTCATATCATGTTGGTTATCCTATTAAAGACTTTAAATAGTACATAGTAGTAGTATCACATAGTAGTAGATATGCACGTAGTAATAGATCATTTCATGTAAATGTTATAAACATGCAATAAATCAAGATTATTTACATTATACTCTAAAATGGCCAGAAAACAATTTCATGTAAACATCTTACAGTCCCTATTAGTGTGCCTTTCTATTTATTCCTTATATGATTAATCAATAAATGTCGAGTCCTATAATAGGTGCTGGAAAGAAAACTGTACAAACCAGCACTGTCCCATAAGTAATGCATATATAATAATGTCTTTTGCTTTGTGTACATGCTTAGTTGTGTCTAACACTATGCAACCCCATGGACTGTAGCCTGCTAGGCTCCTCTGTCCATGGGATTCTGCAGGTAAGAATACTTGAATGGGTTGCCATTTCCTTCTCCAGGGGATCTTCTCAACCCAGGGGATCAAACCTGCGTTTCCTGTGTCTCTTGCATTGGCAGGAGGATTCTTTACCAGTGAGTCATATGGGAAGCCGAGTAATGTGTTTGATATACGTACAAATACAGATATGAATACATAAAGAAATTATACTTTACTTTGTTTAGTTAGTAGCGTCCATAATTTAAGTCACTGAATTACCTGCATGCACTTAAATTCACTTTTTGAGGTAGATCAGTACTTACAGGCTATATCTAAAGCATTTTGCCAACATTCTTTGGTCTGTTTTATCAGGTGGCTGAGCTAATTCTGTGCAGTACCTAGCAGGATGATAAAAATGTAACCAACACATCTAATGAGCAGATAATTTTTACAGGGAATCTCCTAACACATGGGAGAAAAAGAAGTACTACAACATTGCTAGATACAATATAAGGAAGAAGAGCTGTACAGGGTCTCAAGCCTCTGTGAGTCGTTAGTATCTGATTTAGGCTGCTTGTTCATACCAGCTATCAATAGTAATTGGAAGAGAGCAAGAGAGGTGCTATGAGAAGGTGCCACTGAGAGGAAACTAATTGGGATTCTGCATGCCAACCCATATGGGGTTCAGAGAAGTGGATCAGCTAATGGAATACACCATCTTTAGGAACTGACCGGAAAGTTCACAAAATACAACTGACTATTGATCACAAATTCAACATCTGTGATTTTTTTTAATAAAAGTTAACTGCTAAAGATGAAAGAGTATAGAAAATAGTGATAATTATTCTGATTAAGCTTGACAAGCTGTTTCTTTGTGACTAAATGCCTCCCACTAAAAAATGAACAAAAACAGAATGGAAAAAAAAAATATTTATGCAGTATCCTTGACTGCCAATTTCACTGTATTATATAAATTGCATGCATGTCTTTGAAAAAACTGCCCTTTTAAAGGCTTCTAAGAAATTAGTTAATACTATCCTTTTTAATTTTTAAAATCTTGAGCTTCTACAACGGTATGACTTTTTCAAAGCCCCTAGTTAGGATCTAAAAAGGAGCAAGCTAAGGTTTATCTCATTGTCATCATGCACTTCTCAGCAAAGACCTTACTAGCCCTCCTTGCACTGCATATGATGCAGGTGTCCTCTAGTGATTTTAAAAATAATCTGTGGATGTACTGATCTTTTTAAGAGGCTTAGGGAAAGAAAAGAAAAAAAAAAAAAGGTATATTCTACGATTAGATTTAAATAGTGTTGCTGTCATTTTGGGGAGGAGGGTTATTTTTTCATCCAGAAGGTAAGACTGTTAACATTTTAGGAAGAAAAATAATAGCCAATATGAGTAAGCTTTTTGAAGAAATTATTACTTTCGTATTTTGTTGGTATAAAGATTAAAAATACACACAGTGGTTTCTACAAGAAATAATTCAAAATATGCAACTGTATATATTCACTGATATCCCATACAACATTGCTTAGAATAAAATATTGGAAATAAATAAATGCCCAATAGGAAAATGGTTGAATGTGGTATACATTAAAATGAGCTTCTCTCATTGTTTCTCCACCTCAGTTTGAGGCATTACATTCTAGGAAATTTAACTAGAAACTAGGCATTATCCTTGACCTGTTTTCTTACTCATCATATTATATCATATGTGCCTGGTTTTGAATCTTGACTGCCAGTTCCATACCTTCTCCATAACTTAGTTTATTCATTTGTGATGTAAGAGTAACAGTAGTATGCAGCTCATTAGGTTAAACACGATCTTATAGCTATAGCACTTCAGTGTCTGACAGTTGATAGATCCTCAATGAATATTCAGTTCAGTTTAGTACAGTCGCTCAGTCGTGTCCGACTCTGCGACTCCATGAATTGCAGCATGCCAGGCCTCCCTGTCCATCACCAACTCCCACAGTTTACCCAAACTCATGTGCATCGAGTCGGTGATGCCATCCAGCCATCTCACCCTCTGTCATCCCCTTCTCCCTCCTGCCCCAAATCCCTCCCAGCATCAGAGTCTTTTCCAATGAGTCAACTCCTCGCATGAGGTGGCCAAAGTATTGGAGTTTCAGCTTTCACATCAGTTCTTCCGAAGAACACCCAGGACTGATCTCCTTTAGAGTGGACTAGTTGGATCTCCTTGCAGTCCAAGGGACTCTCAAGGGTCTTCTCCAACACCACAGTTCAAAAGCATCAGTTCTTGCAGTGCTCAGCTTTCTTCACAGTCCAACTCTCACATCCATACATGACACTGGAAAAACCATAGCCTTGACTAGATGGATCTTTATTGGCAAATTAATGTCTCTGCTTTTGAATATGCTACCTAGGTTGATCATAACTTTCCTTTCAAGGAGTAAGCGTCTTTTAATTTCATGGGTGCAGTCACCATCTGCAGTGATTTTGGAGCCCAAAATAATAAAGTCTGACACTGTTTCCTCATCTATTTCCCATGAAGTGATGGGACCAGAATTTTCTGAATGTTGAGCTTTATTCTCACATCCATACATGACACTGGAAAAACCATAGCCTTGACTAGATGGATCTTTATTGGCAAATTAATGTCTCTGCTTTTGAATATGCTACCTAGGTTGATCATAACTTTCCTTTCAAGGAGTAAGCGTCTTTTAATTTCATGGGTGCAGTCACCATCTGCAGTGATTTTGGAGCCCAAAATAATAAAGTCTGACACTGTTTCCTCATCTATTTCCCATGAAGTGATGGGACCAGAATTTTCTGAATGTTGAGCTTTAAGCCAAGTTTTTCACTCTCCTCTTTCACTTTCATCGAGAGGCTTTTTAGTTCCTCTTCACTTTTTGCCATAAGGGTGGTGTCATCGACATATCTGAGGTTATTGAGATTTCTCCCACCAATCTTGATTCCAGCTTCTGTTTCTTATTAATTTTCTGCCGGGGTCCAGCCCCGGTGGATCCAGGGAATTCGAAGGGGGGACGGCGTCGGCAAGGAAAAACTTATTTATTTGGAAATATAAGAATAGATTAGGAAGAAATAGTATAGTAAGAAAATTAAGATGGAGAAAAAAAGGCTGAATAACTTGGTTTACGTGGAAAGCCAATAAAACCTCAAGACAAGAGGTTTGCACCATCTAAATTAGGCCACCGGCATCTGTTTGAATATCAGAGAGTGCCCCGCCCTGGGCTCTCTCTCTTACGGATCTTAGCAGCTGGGACAGGTAAGTAGGCATGGCGAGCCTTCGCGCCCCAGATGGGAATTCAGCCAGAAATTAGAGAAAATAGGAGACACGGGGGAGGCCCAGCATCAGTGCAAGACTCTCCGAGAGGGAAGGGGGGAAGGGAAAAAAGGGGGGGAAAGGGAAAAAAGGGAAGGGGGAAAAAGGGGAAAAAAGGGGAAATCCAACATCTGCGTAAGGCTCCAAGAGAGTTTATTGTTCAGAATCAGCTTATATACCCCAAATTATACATAATAGAATATGCAGAGTTACGCAGAAGTAGCAGTCCCGACCCTCATTGAGACAAGGCTTTCCTTTTTGCATACTCTCCTGTTACAAAAGTCTCAGGTGGTCCACATTATCTTCTGGCCAAGAGGCCTATTAACATTTCTATGGCTCTCTTCTGATGAAGTTTTGTTAACCAGAAGACTCATTTGTGTTAATCTTTCCAAAGTCTGAATGCCACTCTCAGAAAACACTAAATAAAAATACAGCAGTTTGTAATAAAAGGAAGTACAGTGATTTATAGCAAAAGTCTAGTATTGCTAACATCAAAACTACTAAATATCCTTTTTCATATCCCATATGTATTGATTACATCTTCCTGGGTGCCTGATAGATAAAAAAATAAGGAAGTCTGGCAGCAATCATTGAGTCAGCCGTGAAATCCTGTCACCAATATGAATTTGAAAAGGCTCTGAAACTTTACGATACTTTAAGGCTTTTGTGCCTCTCACAGTTGGGAGGTTGTGAGCAATTCACAAGCTTGCAAAAAGTCAGGGGACCCTGTTTAGGCAGGCTATTGTGTTAATCTTTCCAAAGTCTGAATGCCACTCTCAGAAAACACTAAATAAAAATACAGCAGTTTGTAATAAAAGGAAGTACAGTGATTTATAGCAAAAGTCTAGTATTGCTAACATCAAAACTACTAAATATCCTTTTTCATATCCCATATGTATTGATTACATCTTCCTGGGTGCCTGATAGATAAAAAAATAAGGAAGTCTGGCAGCCATCATTGAGTCAGCCGTGAAATCCTGTCACCAATATGAATTTGAAAAGGCTCTGAAACTTTACGATACTTTAAGGCTTTTGTGCCTCTCACAGTTGGGAGGATGTGAGCAATTCACAAGCTTGCAAAAAGTCAGGGGACCCTGTTTAGGCAGGCTAAAGCGTTATCAAAGGGGGGTTGGGCTGAAACACTTTCAAATGCAGGAAACCAAAGCTTTGAATTAACTCTTCCCGAGAAACTGGCAGAGAATAATGGGAAAACAGACAAATTCTTATTTTGGGGGGCACATGTTCAGGAAAAACCAGGGAGAAATCCGATGACTCAAATTGCCCTGCCATCTGAGTTTGCCACGTGACCCTGTCACGGGTGGGATTCCTCACGCTGGCCCCCGACAATTTTCAATATTACAAAGATGATAATATGATCATTTCTTTAGTCCTTTCATGTTATATGCAGAAAGTTCATTGAATTCATCTTGAAATTGACTTTTAACTGTTTCTAAACTTTGACTCCTTGTCCCATGTAAATCTTGCTCCTATTATGTAGCCATTATATGATATATTTGGATTTTGCCATCGTATTCTCCTGCTTAAAACCTTTCAGTGAACTTTCCTGACTTATAAGACGTGTAGGCTTCCAGTGACTGTCACTGCTTATAAACTCAAGCTCATTTCTCACTATTTATTTTATGTTCTAGCTATCCTAAAGTGTTTGTTCTTTCTTTTGTGAAACGCAGTGCTGTTTTTCTTAAGCCAGTGTGTTTGTCTACGTCTCCTTTGCCTGGAAATACTCATCAATACTTTAATTTTAACTGATTAACTTCTACTCACCCTTTAACAGTTAGCTCTATGAATTTGATACTTTCTGGAGTTAGACTTAGTTTGGGTATCCCTTTACTGATTCTCATGATTCTATGTAATGTTATATCACATCCACTCCCTTGTGTTTTAATTATTTAAGGTCTTTCTTCCCAACAGAGTTTGAATAGAGTGATATAAAGTTCTTAGTATTATGTATCCCTTGTGCTTGGCATAGTGCTTAGAGCATAGTAGCTATTCTATAAATGTTTTGAACAAATGTATATTATTTAATATAATTGTTATGGACATTTAAAAATAGTTCATGAAAAGTTATATAGCTATAGGAAATGTTTGCGATATCCTGTGAGGTGAAAAATCAAGGGACAAAATTCTATATAGAATTCTACATACCACTGTTAGAATTGTGTAAACAAAAGTCAGTGGCAAAATTGTGTTAGTTTATGAATATATTTATATAAATTTTCCAATTAATTTCTAAGATAGAATACTTAATATGTATTCAGTATTAGTGCAATGTATATACTTAGAAAATCTTCCTAAAACATTTAGTCAGCTCGTGATTTTTAACTGTCTTCTAAAGGCCTGCACAGTATCCTACGGTGCTCATAAATCTTCACTTCTCTGTTCTTATGTACACGAGGGCTACATGGACACATTCAAAGCAATGGCATACAGTAGTTGTATTCACAGTGCCTTTCCTCAGTGCAAGGTTGGTATAAGATGTAAAGTGTATGGAATCTCAATTTTAAAAGTGTAAAAATCCATTTAGAGAAAAATAGCTATAATTCTAATTTTCAATGCCTTGATTCTGTAATATTTCTCAAAATTAAAGTCAATAATTTTTCTTATACATACAAAATATCAGCACTTGTATTCACATATGATTCCTAAGTTTACCTCTAGTGTAAACATTTATTTGAAACTAACTCATAATTTTAATCTCCAACATATTTTATCTCAACACTTCAGTGTGATGGACTGTCTCCTAGAGAACTCCAACCAGTCATGATGCTATCACATTAGTAGCAATTTTAGACAGTTTGAAAGAGGAAAAGTGAACATTTTTCCTTTTAGATGACTTTTGGAAACTACATTTGAAAGCCCATTTAGACTATCAAACTTATCTTGTCATGAATAAAGGCAAAGGCAGGATCAACAGAATATTGCCTGGAATCAGGAGGCCAGTGATGACTTCTAGATACTATTTCTCTTCTCTGTGGTTAGTTTTGGATAATGGCTAGCTCTGGTCATTTTCTTTCTTTCTTTCTTTTTTTCTTTTTCTTTTTTTTTTTTTTTTGTGATCATTCAACTGGTGAGTATTGCCTGAATCCACTCAGACTGAATTCATTTTTTATTGATGGGTAGTTCAGCAAGCACATCTAATAATTACAATGATCCATTATGCTTAAAATAACTTGATAATTTATAAAGCAATTACAGATGCACCATATCTAGACCTAATCTACACAGATCTTAGTGATAGAAAATATTTTCCTCACATCATAAATCAAATCTCAAAAAGTCTGAAGAATGTGCAAAAACTTCGTGAACTCTTGCCTTCTGATTCTGTGCTTTATTTTACACTACCCACACTGTCTTCCTTGCATCATGTAGTGTGATAATGTTAGACCTTCCGATCTTTGCCCAGGACCCGTCGTCGCCAAGATCACCGAGACTCGGACTCGATGCAATTAGCAAGAGGATTTATTAAGCCGACGCGCCGGGGTTTAATCTCCACCCGAGGAGATGAACCCCGAACAATTGTTACAGAGCAGTTTATAAGCAAAAAATCATAAACAGGTGCAGTTGAGATGGAGTGTTTTGATTGGTTCACAAACTTTGGCCCTTTTCGGGGATAGGTTCATTTGTTATTAGGCCTAAATAGCTAACTAACCTACAATTATGCTGCTTTAGTTGAATGGCCCGAGGCAATCAACTTTTAGCTTGACTCTTGGGGGCTGTATTCTTAAGATGCGAGTATGATCCCCCTCTGTGTTTTTTTTTTTTTTCCTCTTAAGACAATAGCCCTGATTTAAGATTAACAAAGAGCCCGTGGGTGCAGGTCTGTTTCTTTAGAGCCCCTAATAAATTTTTAACCTTTTTCCTTGTTCCCTGGAATGCTCCTGAAGAAGTCAGAAGACACTGTTTCATACCTATGTCCCTAGTGGCGCCTCTCATGGTAGACTGGTTACAGGCTAGGGAACAAACTAGGGCTAGAAACAATTTTTACAACCTCAGGCTGCTCAGGCTGGTCTCTACAATAAAATAGAGCTTCAGAGTTGTGTAAAAATTTTATTTTCTGTCTTTTTAAATTTTTGTATAATATAACATCCTGACCTTTGGATCCATGTCTATTTGAATACAAATTTATCACGTCATTTGAAAAGACTGGTGTAGTTTACAATAAATGCACTTAAGTAAGTAGGACCAAAATATCTTCGAACTAATTGAGATCCAGACACTTGCATTTCTCATGAGGTGAACTGAAGTGAAAGTCGCTCAGTGAATATTTGATATTTCCTATAAAACTTCAAGAAGCTCATTAGTGTTCCTATGAAATTTCTTGGAAATATATTGATTTTTCCTCATTATTCTTTTGGAGTTCTAAAGGAGATTGTAAATAAAAGCTGGGCAACATTCAAGTGTTGATGTTTTCATAAATAACTTACCTTTAAACCTTCTCTAAGTATATTAGTAGTATTTGTCAAGAATGAATTATAATAATTATCTATGGTAAAAATAAAAACAATACTTAGATAGAAATCAGAAATTATTTTAAATAACAGCAGATTAACTTCATTTAAACTTCAGGAGCCTAAGGTTAAGTATCATTGCCTGCTTCTAATAAAAAAACATGTAAATACCAATGCTATTTCTACATTTCCACAGCTTTTGAACTTGACCTTACTCAATATTTCTTTGATAGAATCTTTAGTAGATTCTGAAGAAAGGGAAAAGGAAAAGTTTTGTGTGTTCTTGTACTCATGAATCACACGAGGACTTTTGGTCCTCAGTATATACACCCAGATTTAAAGAGCTATAGGATTCTAATATCATTATACTGAAATTGTTATAAATGAAGTATTATTTGTAGCAATTAGAAAATTCTTGAATGGGCACATTCTTTTTTTTAATTTTTCTACATTAAATTAGTTTAGAGACATAGCCCTCATCCTTCTGACAGGAAGAGAAAAGTAGTCATTCTTGAAAAACTGTTCTCCTTAATGAGGCCTTCCCTCAGTAGGAAGCATTTTACCAGAACCTACCTGACTTGCAGGGAGAAGGCAATGGCAACCTACTCCAGTGTTCTTGCCTGGAGAATTCCAGGGACAGCGGAGCCTGGTGGGCTGCTGTCTGTGGGGTCGCACAGAGTCAGACATGACTGAAGCAACGTAGCAGTAGCACCTGACTTAAAAAAAGTGGGGATATCCAACTCCTATCCCCTGTAGTCTTCCTGTTTCATCTAAGGGTGGGTAGGGGAGCAGGGGAATGAGAAGTACTTATTGCTAACTAAAATACTGAGACTTAATCACAAGGAATACTAAGTCCTTTCTTTCCCACCATACTTCACCAACCATGTCAGTAGGGTTCCTGTATAACAATAGGTGATTAGACCTGAAAGAACTTATATCTCAGGTTTTATTCTATAAGAATTCTCTTGATGAAAACTCAAAGACAATGGGGATTCATAACCAAGGACATCAGAGGAGATGTTACATCTGATAAGTAAAACTATGGCAAGCAGTAAATATGACCAATTAGCCAATTTGAGCACTTAAATGTAGAATTGTAAACAAATGCAGTTTTTGTTTTTGTTTTTCCCTTTGCTCATTGAAAAGAAACATAGGGCTGGTAAGGACTCACAGACTCATGTCTGTGTATGGCAAAAACCACTACAATATTGTAAATTAAATTAAATAAATATTTTTAAAAGTGAAAAAAAAAAAGTGTTTTCCTGGTTTGTGCTTGTGCTATGTCGCTTCAGTGCGTCCGATTCTTTGCAACCCCGTGGACTCTTCTGTCTACAGGATTCTCCAAGCAAGAATACTGGAGTGAGTTACCATTTCCTTCTCCAGGGGATCTTCCCAACCCACAGATCGAACCCATGTCCCTTACGATTCCTGCATTGGCAGGTGGGTTCTTTACCCCTAAGGCCATCTGGGAAGCCCCTTTCCTGGTTTATCAGTCCCCAAAGTTTCTGGGTTTGAAGAGTGAGTAAATATGCATTTACCTGTTCATTCCACATTTCATTTTTGACCACCTACCATGGGGTAGACACTGGTGTTGCTGTAGAGATCACAGCCACCCAATACCCTGTCCTCATGAAGCTTATATTCTAGCTATAGGGAAGCAGAAAATAGAGAAATAATTGGGTAAGACATATAATGTTTTAGATGGTAATCAATTCTATGAAATAAATCAGGGGAAAATGAGTGTTTGATATTTCAAATAGCATGTTCAAGAAAAATCTTATAAAGGTAAGTCCTGAAATATAGCAAAGATGCATATTAAACATTCATTCCTTAAAATTCAAACTGTATTTGAGTGATAGGTTTTGTGAGCCTCTGAATGATTTGGAGTAGCTCAGAACTACCTAAGATTGCTTAGGCAGGGGGAAGATGGCTAATTCCTGGAGGTTTTATAATCTATCAGGACAAATTTCACAGGAGAGTTTTTAAAATAGATACAAATAAAGGGATTTTGTGTGTGTCTAAATAAAATAATTTATATAATGTATAAGGAAATGTAGATTTGAATTCTCTGATTAATTATAAACTGAATGGTTCTACACTTTCATTATTTTTCAGTATAATAGTCTCAAGAGATACCTCTTATTCCTCTTCTACTGAACATTTATGTGTTAAGTCATTCATTTGTCTTTCTATTCACCTCTAATTTGTCAGTGAACCTTTAACTGACATTTGTTAAAGTTCACTAAATTTGGAAAAGATTCTTGAGGATTAAGAAGTGTCAGAAATAGTTCTGTGTTAAAAACAAAGGGTCAGAAGCAAACCCTCATTAGTATAGATCTATTTAATGGAGAGCTTGGCATAAATTTTGGAATACATAAAAAAAAAATAAAAACTTTGCAGAAAAAAAGAACTATTTGCATAAAGATAGCCATTGGAGAGTTTATACTTCATTAACCTGTTGAATCTTGTAAAAGGTCAGAAGCAGAAATCATATTAAAAACCATAAGGAAGAACTCAGTAAGATAATATACTTAACTCCTAGGTTATAAGATTACTCACTGAGTCTAGGCCTGGAGGTGAAATATCTTAGAACAAATAATTTTCTTAATAACAGGAATTAAAGTGCTCTATAAAATGTATATATTATTAAATTAATATATAAAATAATAAAATGTTTATCAAGGACATTTAAAGTCTTTTTAAAGTTCAGTAAAGCATGCTTTAATAGAGTTTCCAAAAAATTGCACTTTGCTGATATTCAGGGAAAAAGTTACCTAAGTGAATTCAAAAATATGAGTATCATTTTTAAAGGTCTGATTTACATTTAACAATTTCCTGATACAAACATTATAAGAATTTTGTTTCACAACACTTAATAAATTTTCTTCATAATAACTGCTGAATATGTATGACTATCTGACTCCTTACAACTTCTTACTAATTACTCTGATATTTTATTGTGGAAAATAAGTTTAATATATTTTTCTTACCCTAGATTTTTTTTAATTCAGCAGTTATTAATATATCCTCTCCTTTCTCTTTTACATCTTCCATTATTCTCAGTTTCACCCTAATTATCTGTTACTCTTCATTTGATAAATTTTCCAAACCTTCACCAAATGTGTAACTGCTTTCCGTACCTCACAGTTTCTGTAGACTGAAGTCACTTCCATGGCTGCTTCTACTAGAGCAGAGTGCTTTACTAAAAAGATACTCCCACTAATTCTACCCAAATCAATGTTAACTTTTTTTTTTTGGCAGCCATGCTGTTCAGGTCCAAAAGAAACTATCTTCATTTTCCTCCTTTCAAAATTGCTCATGTGTATATACTTGTGTATTTAGAGAGAGAGAAAAGAGAAGTGAACAAGAAAGAAAAGAAGAAACTGTCTTTTCTTTCACTTCACCAATTTCTCTCCAAGATTTAATGCAAATGCCTTCTAAATAATGGCCTTGCTTTTCTATTTCTGGAATATAAGTTACTGCAAAATTTGTGAAAAGTTTCACCTGTAACTTTGGAATAATTAATGAGATGATTTTATATAACCAATCAGAGTGACGTATTCATTTGAAGGAAAATCAGTTGATTCTAAAGTAAGAGTAATACATAATCCTTAAAATTTATTAGAAGGATGTTAAGTGAAACTCTTTCAAGTTTAATTCAAATTCCACAGCCTAAAGAAAGCTCAATTAAAATAAACTGTCTTGAGCAAACAAAAGTTTTTGTTGAAAAGATGCAAGTAACCTGAGATTAGAGAGCAGTTTTACAATACCAATAAGAAGCACTAGACAGAGTGGCTCAGACAGTAATGAATGCCTGCAATGCAGGAGACCCGGATTCTATCCCTGAGTCCGAAGGATCCCTTGGAGAAGGGAATGGCTACCCACTCCAATATTCTTGCCTGGAGAATTCCATTGACAGAGGAACCTGGCGGGCTACAGTCCATGGGGTAGCAGAAGAGTCAGAGGTGACTTGAGTGACTAAAAAACATTTTTCTTACAGTGTCAATAAGAAACACTAGAAAGACAAATATCATTTGCATTTTCTCTTTTGCTTTATATATACTAATTTGATCATTAAAATTTGTGCAAATTATCATATATTATATACTACCATATGTTCCATTTAACAATTATTTATTTGATTTACTAAAAATTTTACTTTACAAATACTATAATAATGTGTGAAATTATTCAATTCTCAAGTACTTATTTATCCACAATTGAATAATTTTCAAATTAAATTTCTTGATTTTTAAAAATTTACCTTCTCTGTGTTATAAAATAGCTGAGCAATTTAAAAAAAATATTTGTTTTATGATGTTTTTATGTCTCTTTATACTTTAAAGAGTGGAGCCTAAGGGAATCTTAGTCAAATAAGAGATTAGAAGAAGGTTTTGTTTGTGATACAGTTAATATGGTAGGACATTGTAATCTGGCCAGGCAGAATTTCTTTCTCATTATTGCAATAGTATCTCCTTGTTTTAAACAATTGCTTTCCACCTCAAGCCATCAGCTAGCAATATTTTCTGAGTGATAGTGGCCATAAGTTTATAAAATCTCAGCCTGTACCCTCAGGGGCTTTATAAGACATTAGGGTCTAACCTAGGGTTGGTCAGGCATAGCACTTAATCATTTTTGACCATAAAAATTAATTCAGAAGACAGTCATTTGAACCAAACTTTTTTTTTTTTTTTAATCTGGGATTTTATCTTTTCAGCCTGATTCTTGGCAGTAAAAGTCCTTTTGCTTTATAGTGATTAAATGAAAGATATGAGCCCAAAGCTTCAGTGGCTCCAAATTTAAAGAGAAATCTCTGTTTTGAGATTTCTTGTATAAGAGAATGATGAAAAGGAGAGAAAGTAGACAGAAAGTACCTGGTCTCTAATTTAGTCAATTCTGTATCATTTCCTTTCCTAATCATGTGAGCTCTTTACTTCTAAAGTAGTTCAATTTGAATTGAACTACTGGAAATTGAAAAAGTTCCTAATAAGATAGTAGTTAACCAAGCAGGAATATCATTTATTCACTCATACCTAATCACAAGTTAATGCGATAGTTGTCGTCCATGAGACACACATTTAGAAATTACCCATAGTCCTCCTTTTCCTCTTGCTACCTGTCTCCCAAGATAACAGCACTGCTGCTAAGTCGCTTCAGTCATGTCCGACTCTGTGTGACCCCATAGATGGCAGCCTACCAGGCTCCCCCGCCCCTGGCATTCACCAGGCAAGAACACTGCAGTGGGTTGCCGTTTCCTTCTCCAGATAACAGCACTAAAGATTGAAAACAGTGGGGAGGATACTTCCCAAATTAAAGGATATATTTTATTCAGCACACAGAGTGCTGCTGCCAGTTTCGTAAATGTTTATTTAGATGCCAAGGATGGACATCACACCTTGTTACAATATCTATTTCAAGCTTTCAAGAAGTCAGACTTGGTAAAGAAGAGGCAATTGCTTAGAAGAATGGAAGGGGTAGAAGAAAGGACAATTGCCTAGAGGAGTGTGCCAGTGAAAGAAAACAGAGTAGGAAACTCTTCTTGAACTGATGCTGTTCCCCTAAAGGAAATTTGGAGTGCTTCAGCCTTCCAGAATTCCCTAGGTGTGCTATTGGACTAATGATTTAGGAAACCTGGTGTCATAGATGTAGCAAAATCACTAGTTTTCCAACTCCTGATGGCAATCTGTGTATATGTACATCCGTACTCTCTCACTTGTTTTTATGAATATATTATTATTAATTAATATATGTAAGATTGTGTTTGATCCATTGTTTTCCTCTACCTAACCAATGTATGTTCTGTATAACAAATTATGCTTTACCATAAAACTTTTCTGAATGTGACCTTTCTAATTAAACACTTTAATGCTGCATTCCATATAATAGTTGGATACAACTGTTGTTGATGTTTTGCTATTCCTCTTTTCAGTACTTTTAGTTGTTAATGGTTATTTCCCAGCAGGTACTGTTATGATAAATCATTATTTAATATAATACCAATAATAATAAATCTAGTATGGACTGTGTCGGAGCTTATAACTCCTGCTCCAACAATTCTGTGGAAGAGAAAATGGTTGTATTTATTTAACCTCAAAAAAATTACTGAATGTCAGATTTTAAAAACAGAGAAAAAAACATTTTATTTACTTTTAACTGGGGAGTTATTAACGTGCCATAAGCAAATGATATTTTAATTTAAAAACCTTCCTTTTCTCTATAAGATTTTCAGTGCTATATCTACTAGTCTAACCATTGCACTAGTTAAAAATCCCAAATTAGATGCGTTTTATTTGTCTCCTCCTACCTTGATTATCTTTCTGTTATGGAAAAAGAAGTGAGAAAAAAATGGAGGAAATAGCAAAACAAGAATAGAGATCTGTGAATGTAAATATTTGAGACCCTGATAATCTAGACAATTGTAAACATTAGGTACTGGACAGAAAGAAAAAAAAGTGTAAAGCAATGAAACTATTTAAATAGCACCAATTTCATGAGATTTTCAGTTTGAGCTTAAAGTATTTGTAGGAGTGAAATGAAAAACGTTTGGAAGTTGAAAAAGACAGAATGTCATTTAAAGGGGCTTCCCTTGTAGCTCAGCTGGTAAAGAATCATCTGCAATGGGGGAAACCTAGATTCAGTCCCTGGGTTGGAAAGATCCCCTGAAGGAGGGCATGGCAACTCATTCTAATATTCTTGCCTGAAGAAGCTCTATGGACAGTGGAGCCTTGTGGGCACACAAAATACAAAAAGGAATATTGCGGAAATACCAGAGTTGATTTCAGATGTTTGTGAGACAGCTTTTGAGAAAGTTGGTCTCAAGAGTGAGGACAGCAGATGGAGCCAATAAGTAAGGATGACAAAGAGTAGCATTACTTGGCCTCAGACCACTCCAGGATATCCCTGCTTCTATCACACTGACAAAAAGAAGAGAGTTTTCAAGTCAACAAGTTATGTGCTGAATGTAAGCTACATTCTTTTAGAAATGCATTAGGTCTTCTAGAGGGTCATTTGGGCTCTCAGGGCAGCAGTTCAACATAAGATAAGCTGCAACTTGAAGGAAATAATAGGCTCCATGCCAGACTCCAGGAACACTTAATTCAGTAGTCTGCACACTTGCCAAACCTGATGGATGCCTACCTTCACATCTGCTCTGTGTTTTTTTTAATTTTTAAATGGTATCATCTTGACTTAATTTTTTTAATATATTTATCTGAAGATTTATGTAAGTTAGAATTGCTTTACAGTCCTCATGTATTTAGTCCTGTGGTACATCTGAATGCCACGTGTGAACCTGTATTTACCAAAAATGCTGTCTATGATGTATTGTCATTCTGTTTTTGCAGTTGTTCATTTCCCATTTTCTCATAGAAAACATGACCCATGATGCAGTAATCACAACAACATACTTTACTTCTATTTTCTTATGTAAATAATTGTAAAAAAAGGAAACATATATATGTGCATGTTTGACCCAAGGAGAATAGTGTATCATTTGCCTTGACATTGTTTCAGAGAAGGACAAAATTCATGTCTCAGAGTTTTGACTTGGCTTTTATAAAGAGACACCTTCAAATGACAATAAATCAAAGTGGTTCACTCTACTCCAAGCCTAGCTTAGCCATTAAATTGTCTCATACAACATTCTCATATCTTGGTTCAGTTTATATGTTGTTCACATTTCTAACTTGACTATTTTCAGTAGTTAATCCTTTCTAATCATATTTGTGTATTTATGGTCTAGGGCATGGTAGAAAGAAAGCATATCAAGAAAAATAAGCATAAAATAATATCAATAATTCTTTTAAAACATATAGTTATTAACCAAAGGCTTTACTGCAAATGCTTAACTTCCTGTCAGAGGTTAGCAGTATAAGAGTGTAAAAAAAGAAAAAGGTCTGCTCTCTTAAGGCAAGGTTAGGATCTAGGCTCCATTGCTTACCATAAAGCTGACCTTAGGCAGGCTGTGTATGCTGAGTTTCCTTATATGGAAAGCAGGAAGAATATTAGAATCTGTTACAAGGATAAACTGACAATTTAATGACTATGCAATATATGTAATCATCTTACTCTGCTTATTGTAAAATAAATATAATCCAGGAAACTAGTAGCATAGGAAGGCACTGTTATAGAGTACTGATAAATTAGTGTATTACAACATTTTTGGTGACTTTCACAATGTTTTTCTCATCCTTTTCCCAAGCAAAAGCTGGTTTTTATAAAATTTTATTACACGGTTTTATTTCAGGAAGGCATAATAAATGTATTTCCTAAACACCAACAATCTGTAACATTACTCAGAAAATTGTCTAGGACATAGCTTTCCCATCTTAACAGAAAACTATCTCTCTCAAAAATGTCAAATTTTCACTAATGATATTTTAATTAAATATGATATACTTTGTTGTTGCTGCTCAGTCACTAAGTCACGTCTGATTGTTTGCACACCCATGGACTGCAGCACTCCAGGCTTCTCTGTCCTGCACCATCTCTCAAAGTTTGTTCAAATTCGCATCCACAGAGTCAGTGATGCTATCTAGCCATCTCATCCTCTGTTGCTTCTTCTTCTTTTGATATACTTAGGTATAAAATATTGCAATTATTTTTTAATGTTGCCATCAAGAAAGCAGTCCTTTTTCTTTTTATACTATTGTATCCTAAGGCTCAGACATTGTTTATAGTATTTTAGATACAGATTTATAAGAATTGGTTTTTGAATGAAGTGTCATTTAAGTGGTTCTATCTTTTGCAGTCTACATGAGGTAATGTAATGAAATCATGATGACTCTTATACCCAAATTATTAGTATGTAAGTTTCCTTGGTATAAATATTTCCACATGACTCCTGGTGATTTATGATGCATCCTGGAGCTTATTTCATGTGCTTCTAAGAACAAATCCCATGTTCTACTCTAACTTCCAATTGTTTTGGATGTATTGCTGTGTTTGCTCCCCATGTTCCATAAGATGTTGCTGAGCACAACAGATTTCATTGATGTTGGTAGCTCTTGGTTTGGTGCAGTGGATCAATGTCCTTTGTTGCTCTGTCATTTCCTCATGTATTCAGTTAGTATATAGCTTAATTTGACTGAATTAAATAATTTAAAGCTGGCTGTGACTATTAACTTTTTGATACTTTTTGATAGCACAACTAAGCTTAAACTGTAATTTTTAACACTAATTGAGGGAACATACAAGACATGCAGAGAAAGAAGAAAACAGAGAGGCATAATACCTGGCCTGCATATAGGCCTGAGTTTCACAGCAGCTGTAATATGGACACTTGGGGTTGGATATTCTTTAACAAGTAGCTGCCCTATGCCGTGTAGGATATTTGGTAGTATACATTACCTAGAAGCCACTTGCATCATTCCAAGCCATAGCAATCCAAAGTGTTTCTGGACATTGCTAAACGCTCCTGGGGAACAAAAATTCTGATTAAGATCCACTCATCTGGGGACAAGGACAGCTTACTTCTATCCCTAGAAATATTTCAAGCCATCACATACCTAAGAATTTAGACCCAAACTTCCACAGGGTTGCTAGAGAGGTCCATCCTCAAACCAATCTGAGAGCCACAACTTAATATCTTTTCTGCTATTGCAGAGATGGGCCCTTCACAAAGCATAGATGCAAGTCCATCATTTTTCAAAATCTGTCTCGGATTATGGTAAAGAACTCTCAGGGCTTCGAGTCTCTTTGGCAGTTCTTTTTTATTCAAAACCTGGAGTTCCTGAAACAACTGCTCAAGGTATAACAGCTTATGACTTAGTCAGTAAGTATGGAATAAAAGTATCCACCTAATTGAACAGTGCTACACACAGTAATTCTCTTCTTTCACAGAACTCAATCTGCCATGAAACCTGAGTAGACTATTCTTGTTGTGGAGCCACTTAAAGAATCGTTGCAGTGTCATGCTTTTATCTATATTTCCCTAAGTACCAAAGGACTGATGACAAATAGAAAAATTCAACTCCTAGCCTTATTTTCACACTTCTATATGGCATTGTTCTACCTTCATGTAGGAGAGATCCCCTAGAGTAGGAAATGGCAACCCTCTCCAGTATTCTTGCCTGGAATATTCTATGGACAGAGGATCGTGGCAGGCCATAGTCCATGAGGTCACAAAGAGCTGGACAAGACTGAGCACACAGGCAATATATATGGTCTTAAATTCTAGCCTCAAAAAGAATGTTTTGTTAATGTACTTTTTAACATTCTGAGAATGCTCCATTTATATAAAATGCTTTCTAATGACCTTTCTGGAAAAATAACACAAGTGAAGTCTCTTTTGTTAATGTTTTCAATGACATGACATTATCATAATATAAAGTATGTATTTATTATTGGAATTGAGTTTATTTTAAATTTCCAAATTTGGATTTTAATGTTTGGAATATTTGACTTATTTCTTATTTTTCTCTGGTACTTCTGCTATTGAAACCAAGCTTTTTATTTAAAAATATTTTCATATTGAGTCATATACAAGGTAAAATCCCTACAATGTAATATTCTTTTTTAAAAGTTATATTTCATAGAATTGTATATTGGATTGATAAAGGAAAAGAACTAATGAAACTATTGATATGTTTTTAGACTTTTTAAAGTTTAATTTGCCTGTTCACCTGGGCACTTTAGGGAATTTAGAAGTATTTTGATATAATATTCCAGTGAGAAGAGTCATCACCAAACGGCCTGTCTTTTTAGTGCTAATATTGTTCACGCGTCAACACCTGCTTCTTCAGAGATGGTAGCAGCTGTTTGAGTTGGAAAAAGGAATGAAACCTTGATAGTTTCACACTCAGTACTACTATATAATGAGCTCAGCCAGCTTCTGAAAATCCACTTATCTTTTGGAGAAAAGTGAGACATTGCTTGCAGAAACTTTGTTTATTCATTCATAAATGAATCATTATAAACATGATGGCACATTTTCAAAAATACATATTTAATGAACAAATGGTATAAAACCTATTTAATTTAACCAAGAATACATATTATCATGGTGTCAAAGAGGCAGGAAATTCTTTTTGAAGTCATAATATACCTTGGTTTCATGTTGGTTTATAATATGCATATGGTTTGTGTATTTATGATTTATATTCAATGGCTTAATTTAATATATAAAACATAAAGCCCCAAATGTTCTATCCATAAAATTTGTGTGTTTGCCCATTTATGTCTTTCTGACACAATCTTTCAGACAGTATCTCATGTAAATATGAATGATAATGTCCCCTTAAAATATCCAGTTTAGTTCAGTCCCTCAGTGCTTAGAAAATACTCATAGCATTTAATAATAGATTATATTCAAATGAAATATATGATGTCAGACACAAAGAATACTGAAATATGTAATGCCTAAGCAAAACTGCATTCCTCTGTGTTTTTTAAATTTGTAGAGACAGAAGTAGTTTGTGGAGAATGGGTATGTGACATTCCTTGCAGTATTTAACATTTGAAGTTAGCCAGCAGTTGTCCTTACTGAAGTACTGTAATACTTTAAACTTGGCGTTGTCCTTGAAGACCATGGGGAGGTTTTGTGCAGAACTCAGTGACCCATTTACTTTACGAATTTGAACCCAATATTGCACCTGTGCTCTGCAGTGCTTGTTTTACCTCTGAGTGATATTCAAGGTGTTGTGTTTAATCAACCAAAACCTATATGGTTTGGCCTATCATTTTCTTAGAGATAAGAGTTTCTTCTCAGTTATGAAGGATGAGGTTACAGAAAAGTGAGGAGACTGTTGGAAAGACAATTTGTAACCATAAATACTCTGATTCTCTGCTGGAAATAAAAGTTTACAGCTGAGAATATAGCCTAAGTGGATTTTTAAACCAAAGTATCAAAATTGGAACGGCAATAGACATCTACTAGGATTGAGGAAAACGCTGTCTAACGTTTAGTAGACATTTAGGATCTATTATACTAATTTCACATTATCTAGCCAAAGTACTCACCACCTGCAGCATCGGTAGATGTATTATTCAGCCTCTTAAGGACCTTACACCTGTGTTTTATTTCATTTCAGCTTTAGTTTAACATCTTGAATTAGATCCTCTAAGGTATCTTCATTATCAACTGAATTTTTAGATGATTTATACCACAGAGTATTTATAATAAAACACACACACAGAGCAACATCTCATTTCAATTCTGGTCATTATGTTTTTAAATGCAACCAAAGTAATGACCTTAGGAAACTTGATCAACCTATGTATACTGTAGTATACAGTTTTTATTATTCATTTTCATATGTTAGCTCAGTTTACTACCCAAATCCGGAATGTAGTGATCTAGAAAAAAGGCTTCATTGTTATTTCTGTGGGAACAGTTCTGTTTCATTCTATCTGATTTAAAATTGAATCCAAAATTTTAGAAGTGGGTGCATCACGCAGGGGAAAAGAGAGAAAGGGGGAAGAGAAGAAGCAGGGAGTGTGCTGCTGAGTGAGCTGAGCGTGCTGACATAGCTGGTGAGGGAGTACGACCAGTGTGCCACAGTAAAGGCAGTAAACCATTCCTAGGCACTAACCCTTTCTAGCCCAGTAGCAAGGTGCTACCTGGCCTGCCCCTTAGGGCAGCCAGGCAGGTACTACCCCCGCATTTGAGAGCTCCACTAAAGGGTACAATTTCAACAGAATATCCTAGTTCCTGTACTACATCATCTAATGCACTTTACATCCTGCCAATATTACAGAGTATTATATTCAAAGAATATTTCCTCAGGATGTCTTTTGACCTTAGCCAACACCTCAAAGACTTTAAGTGCCCATCTTTCACCGATGACAGCTTATTCTCTCTCTCAGGTGGCAAAGAATGCCTGGCTCCAGCACAGAGCTTTTCATATGGGCCTCAGAAGGACCATTCCAGAATTTCTCATCCCTTTTAAGACTAATATTCACATGTCTTTTTTTTTTTTTAATATAGGCTTACATTCTGGTTTGGGGAGCCTTTGCTCTGTCTTCTAGGACTTCTGTGAATCACATGGTGAAAATGTAGGAGATATGCTGAAGCAAATACTGCCAGATGCTTTTTCTGACAATGGCTATTTTCTGTACACTTGGACAGATTATCATGAGTGTAGCTTTGTTTAAGAAGATATGTGGCAATGATAACTTTATTTATCAGGTTACCTTCTGTTCTTGGTCTGTAAGGAGAGTGGAAAAGTCTTCAAAAGGCATCAAATAGCATGTACTTTAGAGCTGATGAATGACTTTGTACTTACTCCCACATGGTGGGATGGTCCTGTCTTGGATTAATAGCAATTGGTAGCTGTGATAGGGCCCCCTAAATTCATTTTGTCAATGTCCTGATTATGGTAGCTCAGCTTACATGTTCACATCAGATAGAATGTTCCACCTAGCCTTCCTCAAACTTAATGAATATTGTACCATCTTCATGATAAGCATAGTGATTTTACAATTGTGGACCCAGCTCTAAGCACCCAGTTCTAAAGAGCAGCCCGATTAAACTTACATGTGTATCTGTGTATAAGAGAGATACTCAGAGTCACAACATGTAAAAAATGTCTTTATATTTTGAAAGTGTGAAGCATTTCTGTTAGCCTCCAATATAACATTAAAAAAAGAAAGAAACCACATGTGCTCTGTATTATTTGGAGTAGAACAAGTAATCTGAAAGAGTAGGGAATTTTACATCAAATGAATTGCAATAATGTCTTTGTTATCAAAAAATTGAAAAAGCAAGACAATAATAAAAAACAAAATTTTTATGTTAAGAATCAGAAAAGAAAAACATTTTTGTATTGTTGTTGTTCAGTCACTTAGTCATGTCTTACTCTTTGTGACCCCATGGATGCCAGGATTTCTTGTCCATCACCATCTTCCAGAGCTTATTCAAACTCATGTCCATAGAGTCAGTGATGACATCCAACCATCTTATCCTCTGTCATCCCCTTCTCCTGCTGCCTTCAGTCTTTCCCAGCATCAGGGTCTTTTGTGATGAATCAACTCTTTGCATCAGGTGGCTGAAGTATTGGAGCTTCAGCTTTAGCATCAGTCCTTCCAAAGAACATTCAGGATTGATTTCCTTTAGGACTGACTTGTTTGATCTCTTTGCAGTCCTAGGGACTCTCAAGAATCTTCTCCAGCACCACACTTCAAAAGCAGCAATTCTTTGAAGATCCTACTCTTACATCCATACACAACTACTGGAAAAACCATAGCTTTGACTGTATGAACCTTTGTTGGCAAAGTAATGTCTCTGCTTTTTAATGTGCTGTCTAGGTTTGTCATAGTTTTTCTTTCAAGGAGCAAGCATCTTGTAATTTCATGGCTGCAGTTACCATCTTCAATGATTTTGGACCCCAAGAAAATGAAGTCTCTCACTGTTTCCACTGTTTCCCCATCTATTTGCCATGAAGTGACAGGACTAGATGCCATGATCTTAGTTTTTTGAATGTTGTGTTTTAAGCCAGCTTTTTTTTTTTTTTTTTTACTATTTGTGTTTATTCTTCCATTTGTTGTAGTCTAGTAATGGTGCTAACTGGTTTATATTGTATAGAATTTATGAAGTGAAGGAATACCACCCTAGTAATATTGTTGAACCTTTGTAAAAATTGTAAATAAAATATTATGGTTGTGATGTTAATGACAACAAAAAAAGCAATACAAATTGAACTTTTGCATTGATTAAAGACATAGTTCCTGTATGTGGAATCTGCCATAGACATACTATAATGCTGAAAAATCAATTTATCACTGTAGAGAAGAAGTCTATTTTGCTTATTAACAAAGTACATTTAAAAGATAAAATAATTTATTTACAAGATGGTGTTTTTTTCTACTGCTTACAAAACAAAATGGTTTTAGTTCTTATTCAAGACCTATGTTAAGTAATTCTTTTAAAACCATTTAAAATGGTACTAGATACTTCTCTTGACTCTTAAATTCCAAATCAGTGCTAAATTCTAAAGACTGATTTTTATATAAATTGTATATTTGCAACAGAATCTGAAATATTATTCAGTGTATAATGTATAAAACATAATGAAACGTGATTGAAAAAGTAAAACTAGAATATATATCTGTGAAAGTTTCCAGAACCTTTACTCCTATATTAATTCATCCATTTGTTTTAGAATATCTTCCTCCCAGTTGATTACCTTTCTTTTTTACAAGGGTGATTGTTGTTGTTTAGTCACTAAATCTTATCTGACTCTTCTACGACCCCAGGCTCCTCTGTCCATGGCATTTCCCAAGCAAGAATACTGGAGTGGATTGCCATTTTCTTCTCCAGGGGATCTTCATTACCCATTGATAGAATCCACATCTCCTGCACTGATAGGCAGGTTCTTTGCCATTGTGCCATCAGGGAAGCAGAGGAGTAGCAGATATTTTACAAGTGTTATCATACAGACAGTTTTCTTACATGTGAACCTCCTACCTCCTTTATAAACAGGATCACTCTTATGCCTCAATCTAATGAGCACCCTACAAAGGTGTTTGTTTGTTTTATTTGCTTTACTTTGATTGCTTAGTTTGGCCAGGCTTGATTTGGTTATCTTGGTTTATTTTGGGGAGGATGTGAAAATAACCTTGCAGGAATAAAATATAACAAAAGTCATGAGATATGTTGAGGCAAGGATTGTGTATGTGTCAATGACTGTTGACATGTAGTCTTGGCATGAAGCTGGTATCTGCAATGTATTTGTAAATGACAATAGTTCTTGTATCCCCATTCAACTTTTTTTTTGTCCCTATGAGAACATGGCAACCTACTCCAGTACTCTTGCCTGGAAAATCCCATGGATGGAAGAGCCTGGTAGGCTACAGTCCGTGGGGTCTCANATTCCTTGGACTGCAAGGAGACCCAACCAGTCCATTCTGAAGGAGATCAACCCTGGGATTTCTTTGGAAGGAATGATGCTAAAGCTGAAACTCCAGTACTTTGGCCACCTCATGCGAAGAGAGTTGACTCATTGGAAAAGACTCTGATGCTGGGAGGGATTGGGGGCAGGAGGAGAAGGGGACAACAGAGGATGAGATGGCTGGATGGCATCACTGACTTGATGGATGTGAATTTGAGTGAACTCCGGGATTTGGTGATGGACAGGGAGGCCTGGCGTGCTGCGATTCATGGGGTCACGAAGAGTCGGACACGACTGAGCGACTGAACTGAACTGAATTGACTGAATAACAGAGTGGATTTGAGCATATAAGTATATATAAATTTATATAAATTATGAGATGGATTTATATAGATAACACCAGGCTATGGTAATTTAGGTTTAAAGTCTCTCTGTGTTGGAAACAATTAAATCATACTAAGGATAATCAGTGGCTCAGATGGTAAAGAGTCTGCCTACAGTGTGGGAGACCTGGGTTCGATCCCTGGGTCAGGAAGATCCTCTGGAGAAGGAAATGGCAACCCACTCCAGTACTCTTGCCTGGAAAATCCCATGGATGGAGGAGTGTAGTATGCTACAGTCCATGGGGTCACAAAGAGTCAGACACAACTGAGTGACTTCACTTCACTTCACTTCCGGGAGTTGGTGATGGACAAGGAGGCCTGGCATGCTGCGATTCATGGGGTCCCAGAGTCGGACACGACTGAGCCACTGAACTGAACTGAACTGACTGAATAACAGAGTGAATTTGCGAGTATCTTATAGAGTCCCACAAGCACATCAGTAAATACGTTTCTGCCCTTCAGGAAACTTGAAGGAAGAAACAATAACTACACTAGCAGTCCCTCTTGAACTATCAACATTGCGGTACACTTTGAGTTGAGTCACTTGTCACCTAAATACTGTGAGATTTACAGAGTGTTTTAAAGGGTATGAATGCTAGAACTCTACCTTTCTTCAAAGAAAAATTAACGTGCTGGAGAATGTTTGAGTTTGGAAAGTGACGGTGAGTCACATATCAACTAATTTTCTGACTTGAAGTTCTGAGTTTCAGTGAATTAGACCCCCAGTGAGGAGGTACTCATCATTGGTGGTGGTGTTGCCAAAATCCTGGCCTCTATTCTGCCAAATAGAAACACAGAGCCAGAGTTTTGGGTGAAGTAGAAAAGAGTAGCTTTTATTGCTTTGCCAGGCAA
This sequence comes from Aepyceros melampus, assembly GCA_006408695.1. Taxonomy (NCBI): domain Eukaryota; kingdom Metazoa; phylum Chordata; class Mammalia; order Artiodactyla; family Bovidae; genus Aepyceros; species Aepyceros melampus. The sequence continues at coordinate 69,717 of SJXQ01008987.1, forward strand.
AGGGGGTCACAGTTGGCGAATGCCCTGAAACCCATGTGACCCACCCTAGTGGGGGTCATGAGTTTTATAGTGTTCAAGGAGCAGGATGTGATCAGCTTGTGGATAGTTCTTGGTTTGGTTGGCATCAAGGTGAAGTTTCAAGCATCACCAACCTTTGGGTTTCAACGAATTTAGGGTCTATGTGTTTGTGGTCTGTAGTTTTCCTCTGGAGAGGCTCGCTTCCTATAAAAACAACTTAGGAATGTGTGTCGGGCCTTTATCTGTATCTTTCAATATTGGGAGTTTGATGATTCTGGTATGTGGCAGAATTGTAGTCTAAATTATTACCAGCTCCTTATCCCAACAGCTAGTGTTTGTTTCTACATCTTCACATTTCTCAATCATTAACTCTTAAGTCAGCATTTTACTTCAAATGATAAAGACATCTATGTTGCCTCCGTGTCCTAGCTATTGTAAGACTGCTGCAATGATGATCATTGGGGTACATGTGTCTGTTTCAATTCCGGTTTTCTCAGTGTGTATGCCCAGCAGTGGGATTGCTGAGAGCAACCTAGATGTCCATCAGCAGATGAATGGATAAGAAAGCTGTGGTACATATACACAGTGGAATATTACTCAACTATTGAAAAGAATGCATTTGAATCCATTCTAATGAGGTGGATGAAACTGGAACCTATTATACAGAGTGAAGTAAGTCAGAAAGGAAAACACCAATACAGTATATTAATGCATATATATGGAATTTAGAAAGATGGTAATGATGACCCTATATGTGAGACAGCAAAAGAGACACAGAGATAAAGAACAGACTGTTGTTCTCTGTCAGAGAAGACGAGGGTGGGATGATTTGAGAGAATAGCATTGAAACACATATATTACCATATGTGAAATAGATCGCCAGTCAAGGTTGATGCATGAGACAGAGCGCTCAGGGCTGGTGCACTGGGATGACCCTGAGGGATGGGATGGGGAGGGCGGTGGGAGAGGGGTTCAGGATGGGGGACACATGTACACTCATGGCTGATTCATGTCAATGTATGGCAAAAACCACTACAATATTGTAAAGTAATTACCCTCCAATTAAAATAAAAAAGAACTGGGAATGAGCCTTCCCAGCAACGTGGGACAAAATGGTCATGAAATGCCCCCCAAAGTATGGTCGGATTTATGACCACAAGGGGGCCATGTCAACTACAAATTGGCACTTACCAAGAGCATTGCCAAGACCGAACAACAAAACATTTGCCATCTGTCTCTACGGAGATTGAACCTCTTGCGGCTATAGCTGTTGACCTTCAACAACCCCTGAGGGAGTTCAGGGTGGAGTGAGGCACTCTGTGCTCCAGGGAATCTGCCGGACAGGTCTTTAGATAGTTGGATATTTTTAGGAATAGATTTTATGATCTCTATTCTTGCATCTCCTCATATCTAGAGAAGCACTAAATCCCTTCATGGTGACATCAAATCCTCATGACTAACAAAAACAGTTTGTAAAATGAGTGCTTCATGGCATCGAACTCCCCCTTCACCAAAACCTTATATATTGACTTTCCCCCACTGCTGCTTTGGAGCAGTCTCTCAGAGCTATCTGAGATGCTGCCTCCCAGGCTGCAGTCCTCATTTTGCCCCCAATAAAACTTAACTCTCAAAAAAAAAGGGGGGGGAAGGGGGAGATAAGCAAGGACAAAGAGGCTTGTACAGGGTTTCAGTGGTGGTGGTTTTAATTGCTAAGTCGTGTCCGACTCTTGCCACCCCATAACTGTAGCCGGCCAGGCTCCTCTGTCTATGGCATTTCCCAGGCGTGAATACTGGAATGGGTAGCCATTTCTTTCTCCTGGGGATCTTTCTGGCCCAGGGATTGGACCTGTGTCTCCTGCCCTGCAGGTGGTCCTCTACCGCTGAGCCCCAGGGATTCCCTTATACCCTTCATTACAGCACCTTAAATAGACAGTAAGAAAACTAGCATGCCAGGCAACTCAAGACAGTGAGGTGGCTTGAAGACAGGGGTGTTGTTTGTGTTCTGGAAGTGGCTACAGGGTTACTGTCATAATTCATATTGATAATTGTAATTTCATTAACCTGTCTTACTATCCCCCGCCCCCATATAACTAGTTTTGTTCTCCAGAAATATTAAGAGAATAGTGCATAAGTGAGGAAAATTTATTACTCACCTTCTAATACTATTAATGTCAATGCACATAGTTCAACACAACTAAAAAAAAAAAATCTTTTTTACACATTTTTAGAAATGGTATGTGATTTGGACCTAAGAAAGGAATGTACTTATTGCAAATTGGAAATGTCATTCTCTGTGATATAAAATTCCCTGTTAGGTGCATGGCAATTATACAGCTTAAAACAACACAGTTTAAATTAACACAACATGAATAGTTGAAAGTAAAAATTAAAAATCATCAGTTTTTCCACTCAAAGTATATAAAAGAAATATTTTAATTTTATAAAAATACTTTGATTATCAACAAACTGCATGTTGCACTTTTTAAAAGATCTGATTTTTATAATAAATTATATTGCTGAATATAATCTTTGAAACAAAAGGAAACTTACCTCTTAAAGCTACTAGACACAAGGAAAGGATTGTAAATCTACAAATCTCTTTTAGTCCCAAACCTAAACTGTAGCTAATTTCTTTTCTTAGGGACACACCAGGCAGAAATGAAAGACCAAGTTATTGTGGTAAATTTCATAAGCTCTCCAAGGTCAGTGATTTGGAATACATCTTCCTGAGGTTTAACATCTGCTAATTCTGTGCTATTCTAAGACAGTTCTTACATTACTAGGTCTGAAAGGCAGAATTTCCTTTTAACCTCTGGTATTTCTTAGCAGTTTCTGCCTGTGGTATGATCACCTGAGGGTATACTTTTAGCCAGCTGTGTATCTTCATGGTGGTTCATCTGTCTTAAAGAAAAACAAAAAAAAAGGAATGGCTAGTTACAAACAGGTGATTGTATTAGCAGAGGTTTAAGGCAGAATTAGACAAAAGCTATTGGAAATAGGATGTACTTTGTAGAAGGATAGCATATCCAATAATATGAAAAATCATTAGAAATAAAATTGAAAAAAAGATTTATGAAAACAGGTAAATGGCTGTTTTACCTAGTGATCAAATGCTCAGAGATTGAAGCCACAGAAGACAATTATGTGGCTTGGCAAGCACTCTTTTATTCAGAAACAGCAGAGGGTTTTTGTCTCAAACACCTGCAGGCAGAGGTATAGTAGATGATAGCTGTGGAAACTTCGTCCCTGGGACAACTGGGTGCTGGAGGGGTGGCAGGGTGCCCTGCAGGCAAGGGTGGAAGCAGGCAGCTGTTTCAATATGACCAGTCACGTCCTCAGCTCTCCCAGTAGCTGGTTCTAAATTCAGTTTTGCTGCTTGAGTGTATTTTTCACTTGGGAAATTCAAAACAAGATCAACAAAGGGATCTATGGCATTGGCATGTTTTAGACACTATGTGGAATGAATAAAAGAGTCCTCAGGATTCAGGCAATTAAATTGATTCATCTGCTTTATTTCTCAAGTTTTTATTATTCCCTGCTGGCTCAGAGGATAAAGCGTCTGCCTGCAAAGCAGCAGACCTGGGTTCGATCCCTGGGTTGGGAAGATCCCCTGGAGAAGGAAATGGCAACCCACTCCAGTATTCTTGTCTAGGAAATTCTGACTTGAATGGGAGAATCTGGAAAGTTTTTTAAAAAACTTCTTCAAAGTCACATCATCCTGCAAAGATGATAATGCTTCTTATACTTACAAGAGGCAGAAGTGAAAGTTGTTGAAACAATTTGTCCAAATGATCTAATAAATTCACAGTTGAGTTATAATGTATCCTGACTTGCTAGGGTACTAAGTGAATTTTGCTTCTGTTTGTTCCAATAAAAGAATATTGAGGGCTTCTCTGGTGGCTCAGTGGTAAAGACTCTGTCTGTCAATGCATAAGATATGGGTCTGATCCCTGATCCAGGAGGAGCGCTCACATTGCAGGGCAACTAAGCACGTGTGCCACAACTACTGAGCCTGTGTGCTGCAACTAGAGAGTGGCTTTCCACTCTCCGCAACTAGACAAAAGCCCAAGCAACAGCAAACACCCAGCACAGCCAAAAATAAAATAAATAAATAAAATTGTTAAAAAATAGAAGTATATTGATTTTAAGATGATCACCACTGAGCTAAAGTTCAAATTGTTAATAATTTTCTCAGCAATACTGTCTTATTTCTCACCTGGAAGTAAAAGCATGTGCAATTGTGTTGATATTGTATACTAAAGTCTCTACATTTTCATAAATTAAAAAATTATGAGACAGGAGCTTAGCTGGGAGTCAAAGTGAGAAAAGATATATTAATATATAATATCCATCTTATACTGTTAATTTCCTGATATAGTGACAAGGTGAAGAAATCATAGAGTCTCATAGAGCTAAGATATATTATGATGTTGAGGCTGACTTTGAAAGCAAAACAATATTGTCTCTTTAGCAAGTAAACCAAGCAGTGGGTTTTTTAAATTGGTTAACTGAATTTTAAAATTCTGAACTTCCAGATAACCATCCCCACCAACTAGTTCCTTTGCTTCAGTTGGAGTTATCATTTTTAGGTAAATAAATAGTGAAAAATTACCTCATATTCACTCTCCTAAGAATATAATAAATTAGGCTAGTTAGATAACATCCCTGCTGCTGCTTAGTTGCTTCAGTCGTGTCCGACTCTGTGCGACCCCGTAGACGGCAGCCCACCAGGCTCCCCGTCCCTGGGATTCTCCAGGCAAGAACACTGGAGTGGGTTGCCATTTCCTTCTCCAATGCATGAAAGTGAAAAGTGAAAGTGAAGTCGCCCAGTCGTGTCCGACTCTTAGTGACCCCATGGACTGCAGCCCACCAGACTCCTCCATCCATGGGACTCTCCAGGCAAGAGTACTGGAGTGGGTTGCCATTGCCTTCTCCTACTATAAAAATCATGGTCATAAAGTTTTATTTTATGGAGCAACCAAAAGCAATTTTTCAAAATGAAATTAATCTCCTTCTGTAGGAAAACTGAAAATAAGTACATAATTAAGCATATACAAAGAAAAAATTTCTTATTCAATAATTCTAATAGAACTAAATGTATAGACTTTAACATCAAAGACAGCATTCATTCAAACATTACTGTCAATAACCTACAGTATCACATTGTTGTTGACAGTTATTAATAATAGTAAGACAAGCATCTTGATGAATGCAAAATATTGTGGAAAATATCACAGAATGCAAAATAACACTTTGCAGTTTTTTAGTTCTTTTTATTTATCAGAGTGCTTTCACATTTACTATATTAATATTCTACTCTCAATTTTTAAATAATGATTTTTTATACCTTATACATATGTACATAATTAAAATTTTCTTTCCACTGAAGAAAAGCCAACCAAATATCCACAAACTCTTTTAACAGGTTTTTTTTTTTAACCATTATTTTTCAGATGTTGCTCCTTTGATTAACTCCTATCTCTCTGCCTCTACTTTCCCTTGTTTTAACCTCTGGAAAAATGCTACCTCAGGAAAATCTTTATCCTCATGATCACAATTCTTTCATATTTTCTTTCCTTTTCCCATTGAAAAGGACCATTTAAGGTCTTCTTTGGTAACTATGGTATATTCTTCCTTGTATTGTGACACAGATCATATTGTTTCGCTGCAAGATGTATTGTACTACTCAGGCTATTTTCTATACTTCCCTAATTTGTACCTTTCACTCAGAACATAACATGGAGCAGAGATAATATAGATTCAGTAAGGAATCAAGTTTAAAATCATTGTGTTTGGGGCTGCCTTGGTAGTCCAGTGGTTAAGAATTCACTTTCCAATGCAGGTTTGATCCCTACTCGGGGACCTAAAATCTCACACGCTAGGGGGCAACTGAGCCCAGACTCTGATTAGAGAGAAGCCTGTGTGCAGCAACAAAGATCCCGTGTGCTACAGCTAAGACTTGATACAGCTGAATAAATAAATAAATACTTTAAAAAATTAATTGTCTTTGCTTTATGATAAAGGCAGTATCTATTTGTTCTGCATCCTTTTAGGACAACAGAAATACTATATTCTATACTTTCATGTTTCTTAATTACAACTGCTCCTTTGATAGAAACAGCTATAAATGCATAACAGTATGTACTTAATAGGTATCTGTTGTCAGCATAGAAATATCCTTAAGATACTACCTGCTGAGTTGTCATTAAAATGAGTCACCAGTATACATGAGACCAGACTTACCAAGATGACTACTTGTCTTATTTTTTGCCTCTTCATTTATCTTTTCCTCTTTCAAAACTAATACCTTAATTATTTTTGTGATGCTTCATGGGAGTGTTGAATCAGTTACTTCTCCAAAATTATTGCTTTCTAGAATCTTAGAACAACTGTATTGAGTCTATGGACTGGTATGACTGTATAATTCAGAGGAACTTATAATCTCTTCAGTACTATAATACTTGTTTAAGATTTGTACATTCTCTATATGTTTCATTGTTGTACTCAGAAACCAGATTATTTACTACTTTATTCTTGATGTCACCTCGTGTAGGAATTATCCAACTGTGAATTTTCATGGAAATTATTTGTGGCAAATGTTGACTTGTATCTTGCCAAACCTTTTGCTTCCACCACTCTCATTGGTGTCTTTTGCATGTCTCATGATGACTGTCACAGTTCATACTGAGGAATTGTCTGACTGATCATGAAAAAACAATCACAGTGGCGTTTTGACCTGTTTTATCATTTTAAATTGGATTCTATGAATGACTTGCTAAAATATATGTAGATTATTGGATCTACTATGAGGTATCTGTTTTTGGCCCATTCACACTGTCTTAACAAGTTGTGGGAGTAGGCTACAGGGTAAATTTTAAAAGATAGTGATCGTTGGCAAGGGTAGTAGTCACAGTATTATAAACTTCTTTACTGTCTATATGCTACAGTCACAGATGATATTTAAACTTAATCCAGTGCATTTCCATCTTGTTCAAATGAGAAAATGGCTCTTCTGGGAATTCTGTTGACTGTTTCCACCTGCTACAGGGTATTAGCAGATTAGACCAAACATTGGGAGGTGCCTCATGTCATCTATGGGAACAACAGCACGTTTGTTTGTCTTTCTACCTTCAAGGATATTTGAAGGTCAACTTTTGAAGACAGTGTTTCGTGAACATAGAAGCAGTCATGTTCTTGTGTGGAAGTGGGCAGATGCTTGACCTGAAAGAAGAGCTTCCAACCACATGACTACAAATAGGAACAGAACCTAACTTGACAGACCAGTCATCTTAGTGTCTGCTTTTTCAGTGTGCTGAGGGCTTCACCCACCCTTCGACATCTCCTTCTCAAGGAAACCTGTCTCAGAGATGCTCAGAATCACACAGTGTTCAGTGCTCCTAGCTTTGAGTTGACACAGGAGAAAATCCAAAAGAAGAAGTGGTAAAAAAAAGTGTCTTTTTTTCCCCAAAATTGCATTCTATAGAGGTTTGAAACGTGCATATTTCTCAATATTGTTTCTACACTGATAAATGACAATATAATAGCAATTAAATAATTTAATGGGTGATGTTCCTGGAGTTTCTTATTCCCCACTGCATGGTAAAGGTATGCAGAGATCATGCCACTGGCTTTTATTTCCTTTTCTATAAAATGGAAAGCATAATGGGTAATTCTTTCTTATGTAATAGGATGTTTTATACACATTTAAAAAATGTTCATTGGAGAAATGAATGCTATAGGCAGACAGTTCTTAAGATCCATAAATATCTTATTATGCTTGACATCCATAATATTAGATGAAAGAAAACGTTTTTTCTTTTTACCTCTTATTGAAGAAAACAATGATATTTTAAAAGTTGATATACCATGACAACTGGCAGAAGACGTTCAAGAGTGGTCTGTGATGATTAGTATTATAGTAAACAGTAAATGGATAATTGAAAGAGAGATTAGTTTGGGTTGTCAAGGGTATGTGGGAGATATACATGCTAATATTAGAAGCATGTGGCTAATTCCATATGCCTCCAGAAAAAGGAGACTGCACTTGTGTTCAGCTATTGAAAAAGAAATTATTTTCAACAGTTGTGTCATGCCTCATTTATAGTTCATTTAAAAAAAGCTCAGCTTAAAATCAGTGAAGCCTGAGGAATAAAATCTCCATATGAATAAGCATTCAAATATATACAGAAACAAGGACCTTCTGTGACCAGAGTCCCGTCTTCTTGCGATGGAAAGTTTTTCCAGAGGTCCAGAAGAGGAGATATGGCCAAGCCTCAGCTGAATTCAGGTGCTTCTCTTCCACAGAGAAGGAACAATGTCCAGAGTTAGCCAGCACTGGTTTGTAGTACCCCATGGTGACCGCCAGTCCTTTGCTGATTTTGTCTGTTCTTTGTGTACAGCTGGACTCAGCTTGAACCAAAGAATCAGCAACTGAAGCTGGAGCCTACCTTTCTGCAGAGAGTAACGTTTGATGTTTCTGGACATTTTTGCAACACGTAACCCCTATCCTGAGCTCCTGCTACCTTACAAGCCCTTCTCACATGAAAGTACAAGGCTCTAAAACAGTACCTTCCACACCCCGTCCTCCTGTTTAAGGGGCGAGCAGACAGTGTTTTCTGACCGCTGCTTGTCCATCTGGTGTTTGATGTGTGGCAGTAAAGCACAGTGGGGTAATAAGGGAGATGCCGTTTCTCTAGGTGACAACCCTGCCTTCCTGAGAGCAGGCTCCTCTGGACTCTCTGCCCTTCGGCCCTGCTTCTCCACACAGGCCCCTAGGCTGTCTTCTCAGTGCGGTGCAGTCAAGCTCTTTCTATGTGTCTTACTTGGCTTTTCATTGATCACAATTTTTTGATGACAACAAACATTTCAGCCACTTTATGATGGTGCTGTCAGCATGAATGCATCGGTAAAGGTTTTTTAACAGTTCAGTTCTTTTTCAATGTTTATTTTGCCTGAAATTCTCTTTCTTTCTTTTTTTTTTTTTTTTTACTTTATTTTGCTTTACAATACTGTATTGGTTTTGCCATACATTGACATGAATCCACCACAGATGGGGGAGGGGGGTTCAGGATTGGGAACTCACGTACACTCATGAAATTCTCTTTCATTTTTTATTTATTTGTGAATATTTTCTGGTCTTCCCATTATATTTACGTTAGACAAAAAGCTAACTTTTTGTTACTTGGCCTTGTAAACTGTGTCAGGCCAAAGATAAATTTTCTAAAACTCTGATAATCTTCAGTTGACTATGTTTGAAGTTTATAAATAGTTCACATTTTTACATACGCATTGCTTTATTATGCATGCCCGTTTTGCCTACGGACTAAGTGGAGAATTCATTGCCATATTCTGCTACCTCTCAGCAACCTTTCTCAGAGCCACCAGCAACTTCCCCTTAGTCTTTTTATTATTATTATTATTTTTGGTCACAGCATGCAGCATTCAGGATCTTAGTTCCCTGATCCAGGATAGAACCTGTGCCATGCAGTGGAAGCACGGAGTCTTAACCACTGGACCACCAGGGAAGTCTCAGGCTTCCCCTTAAGTCTTATTGGCCAAAAGAACATTGTTTGTCCATCAGTTCAGTTCAGTTCAGTCCTGCAGTCATGTCCGACTCTTTGTAACCCCATGAATTGCAGTACGCCAGGCCTCCCTGTCCATCACCAACTCCCGGAGTTCACTCAGACTCACATCCATTGAGTCCATGATACCATCCAGCCATCTCATCCTCGGTCGTCCCTTTCTCCTCCTGCCCCCAATCCCTCCCAGCATCAGGGTCTTTTCCAATGAGTCAACTCTTCGCATCAGGTGGCCAAAGTACTGGAGTTTCAGCTTTAGCATCATTCCTTCCAAAGAAATCCCAGGGTTGATCTCCCTCAGAATGGACTGGTTGGATCTCCTTGCAGTCCAAGGGACTCTCAAGAGTCTTCTCCAACACCACAGTTCAAAAGCATCAATTCTTCTGTGCTCAGCCTTCTTCACAGTCCAACTCTCACATCCATACATGACCACAGGAAAAACCATAGCCTTGACTAGACGGACCTTAGTCGGCAAAGTAATGTCTCTGCTTTTGAATATACTATCTAGGTTGGTCATAACTTTTCTTCCAAGGAGTAAGCACCTTTTAATTTCATGGCTGCAGTCACCATCTGCAGTGATTTTGGAGCCCAAAAAACAAAAGTCTGACACTGTTTCTACTGTTTCCCCATCTATTTCCCATGAAGTGATGGGGCCAGATGCCATGATCTTTGTTTTCTGAATGTTGAGCTTTAAGCCAACTTTTCCACTCTCCTCTTTCACTTTCAACAAGAGGCTTTTTAGCTCCTCCTCACTTTCTGCCATAAGGGTGGTGTCATCTGCATATCTGAGATTATTGATATTTCTCCCAGCAATCTTGATTCCAGCTTGTGTTTCTTCCAGTCCAGCATTTCTCATGATGTACTCTGCATA
>SJXQ01008987.1:80563-98984 GCA_006408695.1 Aepyceros melampus
GACCTGCCTCTTGAGAAATCTGTATGCAGGTCAGGAAGCAACAGTTAGAACTGGACATGGAACAACAGACTGGTTCCAAATAGGAAAAGGAGTACGTCAAGGCTGTATATTGTCACCCTGCTTATTTAACTTCTATGCAGAGTACATCATGAGAAACGCTGGACTGGAAGAAACACAAGCTGGAATCAAGATTGCTGGGAGAAATATCAATAACCTCAGATATGCAGATGACACCACCCTTATGGCAGAAAGTGAGGAGGAGCTAAAAAGCCTCTTGTTGAAAGTGAGAGAGGAGAGTGAAAAAGTTGGCTTAAAGCTCAACATTCAGAAAATGAAGATCATGGCATCTGGCCCCATCACTTCATGGGAAATAGATGGGGAAACAGTGGAAACAATGTTTGTCCATGCGTAGGCCAATCCAGAAAAGAGTGTTACCATCATAATTAACTCCTATCAATCAAGACTCACCATCTAGGCTTTGGAGCTGGTGCTATCCCCTCTGGAAGTACATGGCTTCCAGGAAGAGGGCAGATACCTGAGAGAAGTCAGAACTCATAGGAAGGAAGAAGGGGTGTGGGAAAAGGGGTGCCCAGAGTAAACTTGGTAGCCAGGTCACCTGTATACTCTCTGCACAGAGTACAACAGTATCCATGTCCTTGATTATATTTTAAATGCAACTGAAATGATTGTCTGTGATGGCTCCTGTTACATAGTCCCATCTCTTCTCAACTGCCAGAATCAGTAGTGAATTTATTTTGTATTTGTGTGGGAGGAGTTGAGAAAATGAGACAGAATAAAGTCCAATTAAACCCAGTTACAACTAGTAACTCCGCCAAGATGTCTTCTTTCCTCCACCTATGGGCTCATTTAAATTAAGTCTGAATATTGAAATTATCTGTATTCAGGAGTTTGAATCAGATAAACTTCCCAGGGAAAATATAACTATTCCTTACTTATGGTTGTCCAGGAGGATTCATGAAGAGTGAAAGCAGAGCAAACAAATTGGCATTTAGAATTTAGGGCCTTTTGATTAGTCACGCCACTCTTTGCTACATATAAATTTGGTAGGGAGGAAGGAAGCCAATGTATGGAAAAAGATGAAGAAAATTGCATGGAAGAAAAAGGTGATGCATGAAAGTAGGTGGAAGAGCAACAGTAACAGAGCCCATATGTAAGAGGGAAGGAAGGAGCTCTGTGCCTTTGTCACTATTTTGTTGCTATGGTAATGAAGCAAAATTAGGCTGATGCTGCTCTAATGGTTTTGTTTTGAATAAGGAATCAACTATGAGCAAGAAAATGACAAATTAACTCTTCAGTAAACCAAAAAGACAGTCTATCTGTATTTCATCTATAATTTCAATATAACTTTTATAAGAAATCTGACATTCCTCTGAAATAATAAGATCGTTCTGAAGACTTACACAATAAAATTAAAGTTTCCTTTTGTGAATTAGCAGTGAATGAAAACATCTCCATTATAAAACATGTTTGCTGTAGAAAAAATTTAAATAAATAAAAGGAAAAAATCAGATTAATAATAATAAAACAGCACCTGATTCTGGCTGTTCATTTTTTCATGAGTAGTTCTTTAGTCTTTTCATTTGTGGGTTTTTACCAAATGGTGAAGGTGAAGGTGAAGTCGCTTAGTCATGTCTGACTCTTTGCGACCCCACGGACTGTAGCCCACCAGGCTCCTCCGTCCACGGGATTTTCCAGGAGAGAATACTGGAGTGGGTTGCCATTTCCTTCTCCAGAGGATCTTCCTGACCCAGGGATCGAACCCAGGTCTCCCACATTGTAGGCAGATGCTTTACCGTCTGAGCCAACTGTGTATGCTGTGTATTACCAAATGGGATTGTACTTTATTATTGTGTGGTGAATATTTGGGCTAATTCTAGTTTTTCACCATCTTAGCTTGGGCTGCTACAACAAATTACTGTAGGCTGGGTGGTTTATACAACAAATATTTACTATTTCTCACAGTTCTGGAGGTTAGGAAGTCCAAAATCAAAGTGCTAGCAGATTCAGTGTCTGATGAGAGCTGGTAGTGTCTCCTTGGTTGCAGACAGCCACTTTCTCATTGTATCCCCATATGGCACAGAGTGGATAGGAAGAGTGGGCAAACTCTCTTGCCTTTTCTTATAAGGGCCTTAATACCATTCATGAGACCCCATCCTCATGACCTAATCATCTCCCAAAGGCCTCACTTCCAAATGTTGGGAATTAGGGTTTCATCATTTGAATTTTGGAGGAATACAAATATCCAGTTCATAATACTGTTATACATAAGGTTTCAGGGGAAAATTTTACTTTTTTTGTATACCTCCATAAATTACCTGCGGGCTTCCCAAGTGGTGCAGTGGTAAAGCATCTGCCTGCCAAAGCAGAAGATCTAGGTTCAGTCCCTGAGTTGGGAAGATACCCTGGAGAAGGAAGTGACAACCTACTCCAGTATCCTTGCCTAGAAAATTCCATGGACAGAGGAGCTGGACAGGCTACAGTCCATGGGATCGCAAAGAGTAGGAAATGACTGAGCATATCGATATATAAACAACCACACAAGTTTAGCATGGTCAATAATTATTTGTTGGCTTATCAATTGGAGTTCCTTTGAATAATACAGAAGGTAGTAGCGGGGATCCTGTTCAAGAGTATGGCTGGAGGGATTAACAAGCCTTCTGAAAGTGGGTCCCCAAAAGTGGCATTTATGCAAGCTTTTCTAAGGCTTTTAAACCTGATATTTTGCAGAACCTACAATTGCCTAAGCAAGCAGGATTTGGAGATGCCAACTCACATAACTAAACTCACAGTAGAGATGGTGAAATTAACACCAAAATTTTAATTGGCAATGAGAACTATAACTGCTAGGAATATGGTGCATTTCCATCTGTACAACCAGTATCTTCCCCCTCTATAGTCAAACAACTCCCCAAAAGAAAATCAGAAGTTCACTAATGAACAGAATTAGATGACATATATGTAGTCTTATTATTCAGAGAGGTCACTCTTTTTCCTGGACAATTCATACAGCCTATCTCCAATTTCAATACCATATAATTCACTGTATTAGTTTACCCTTTCTAACATAAGTTTCAGATATTCTTAATTAAAATTGTGGGAATTCCTCATTGTGGAATTTAAGTCACATATTTATAGACAAAGTCTCAGTTTACTTCCTCAGATGGCTGTTCATTTTTTGTGGATATCACTATTTAACTCTAGGTAACTGGGTAACCTTATTTTTCTTTATCAATATATTCATCAATGATCCCTGGAGCTTGGGCATTTTGGCAGGGAGAATAAAAAGGGTTTAGTCTATTTATTAAAATGGTTACAGAATAAAAAAATTTAAAGGCTATGGATATATCTTGAAATATATGCTTGACGGATATTTATTATTTAATGAAAAAGATAGATGGAGTAACTCATCATGTTCAGGAACTGTGGATTTCTCTAGTGGCATAGAGAAGCTGCCATTTTAAAATTGTGGTAACTTTTACTGGCATCTTCTGAACTTCCTCGGAGGAAAGGATTTGGTCAAGAATGCAGTCTCTGCCATGGGCAGAGTTCCTCACGCTGGCCCCCGTGAGGAAGGAGGCTTGGCACACGCAAAGGCGTGATCAAGCCTCAAATCTCACTTTAAAACACTTCAGAACAATTTGGTTTGGGGTTATACGAGGTAGTATGGGCCAATAAGCTGAGTATCATCTGAACTAGGGGTTTGGGGGAGGACACATCAAGGAGTATGCGAATATTCAGGTCTGAGTCCAGAAGATAATTGAGGACAGTCATGGTCCATCCTCAGGCTGCTCAGTGTCTTCCGTGAGTCTCCTGTGATCCTATATGAGCACCCAATAACCAAAACCTGGGAGGAAGATGGTATAAGGGAGAAATGGGCAGGGTCTGCAGACTAGAGTCCTAGATGAACTTGAAAATTAGGTTTAGTGCAAGTATGAGATTGGGGCTGATGGAGACAGATGTGGGATGAGAGAAGGCTGTGATGGGAACCTGGAATTTCTGATGTGGAGGAGTTACAGAAGTATACACTTTCAGGATATGGTCATGAGAATGAGTTCTTATCAGAAGGTAATGAACTAAACTGAACGAATGAATGATGGATAGAGGGAAGTTGGGGACATTTGCTGCTTTGTGCAGCCCTCTTATATCCTTTGGGAAACAACCCTTCTAGTAAGTAAACAATCCTTCCAGTAAGCCTAGTGAAAAGTGAAAGTAAAGTCGCTCAGTTGTGTCTGACCCTTTGCAACCCCATGGACGGAGGAGCCTACCAGGTGCCTCCATCCATGGGATTTTCCAGGCAAGAGTACTGGAGTGGGTTGCCATTGCCTTCTCTAGGGGATCAGTAAGCCTAGTAGAGTCTGCAAATCACAGAAACCCACCCTCTTCCCCACAGGTTTGGGCATATCATCAAAGCCTGGAGAATTCTTCCACAGGACTTTTCAGTACTGGATTGGTGAAGTAGTCAGGAGAAAGGAAAATAGAGTTTCCACTGGGCACTGAGCTGTGAGGATATGATTCTGGAACAACACTCCAGATGATCCCCAAATCAATACCTCTGGCTCTAATCTCTTCTTTATCCTCTAGAACCCCTAGAGATATCTCCATCTGAATGCCTCATTAACCCAATCCAAGTTGGGAAATAAGATTCCTCATTTCCGTCACCCCAAACTGATCTCCACACTCCATTGCTGTCAGTGGCACCAGCCATCCAAGCTAGACATCTGGAAGTCATCCTCAACATCTTCCTCTCCTTTACTCTCAAGAACAATCAATCCCCAAACCCTGCTAACTCTACCTTATAAACATTTGCAATTTTTTCCCTGTCTCTCTTGTTCCACTGCTATAGCCTTAGTACAGAACTTTACCACAAGCTCTTAACTGGTCTTCTTGCCACCAGTCTTAAAAAACCCCAATCTATACTGCCATACTCCCACCCTTATTCTCACCTTGGGTAGAAGGAGCTTTGTCCTTCAGCTCTCTCCTTCTCTCTCTCCAGCCCCTTCTCTGGCCACATTCCTGCTTGCGGTTCCCTGAACCTTCCTTGCTCCAGCCTTGAGTTCAAAGGCTGCTCACTTTGCCTAAAATGCACCCCTCTTTTTTCCTTCATGGTAACTTCTGTTCAGGATTTAAGGGGGAATTTGAGTGTTGTGGCTCTGGGCATCTTTTGTGACCTTTTCTTTGTGACCATCCTTTTCACCCTTGGCTCCTTGATTGAGATCTTCCAAACACTCTTAAAGTTGTGGCATAGGCTAGCAGAGGACTCACTGTTCTGTGTTATGAAAACAAATTTGTCTTCCTTCCCCACTGAGTTCCAAGTTCTTTGAGGGAAGAGACTTAATTATACACAAATTTATATTCTATTTCCTCTTTGGAGTCTGACACATACTAGACCCTTAAAAAAAATGATTAAAGAATAAATCAATAGTGAGTCCAGGGAAGATGCATCATTAACTTTAGTTCGTGGATTCTGTGGACACCTTCTCTTCTTGAACAATGATGATTTTATGAAGCTCTGCTAGATCATGTTTTGTCTGAATCCTGTATCCTCATTAAAATTTCTTTTGCTATCAAAGCTGGAAAAATAGTCGATGTCTTTAATTTTAAAGATGAAGAAAATAAGGCACAGAGAGGTACACTCAAAGGCAACACCTGGTGTAGGATCTTGGGCTCTTCTGTCCTGACCCAGGGTGCTCTTCCAACTACTAAGCTGCTTCCCCCAGGCACTTGTAATCTCAAATACTTTTAGTTTTGTTTCTTATAGGAATGTGTTGAGTGCTTCTAGCCTCAGGAAATCAACACTTTCACCTGCAGACAACTCCCAGGAATTATCTGACTCCTTTCTAAAATCATCTTATTCTGTATTTCAGTCAGGAGGGTTAAACAGAGTGCTTTCCAACTTGGCTACCCCCAGTCTCCTCCAAGTACTTCAAAAATTCCAAGAAGGGGGAGTTTCCCTGATGGTCCAGTGGTTAAGACTCCATTCTTGCTATGCAAGGTCGTGGGTCTACTCCCTAGATCCCACATAGCTTGTGGCATGGTCCCCAAAAATCTTTTTCCGGGGAAATAAAGTCAGCTTCTCCTCTCTAACCGGGAACATGAACATGGACTCTGGGATAGGATCTGCTTGGTTGGTATTGGGCCTCCCTGGTAAGTTTTTATAAAAACCATTTTTAAGTTAGTCATGAAACTTCCCTGGTGGCCTAGATGGTAAAGCCTCTGCCTATAGGGCAGGAGACCCGGGTTCAATCCCTCCGTCGGAAAGATCTCCTGAAGAAGGAAATGGCACCCCACTCCAGTATTCTTGCCTGGAAAATCGCATGGACAGAGGAGCCTGGTAGCTACATTCCACGGGGTCACAAAGAGTCGGACACGACTGAGCTACTTCACTTTCTTTTTTTTCTTTCATGAAACTAAAGCAATTGGTGCTGGCGGTGGTGAGACAGGTGTTCAGAAAGTCAAGCAAAGCTGAGATTTGTTTCTGTGCTTGTTTTCCACAGTAATTCAGGCTTCACGTCAGGCCTAGTTTCAGCGCTTGCTTCCGCTTCCTTCTTTCTTCCATCCTCTCTCTGACTCTGCCCCCATCTGTTAAAATGATCACTCTTGATTTTTCTTCAGCTTATTTCTCTGATAACTGTACTTACTGCTTGTGATATTTAGACATGTTTAGCAAGTCAGCCTGGAGGAGGATTTCTTTCAATTATATGACAAAACCCAATTTAAACTTTTGATTTATTGGAATTGCTGAATTCAAAATACTGTTGGGCATTTTGCAGCAATTTTAAAAAGAGTATGCTTTACAGATGGCTGATCTGTTTGTCAAATCATTGCTTTGTACCATTTCTCAACAGTTTTCATATTCTTAAAAAAATTTTTTTAATTTCTTTTTGTTTTTAGTTTTGGCTACGCTGCTGTGCACGGGCTTTCTCTAGTTGCTGCGAGAAGGGATATTTTTTCCTTGCAGTGCACGGGCTTCTCGTTGGGATGGCTTCTCTCATTGCAGAGCACAGACAGTAGGCTCGTGGGCTTCAGTAGTTGCAGCACACACGCTCTAGAGTGTGGGCTCAGTAGCTGTGGGGCATGGGCTTAGCTGCTCCGCAGCATGTGGGATCTTCCCAGGCTAGGGATCGAACCTGTGTCCACTGTGTTGGCAGGCGATTCCCAACCACTAGACCACCAGAGAAGTCCCATATTCCTTCTTTTAAGTGATTGTTAAGAATGCTTACTCACCCAGAGAATAATATTAAAAAGTCATACCTGAACCAAACAGGTCAAGCTGATGGTAAAGACTTTCCCTCAGACTTTCCATCTTAGGCAGACTTCTCTTGGTTCCACTTTGAACCATAAATAACACACTGTTTGTATATATGTGTTGGCGTGTGTGTAAGAGAGTGTGTGTGTGTGAGAGTGTGTATGTGTATTTTGTATACAGATATATACACAGTGCATGCTTGTTGGGGTGTCAAATCAAAGCACCCTCTAAAAATTCTCTACCAAAGGCAGGAACAATTCTGAGCACAGTGGGGGAATTCCAAGGAAATTAAAAATCTTTGTTTAAGCAGATATCGATTTTTCATGTAAAGTATTTATCACAGAAATTTAGCTTTCTTTAAAAAAAAAAATGGTACTCTAAAGTAAAACACTCTGAGTCAATTTCTTCCTCATTATAAATTCTAGGTGATAAAATTACGATTGTGATTACACAATATTAGAAAGAAATGATTGCTCTGGGCACTAACGCACATGAATTCCATGGCAGCTCCACCTGCCAAGTAGAGGTCTAAGCATCTTCACAAATCCATTCTTCTTGCATATGCTTTCTTGTGGTCCCTATGAGCGCCTGCCCAGGCAGCCTCAAGCTTCCGGTAGGGGTTGCTGTTGTCTAATACAAAACCTATTGTTCTCAATAGAATTTGGTTATCTCTTCAAATCATTGCTAACCTTTGCCCTTTCCCAGGATTTAATCTGTTTAAATTGATATTGGTTATTTGCTCTTGAGTTTACTGTGAATTTAATCTTATATTACTGTTTAATACATTAAAATGGTATTTTGGTTGGTGCCACTGCACTGATTAGCATTAATTTTCCCCAGAATGTGTTCTGAATATCAGTGAGCTTGTTCAGGAGAAAGAATGATAATTTTATTGTTTTTAAAACAGTAAAGTATTTGATTACTTTCATAAAGTGAATTTTGATGAGATCAGTTCTAGAATCAAACTAAGACTTTCAGAGGAATGGAAACACTGGTCTTAACATACAGGTTTTGCCTTTAAATTTTTATTTCCCTGCTAGTAGAGATGCATTATATTTGCATTTTTGAGCCTGAATAATTTTAATTCCATTTTTATTATACAAACCCAAGAGGAACATTTACTTTGTTTTCACTGATTAGTTATACAATTATTCTTTTCAGATACTACACGAACCATGAACCATAATATTATATTCCTTGCTAATACATTTTGGCAAAAGTATTTACATGAAAACACAATACATAAATGTAATGACTTTCTCAAATGAGCACACTGTTGCCATGAAGCAATCACCTCTATTTTAATACAAGTAAAATTCATTAAATTTTTCTCAATTAGCAAAGCGACTTTTCCAAATGAACTAGTGAAGGAAAAACATTGCCTGTTTTATCCTAACCCAGCTGATTTGCCTTTTATTACCAGATGCCTATTTCAGGAGGAGAAAAAAAAAAAAGTCTTTAATTTTAATAAACTTGATGCAATGCTGACTCCTAGGGGATTAAGTATGGCTCTGATATACTTAGTTTCTTTTTGGTTAGTTTCAAAGTAAAAGTTAGATTCAAAAGCAGAAGCCTTTGAAGCCAAGATACTACCTTCAAGGCTCTCTAATGTTGAAAAAAGGAACTTGGAGACCCAAAGGAACAAATCCTTTGAATTGCAAAACTTAACTTAAACAAAAGAATATTTTTTCCCCTTTCATTAAAATGTTTAAATCCCATCATAAGTCTAATAACCAGATTATGTCATTTGACACAGACAGTTGAGTTGAGCCTTGTATCTGTAAATACAAATGTAGTTTTCTGGAAAAAAATATAATTAACTTTGCATTCACATTTATATAGTATAGGTTTCAGACTAATTTAACTGCCCCTTTCCGAAGTAATTTTTTTAGTTGTAGTGTTGGTTATTCATTTTATGTGTAAGGTAAGAACATCTTTTTTTTTTCCCCTTAAGTTGAAAAAAATGACTAGCTATGCACACACTGAATAACTCAGAGTATGGGATTTATAAAATCTGTTAGCTATCCCTAATAAAAATGCAAAGACTAAGAATGTTAACTATCATATATTTGTGGGACTCCTGCTCTTAAAATACTTAATATCACTGGATCTAATTCTTGGAATACCTGTTTAGCATTCTTCAGATGGATTGTAAAATGTTAGTTAAATAATATTTCTAAGGGTACAAGGTTAAGACTGAAAAATTCCAATTTCTAGTACTGTTTTTCTAAGATAAGGGACAACTAATACAGTCTTCATCTTGTAAGAAGCTAGAGTCAGATGTTAAAGTAAAGTTTACATTAATCCTGAGGGAAATTATCAGTATCTTTCTCTTTCCCCTGGTATTCAAATAGCTCTTAAGTTGACAGTGGGGTGGAGCACTGCAATAAATTAGGGGTATGTGACATTCTGTAGTAAAAGGAACCAGGTTCCTTGGAAAAATGGCTAATTATAGGACTGAGGCAGAAAATATTCAAGATGAACCAGGAATATCCTGTAGTGCCAGCTAGTGAGGAAGTGCTCAAAAAACAAAAAGAAAGAAACAAACAAAAAAAATGAGGCAAGTTAAAGGGAAATAAAAGCCAGCCTGGAAGAACTTACTATCAGACAAACCTGGAACAATGTGGGCAACCAAATAAATAATGCAGTATTAGATGTATGACCCACCGTGTAAAATAGTCATGATTCCATAATTGAACAATTAAATATATAAAAAATGAAATACTAAAATATTACTATGAAATAGCACGATTAACAACTGAAACAACTTAGCAGCAGCAGCAGCAAGTAGTTAAAAATCTTTTTGAAATACTGTTCAAAGAAAATATATTTGTGAACCATACTGAGTTGCAGTCTTCTGTTTGCTTTGGGTTTATTTTTCAAGATTATATAGGGTCATTCAAAATCTTCATGGCAACTGTAAACCTGAGCGAAAGTCAGTCATGTCTGATTCTTTGCAACCCCATGAACATACAGGAATTCTCCAGGCCAGAATACTGGAGTGGGCAGCTGTTCCCTTCTCCAGCAGATCTTCCCAACCCAGGGATTGAACCCAGGTCTCCCTCATTGTGGGTGGATTCTTTACCAGCTGAGCCACCAGGATAACCGTGAAGTTTGATGTTAATCTTTGGGGAATAGTAAGCTTGTTAAGATGTGAAAAAAAGGAGATAAGAAAAATGGGCATAGAAATCCTGTACACTACTTGCCAAGGAGCTACACTATTTTCTCATAAAGAGTTGATCCCACTCCTCAAAACCAACCTGCTTTTCTAAGGTCCTTCTGATCAAAATGGATCCTATAGTAGTATCTAGACAATGGCACCCCACTCCAGTACTCTTGCCTGGAAAATCCAATGGATGGAGGAGCCTGGTAGGCTACAGTCCACAGGGTCCCTAAGAGTTGGACACGACTGAGGGACTTCACTTTCACTTTCATGCGTTGGAGAAGGAAATGGCAACCCACTCCAGTATTCTTGCCTGGAGAATCCCAGGGACGAGGGAGCCTGGTGGGCTGCCATCTATGGGGTCGCACAGAGTTGGACACAACTGAAGCGACTTAGCAGCAGCAGCAGCAGCAGGCTCATAAAGGAGTGGAGAAAGTCCCTCACCTTTGATAGGAAAAGACTGACAAGACACATTGTTAGGTGAAATGCAAAATAGAGAACAATGTCTAATATAATACTTTTTGTGTTAAAATAGAGGAAAACAGAGAGATATGTTTACAGTTGCTTGTATAAGCATGAAATAAATCTGTAAGGTTACATAAGAAATTAAGAACAATTGTGAATGTATAGAGTGGAAACGGGGCAGATGGGACAATCTGAAAAGGAGGCTTTTGTTATATACCTTTTTCCTCAGGTAGACTATCACCTTTCTGACAAATAAAAGTTAAAATATATTCTATTTTAATCACAAATCCATATCCTACTAACTTAAGTTTAAAAAAAATGTGTTTTGTCGGCTCATGTACTGGAAGAGTCTGAGGACAGGGTAGACATGGCTGGAGGAATCAGAACTTTCTTGTTTTTGTTCTCTTTTAGGTCTCAGCTCCTGGGTGTTGGCTGTATTCTCCCTTGCAGTAGATGTCTGACCCTCAAGGTTCAGGAAAAATGGCCACAAGATGCATCAGTCATCAGTTCAGTTCAGTTCAGTCGCTCAGTCGTGTCCGACTTTTTGCGACCCCATGAATCGCAGCATGCCAGGCTTCCCTGTCCATCACCAACTCCCAGAGTTCACTCAGACTCATGTCCATCGAGTCAGTGATGCCATCCAGCCATCTCATCCTCTGTCGTCCCCTTCTTCTCCTGCCCCCAATCCCTCCCAGCATCAAAATCTTTTCCAATGAGTCAACTCTTCGCATGAGGTGGCCAAAGTACTGGAGTTTCAGCTTTAGCATCATTCCTTCCAAAGAAATCCCAGGATTGATCTCCTTCAGAATGGACTGGTTGGATCTCCTTGCAGTCCAAGGGACTCTCAAGAGTCTTCTCATGAGTCATAGGCTTATATTATTCTGAGAGCTTGCCAGAGAGGAAGAGAAAACATCTTCCCTTTTCTGATGGAGAAGTCTAGACTATCTTGGGTTACATATCCTTCTTGATCCCTGAACCAGTCCTTATGGTCAGGAATAAAATACTCCAACTGCCCAGGCCCAGGTCACATGGGAAGGTGAGGATGCTCTCACTTGTACCACATGGGAAGGGGAGGAATATTCATTCAATGTTGTAATAATGATCAAAGCTAGAGTGTGTGTATGCTCAGTTGTGTCTGACTGCAAAGGATTTTGCAATCCTTTGGACTGAAGCCTGCCAGGTGCCTCTGTCCTTGGGATTTTTCAAGCAAGAATACTGGAGTGGGTTGCCATTTCCTTCTCCAGGAGATCTTCCTGACCCAGGATTCAAACCACGTCTCCTGTGTCTTTTGCATTGCAGGTAAATTCTTTACTGAAGAGCCAAATATGCTTAAAACCAAAATAAATCCAAATCCCTGTGACTCAAGCCTTCTTATCTAGACTTACTCAGAACTTAGGGATCTGCAAGATGCTGCTGCTGCTAAGTCACTTCAGTCGTGTCCGACTCTGTGCGACCCCATAGATGGCGGCCCACCAGGCTCCCCCGTCCCTGGGATTCTCCAGGCAAGAACACTGGAGTGGGTTGCCATTTCCTCCTCCAATGCATGAAAGTGAAGAGTGAAAGTGAAGTCCCTCAGTCGTGTCCAACTCTTAGCGACCCCATGGACTGCAGCCCGCCAGGCTCCTCCATCCATGGGATTTCCCAGGCAAGAATACTGGAGTGGTGTGCCATTGCCTTCTCTGCCGCAAGATGCTAGGGACTTGGAAAATGACAATTAATCATATGAAAGTTTGCTCTCCATTTCTGTGGGTAATGAACTTTAAACTATAACATGATATCCTTCTCTAAGACCCTACTTGATTAAAGGTGTTCTAACAAAACTAGAAAACATATCAGGTCCCTTCCCTTCACTCGCTCTTTATTCATTCCTGATATAAATAGTTTTCCAAGTCCAAACTTAAATGATGAGACAAAGGAAGATGTTTGCCAAAGGAAGGAGTAATGCAAGAAGCTCTGACTCCATAACCGCTGAATTAATCTTCAAAACTGCCATAATTTTAGAGAATAAAAAACTCAGCTAAGCTCATTAAGAAGTCATCTAACCCAATGACTGATGACAAAAGGGTGGGTGTTCAGTTAGTGAGTCACCTGACTCATGAATCTTGCAGCTTTTGCAGCTCATTAGGAGAGTTCACTGCTTTAAGAGAGAAAGCTGTTACACTCAAAAATATCTACACACTCTGCTTTGTGAGAGGAAGCAGGATGAACTAAGCCTCTTGAAGCCCTTTAAATGTCAGTTTCCTCATCTGTATAATGGAGATTAGTTTGTTTTGCAAAGCTATTGGGGATTGTATTTGTGCCCTATTGCTGCTATAACAAATTACTACAAACTTAGTGGCTTAAAACAACAATAACTTCTTATCTACAGTTCTGGCAGTCAGAGTCCAAAATGAGTCAACAGGGCTGTATCCTTCTGGAGTCTCTAGAGGGATAATCCATTTTCCTGCTTTTTCTGCCTTCTACAGGCTACCCACATTCCTTAGTTCATGGCCACATCCCTCCAGCTTCTGCTTCTGTGCTCATATTTTGTTTTCTGATGCTGACCTTCCTGCCTCCCTCTTACAATGATCCTTGTGATTACAGTGGCCCACTGGATAATCCAGGATAATCTTCCCATATCATGATCCTTAACTCAACCACATCTGTAAGTTCCCTTTTGCCATATAAGGCTTCTCTGGTGGCTCAGATGGTAAATAAAGAGTCTGCCTGCAATGCCTGCCAGATTCCATTCCTGGGTCAAGAAGATCCCCTGGAGAAGGGAATAACTACCCACTCCAGGATTCTTGCCTAGAGAATTCCATGGACAGAGGGGCCTAGCAGACTACAGCCAATAGGACTGAAAATAGTCAGACATGACTGAGCGACTAACACTTTCACTCTTGCCATATAAGGTAACACACTTAACAGAATTCAAAGATTAGAATAAACGCATTTTAGGAGGTAACTATTCTGCCTGCTATAGCAGTATAGAATGAAACAATATCTGTGATGATTCTTAGCACTGTGTTTCCACATAACAGATGTTTGACCAATGCCTATTGGCAGTTTGTAAATTTTAATAATTCAGGTGTTTGACTATGTATTCTGTCCAGCAAAAAATTCTTAGATGTTCGGTATCTTTGTAGAGGCAGAATACACAATGCTATGTTCTCATGGACGCCAACCTAACTTTATACACTTAATGAGCACTGTGTACTGACCTTAGAAAATACCTTCTATTCAAAAGTAAAGGGCAGTCCTTGAATGAAACTATTTTAAACAGCAAATGGTAAACATGCAAGTTCTCTTTAGTTACTCTTTAAGGAAGACCAAATGCAGCACACAAATTGTGGAGAACTTTCAGAGAATACCTAATGTCCTGAAGAATGGTACAACTTGGAAAAGATAGTCAAAGGCTATTTCATCAAAGTATGTTGTAAGAGGTCACGATTAGCAATACAGAGTTGGTGCCTCAGCAGAACTCCTCATTTGTATTTGGATCAACAAGTTCCCGAGGCATTTTGGCATCCCTCTTTTGGGGAGGGTCCTGATGGCCCCAAACTAGACTCAGTGTAGTGCACTACTGAATCAGGGTGGGTGGGTGCATGCTAAGTCACTTTAGTTGTGTCTGGCTCTTTGTGACCCCACCAGGCTCCTCTATCCATGGGATTCTCCAGGCAAGAATACTGTATTGGGTTCATGGTTGCTAAATGTTGTTTTTCTCCAGCTGCATGATACTCCAAGGACTTCAGTAACCAAACAAAACTCCCCATCACTTTGAAGAAGGTTGGCAGTAGCCTTGGGGAGCCTCTCTGAAAGACTAATGAAGCTTAGTCACATATCTAAAAAGAAGTAAAGTGAGCTCTCCACTAATTTTAGTGGAAAAAAAAAAAAAACAACCACCAATGACATCCAGAGGAGCCAATCTTTGCAGTAATGAAGTTTATATTTGGTACGATGGGCCATCCCTAGCATGTACTCTTTCTGGTTAATAATAGTCTTTGTTTAGCAGTCACTCTCCTAGGAGGGAATGCTAATGTAATACAGTTTTCTGCTGCTGGCTAGGACCTATTATCAATAGGTCATAAATAAACTACCACCACATAGGAAAGACAGTATGATTACATATACTCCTACTACCCCCAATTATAGTTAAGAGCAACAATTATAAGGTTGTACTCCTACAGCTACCCTAGGGAGAAAATGGGAGGAAAATGTTCCATTAGCTTAATGAAGAGAGCACAGCGGAGGCACAGTCAAATTTTCTCACTATTAGCACCTGTGGTGCTCCATGAGGGAAGCTGGAGGTGCAGGGTAACAATTAAACTTTCTGACAATTAGCTCCTACAAAGTGCATTCCCTGAACCCAAAGGAGATATTTAAAGAATCATATTTACATTTTTCTTACCTCTTGCCTACGAAATCTGAGTGAGTCATTTTGCTTGTGGAAACAGAGGGAGTCAGGATGAAAGTTAGTTCAGAGATAACTACCAAGTATTATTGGCAGGCTTGCTGGAGAATACACATCAAGTGAAAGGTGTCCTTTGTAAAAGGGGAGGTTAGGAGAGATCAGCACAACTGAGCGACTTCACTTTCACTTTTCACTTTCCTGCATTGGAGAAGGAAATGGCAACACACTCCAGTGTTCTTGCCTGGAGAATCCCAGGGACAGGGGAGCCTGGTGGGCTGCCCTTTATGGGGTTGCACAGAGTCGGACACGACTGAAGTGACTTAGCAGCAACAGCAGGAGAGATCAGAGCAGGGAAACATTCATTCACACCAACCAAATTAGATAAAAGATGGATTGATTCAATGTGAATAATTTAGCTTCCTTGTTATCTCTGCTAAGAAGACCACAAGGGTGGAGGGTGGTGGAGGGAGGGAAGAGATACGAAGTCTTTGATTACAACTGCCAAAGAAATCAGATCTGCCTCCTAGCAGGCATTGTATGAGAGAGAGGAGAGTGCTTCCAACACTGGCTGCCCTATGCTCTGACTCTGGTCCAGTTTCCCTGCTCTGCAAGATGGAGCTACCAAATCTCCATAGGTTATTGGGAAGATTAAGAGAGAAAACGCCTAGGAATTAATCAACAGTAAGTGCTTAACAGAGACTTCCCTGATAGCTCAGTTGGTAAACAATCTGCCTGCAATGCAGGGGTCCCTGGTTTGATTCCTGGGTCAGGAAGATCCCCTAGAGAAGGGATAGGCTACCCACTCCAGTATTTTTGGGCTTCCCTTGTGACTCAGCTGGTAAAAAATCCCCCTGCAATGTGGGAGACTTGGGTTCGATCCCTGGGTTGAGAAGATCCCCAGGGTAATGGAAAGGGTCCCCACTCCAGTTTGTGGCCTGGAGAATTCCATGGACTGTATAGTACCTGGGGTCCCTAAGAGTCGGACACGACTGAATGATTTTCACTTTCTTTCAAGTGCTTACCAAATGTTATTTGTTATCATCTATGTTCAAAATCTGGAGAAGGAAATAGCAACCCACTACAGATTCTTGCCTGGAGAATCCCATGGACAGAGGAACCTGGCAGAGTACCGTCTGTGGGGTCGCAAGAGTCAGACACGACTTAGAGACTAAACTACTATTACTAAAATTCACATTGGAGAAGGAAATGGCAACCCACTCTGATGTTCCTGCCTGGAGAAGTCCATGGACTGGGGAGCCTGGCAGGCTGCAGTAGGACACTACTGAGTGACTAACACACACACACACACTACTGCTGCTAAGTCGCTTCAGTCGTGTCCGACTCTGTGCGACCCCATAGACGACAGCCCACCAGGCTCCTCCATCCATGGGATTTTCCAGGCAAGAGTACTGGAGTGGGGTGCCATCGCCTTCTCCAGAAAATTTCCTACTAGAGACCAAAATTTAAACTTAACTTGGGTGGTAAAGAGTGAACAATTCACTTGGTTTCACCTCAATTTAAGGAGAAGAAAAGGATATTTTTGCAAGCTGGAGTTGTGACTGAACTGCTCTATAAACTATTTATAAAAATATGGATGTCTTCAGTTGTATTCGACTCTTTGCAACCCCACGTATTGTAGGCTGCCAGGCTCCTCTATCCATGGAATTTTCCAGGCAAAAACACTGGAGTGAGTTTCCATTTCCTGCTTCAGGGGACCTTCCAGACTCAGGGATCAAACCTGCGTCTCCTGCATTGGCAGGTGGATTCTTCACCACTGTGCCACCTGGGAAGCCCCAAAAGACATGGATAAATAGAGGCAAATAATGCCTCCCCCCACCAAGCCCGATTATTCAGAGTACAAGGGACTTTTGCATGGTTCACCGGCTCCACCCTAAGAAGCAGAATACCGACCTTGATCACACCCGTCCACAGCTGCTGTGCTTCTTACTGCCCCTCAGAGTCACTGTTGAAAAATGTCCACATATCTGAGTTGCAAGGAGGCGTCTCTGAGAGGAAAAAGCCCATCTTAGATGAAGGCTAACTCCTTTTCCTTGCAGCTGGCTTTGGCCAGGGTATGCCTATTTCTGTTTTACACCCTGAGTCCTGAGAGTACTGGTCAGCCTCAGCTGGGGGTCAGGACTGGTTCAACCCATAATCCTTTCTCCACACCCTTCCCTGGATTTAACACATCCAGGAATTGGGCAACTTCTCAGTTTAAACCCGAGAAATATCCTCAGAGAGGCCTCCTGGATTACAAATTTCCAACCTCTGACTTTCAACAATAGTTATTGAAAGTTGAAAAGAAATAGGGCAAGTCCTGTAGCAGACTGTACCTTATTGAAAAACAATATTGCCCAGGAGAGTGTTTCAAGCACTACTAGCCTTAGTGTCTGTGGTCTTTGCTCCTGTTTCAGAAGATAGTTTGTGACTGCAAATAGGCTTAAGGTATTTGGTGTAGTTATTGCAACTGTTTTCAAATCATTTAGTTTGTAACAAGGTACTGAGTTTGAGAAAAAGTACTTCTCAATGACACCTTCAGCAGCCCTTGTGACCAGTGTGATCACTTCTTTCCTGAATCGTGTGGCTGCTATTTTTCACAACACTTGCTGCTCTTTTCCCAATTACCAGAAGGCTCACTCTTGTCCTTGCCACCAGCACCCTCAGTTTCTGTGGCCATTGTACATTCTGTTGTAAACATTATAGCCCTGGACCTCTGCATCCTTCCTTCCCTTTAAAAAAAAGTATTTATTTTAATTATTTTCTGTGAATGCACCGGGTCTTAGTTGCAGCACTTAGGGATCTTTGATCTTCGTTGGGGCATCTTGAATTGCGGCATGTGAACTCTTAGTGGCAGCTGGAAGGATCTAGTCCCCTGACCAGGGCTTGAACTCAGGCCCTCTGCAATGGGAGTGCAAAGTCTTAGCCACTAGACCACCAAAGAAGTCCCCCTACCCACCTTGTTTTAATTTCAAAGAATTTATCACTACTAACAGACTCCATATTTTACCTATTGTTATGACTTAGCTAACATTTGTTAAGCAGGGCCCTGGGGTGTCAGATGGTGAGCCATGAGGGGTTCAGTAAAAACCACCAGTGAAATAGAGGTCCTGGGGGCGGGGGGGGGGGGGGGGGGGGG
>SJXQ01008987.1:99196-241758 GCA_006408695.1 Aepyceros melampus
TTTTGCATTCTCAGGTGAAGGCTGAATCAGTCAACTCAACCAAAAAATTGCTGTGGTTATTGTTGAAATGAAATAGAATATATTGAAGTTTTAAATGAACACATTTTGATAACTTATCTTTTAATAAACATTGTACCCTGCATGGGAATTAATTTGGACAATTCTCGATTACACTGTTGGCTCTGCATGTGGAGCTGGCTGCAGCCTTTCCTTTCCAGAGTAATAACAGTTGAGGATTGTTGCAGCTTCCTTCAAAAGCAGTTCTCTAAGCTTTGCAGCACTACATAATCCTGTGTTTAAGCAATAATTTTTTTTGAAATTAATAGTTTCGCACAGTGACTGGAAAGATGAAGAAATAGAACCTGAGGTTGCTTCGATTCAGTCTTTCTGGGCAGCTTCTATTACAATAGTAAAACAGCATGCTAACTCTGAGGTACAGTATAATGTTAGAGAAGTGTAAATTTTGTTTCAAACATCAAATCTTTTACTAAGTAGAATAATATTTTCATGTTAATATTTGTTTTAAATAAGAATACCAAGAAAATAGAATGTTACATCAGTGGTATGATTTAGTTGTCTCAACTGTACCTTTTAAAATATATTTTGGTTTTATTAAAATTTACTTATCAATTACTGAAATGTTATTATTTGTGTATCAGACTGATATGTATATATAAATTTGACCCCCTTTAAAAATACATTAATGAAATTTAAAAGTAAGGACATTTTAATTTGTTCTGTAATAAATATTTCATTTTGTATTTTTATGATTATTATTATATACATGGCATATAGATACATATATGATATACACACATATGTACATACATATTCAATGAAAGACAATTTTTACTGTCTGCACCCCTTTTGTGACCATCATTCTTATCCCTTTGGTCTTGCAAAAAATAATTTTGTCATTTGGTAGTGAGAAGTATTAAAAAATGATCCACTCCATATATTAAATATTCCTGATATGCCACAAATATTCACACCTGACATTACACTGAGATCTTCTACTGGCATCTCTAGTAACAAATAGTAACTTTGCAAATAATACTTGTCCTTTGGTTAATTTTTCTAGTGATTACTAGGCCAGTGGGCTATATAACAATTTGAGTTCCATTTTTAACCCCATCAAAAGATAAGAATTCTTATTATTGTAATTACTTTGTCTTTACTGGTTAAATTAACATTCAGCTATTGAGGTTGCTGTGCAATATACGATATGATTTTACCTACTGTGTGTTCAAAGTAGTCTTGTCACAGTAACAGCATGGTAGCTTGAAAAGCCTTATAGCAAATAGGTAAATACACGTCTTTTGTGAATTAAAAGGGGGTAATTATGTCAGCCTTCCTGTATTTGTGGGTGAATAGCTAAAAATAATTGAAGTAAAAATGTCAGGAAATATTTAACCTTAAATACAAGTAATCAAAAGGTTGTCATAAAAAATGAGAATGACCTATCAAACATAATTTTTAGTTTCTCTTGATAGAGTAGCCACATTAGAATATGAAAACACATGCACGAATACTCTTTTTTAATTTTTCTTTCATTTTAAGCAGTCCCAGTCCCTTACACTACAGGTACAATTGCTATAATTTTCCTGTCAAAATAGAACTTTGCTATAAAAGACCCCAAATGATTATTTTTATTAAAAAATTTATCTTTATGCTTTATACAAACAGAACCCAAATAAACCCTGATACTGAAAATATTTTGGCTTGGTAGAAGTACACAGGATTATGCTGTACAGAGTATGCTTATTATTGAGACTCATTTAAAAACAAACACACCAGAATTTGCAGTTGAGCTTCAAAGTAGTCTTTGGTTAACTACACACTTACTCCACAATTCTGTCTTTGTGCCAGATTTTCCTGAGAATTCCTTTTTTTTTCATGAATAGCCTTTAAACCATGTGGCATATTCTTCCAAATATTTGATTTCTTAAATTTAAGCCCCATGACTATAAGATGGTTGATTAAGCCAGATAAAATGGTTTCTGTATTTAATACAAAGCAGCAACCATAAGGTCCATTTTCCATCTGCAGCTTTTAAATTAGCTTTGAAGGCTTTTGCAAAGAATTCCTCCAAATATTTTTATTTCTGATAGCTTCACTAGAATCACCTATAGAGAAGACTAATCTAAAAGAGAACATGTATATATTTGAATACTTGAAACTGGTGGTGTTGATGATGCAAGTCTCATTTTTAAAAGATGGCCGAATGGATTCTAATGGCTTTTGATGTAAAACAATGACAGTGGCATAAGTTACCTGTGTTGAAGCAAGTGAAATACTTCATGTTAGAAGTCACCAGGAAACTGTCTGACATAATCAGTTTCAGAATCACATTAAATTTTCTCCAATCCTTTTCTCTCAAATTTTGCCAGGAACATTATCAGTGGTGGATCAATGACACCCTTTTGCATATATAATTATTCTCAGCCTCATTCCAAAAATGTTTTGAAGAAATTAAAAATAAAGGATATAACAGTATATTAGTAAAGACCAATATAAAGGCTAGGGTAGTACAATAGGATAAAAAGAGAAACTGAGGCAAAGGGAAAGTAAAGTTAGAGTAGTAAAATAATTCAATACAAAGATGACGAAAATATATATGAAAAATTCTGCACCTCTTTAAAAAGAGGCCAAGATTTCAGCTCTCAGCTTCCTAGTTATGAGAGGAAAATGATCTGTTACAAGAACAATAATATATATGTGTGTGTATGAATTCATTCTCTCTCTCCCCACTTCCCCCTCTCCCTGACCCCATGTGTGTGTGTGTATGTGTGTGTGTATTTAAGAAGAAGCAGTGAGGTTGGTTGTCTACACGGAAATCTAAATCTAACTTTGCTATTAACACAAACTTTAAATTTCTCTGTCCTATAGTAAATGTGGGAATGTAATATTTTACTTTCTCCTATTGTGCTGCTGCTGCTGCTAAGTCACTTCAGTCGTGTCCAACTCTGTGTGACCCCATAGATGGCAGCCCACCAGGCTCCCCTGTCCCTGGGGATACTCCAGGCAAGAATGCTGGAGTGGGTTGCCATTTCCTTCTCCAATGTATGAAAGTGAAAAGTGAAAGTGAAGTCTCTCAGTCGTGCCGACTCTTCACGACCCCATGGACTGCAGCCTACCAGGCTCCTCTGTCCATGGTATTTTCCAGGGAAGAGTACTGGAGTGGGGTGCCATCGCCTTCTCTGCCTATTGTGCTATCACATTACAAAAAAAATACTTGGGTTGTAAATAATAGTGACCTACTTCCAGTTCCTAAGTCACTAATAAAACAGTTGATATCTTCATTGGAGGGAGAGTCAAGGGAATGTATGCCATCACCTATGTACCATTCACTTTATATTAGCTGTATCATTTTATTGATATAAAATTCTTATGAAGATTCCTGTTTCACAAATGAGGATGCTGAGACCAAGGTTTCCTTAAAAAAGAGATGGCTTTTGAACTGTGTCTGCCTAAACTGAAAGCCACACTGTATATTCCACTGGCCATGCTGTTTACTAACCCCTCCAAGGGCTTTCCTAGGAAACTATGCTGATGGCTCATATGGTAAAGAATCTGCCTGCTATGTAGGAGTCCCTGGTTTGATCCCTGGGTTGGGAAGATCCCCTAGAGAAGGGAATAACTACCCACTTGTGGCTCAGATGGTAAAGAATCTGCCTACAATGCAGGAGACCTGGATTCGATACCTGGGTTGGGAAGATTCCCTGGAGGAAGGCATGGCAACCCACTTCAATATTCTTGCCTGGAGAATCCCCATGGACAAAGGAGCCTGGCGGGCTACAGTCATTGGGTTGCAGAGTCAGACACGACTGAGTAAGTAAGCACACACACACTAGTATTCTTGCCTGGAGAATTCCATGGACAGAGTAGTCTGGTGGGCTACAGTTCAGGGGGCCTCAAGAGTCAGACAGAACTGAACAACTAACACTTTTACTTTTTTTTTTTTCATGCTCATTAGCACAATGAACAGAGAAGGCAATGGCAACCCACTCCAGTACTCTTGCCTGGAAAATTCCATGGATGGAGGAACCTGGTAGGCTGCAGTCCACAGGGTCGCTAAGAGTTGGACATGACT
Organism: Aepyceros melampus; assembly: GCA_006408695.1. Lineage (NCBI taxonomy): Eukaryota > Metazoa > Chordata > Mammalia > Artiodactyla > Bovidae > Aepyceros > Aepyceros melampus. The sequence continues at coordinate 103,290 of SJXQ01008987.1, forward strand.
GAGTGACTTCACTTTCACTTTTCACTTTCATGATTGGAGAAGGAAATGGCAACCCACTCCAGTGTTCTTGCTTGGAGAATCCCGGGGACAGGGGAGTGGGGAGACTGGTGGGCTGCCATCTATGGGGTCGCACAGAGTCGGACACGACTGAAGCAGCTTAGCAGCAGCGGGAGGAAGCTCTCAGGCACTGACGACAGAGAATCCAAAGTGTGGACTCCTTGCAGGACTATAGAGTTAGGAAGCTCCTCCTCCCTTGGCTGTGGGCAGTGTCTTCAGCACGAGTTTCCTGGGGCTCACATCTAGGCCTAGAGGATGTTATCACGTCACTCACTTTTCTACTTTCAGACATCAAGATAGGCTTGGCGTGGTGGTAGAGACTCAGGCCTAGGGAAGATGGAGTATGCCCACTGGTATTTAGAAATCTGCAGCTGCAACTCAGAGTACTTTATTCATAGAGCTAATTTGGGCAAAAGGGCTAGGGCAATAACACGAAGCAAAATGTTACTATCCTGTGAGGAGAACAAATTATTTTCAACTCTTTTTAGCATTACTAAGATTTAAGTGCCATGATCTAAAACTTCAGATTTCTAGGAAGCTAAATTTGACAATTTAAATGTTTCAATCAATCAATCAATCAATCTGACATTAAAAAAAATTATATACTGTCAAATAACTTTTTTACTTTTAGGGAAAAAGTCAAGAAATTTTAAGAAATGACTTCCATATGCAGCAATTAGTTATGAATGGTACAGATTGTATCTTGGACAACATAAAGAAAAGCCTTCCAGAAGTTAATTGATCTCCATTAATATTTTGTGGGTTATTATTGCATTTGTTTAATGTTCCTGTGGATTAATTTTATTTTTGTTCAAACCCACTTTTGGCAGAATATGGGTGTTCAGTCATCTTTAATATGTGAATTTTGAGTAAATGTCTTTCCATGAATAATGATAAATTGTTAAACTTTAGCAAACTTAAACACTTACACCTACTCAGTTCTATAGCCATTTTATTAAATCCCAAAGACCCATTCAAGCAATGGAGCAGGCATTCCGCAATGTAATATACAGCTGAACATTTAAAACCAAGGACAAATGGACAATACATATAATTTTGATAGTCTGAAGGCATAACTATCTAATAACTAGTTGCATGAAAAGGCCATTTTTAATCTTTGATACGGAAGGGAATGAACACTAATTGAATACCTAGGTAGTTAGAAATTTGCATCATTCAATTCTTACAATAGCCCTATGAAGCTTGGATAAAAGTGAAGACCTCAGACGTTAATTTATCCAGGACCACCCAGCTTGTAAATGGCAGAGCCTGGGATTTGAAATCAGGCCCATATGACTTCAAAGACTGTATATTTCCTCTCTACCATTCTGCCTTTATGATAAATGGAAATTTTCAAAATAATCACTTGGAATTCTTGGATACAGGCAACTCTATTTCATCAGTACATGGGACTCACTGAAAGCTGTGGCTTTATTGGGTGAGGGGCATCTTAGCATATCAGGTCATATTATACTGAACAAAATCAGGATCAACTCTGGTAAATAGTGGAGAGCTTACAAAGCCATTGGAGAGTGAGCTCCAGAAGGGAATTCCTAAGATGAGTGCCAAATGCTTTAGAGTTCACTGAAGCATAATTGCAAAGAATGTGTCCTAGGATGGGCAGTAAATGCAGACCTCAGCTGTTGCTAGTTTAACAGGTTGAGCCAAAACTCTGCAGAGTGTGTCTGAAGGGAAGTGTCACGGACAGCAATAAATCTTCCAAACAGTGTTAGAGATAACAATCACAAGGCAGAAATCACCTGTGCTGAATGTGGATGGAATCACAGTTTGCACAATGGACTTTTAATACACACAAGCAAAACCATAATCACTAGACATCACTGATTTGTGTGAAGTGGGAGAACAACCTGCTTTACTTCAGTTTTGACATTTCACTTAATGAACCAACATTAAGCTTGTTTTGTGTTTCTAGTGGCACTTGGAATACAAAGATATAAAGAGATGAATGTCATTGTCCTCAAGTTCAAAATGTTAGCATGAGAGATGGGGTAAAATTTGAAAGTAGTATGTAAGAGCAGTGCTCTGGAGCCTGCATTTTTGTTTTACTTACACACATATGCACATTTGTGTGTATATGTATGTGTATATGCCCAAATGAAACATGGTTAAGAATGTGTTCCATGGTAGTTCTATGGGATGTGAACTAAAAAAATTAGCTTATCAATTGACTGAGTATGCTGTATATTAATGTATCAACAGATTATATAACAGTTCTTCACATATATTCTCTCTACAGTCCTATTTATACATTTATATTTTCTTCATTGATAATGCAAAGCTAAGTCTCATATGAGCACATGCATTCAATAATTAGCAAGGGAGGAAAGCAGAGAGGGGAGACAGAGTGTAGAAGTGTATATTTATCTTTAGGAATGTGTTCATATGCCTGCATATTCAGGTGGAAATTAAATATAGTAATTGCTTTCCTTAGAAATGTATATCTATCTAAATATCCAAACATTGAACATCTGGAAGGAAAAAATATTCCCTGATATGCACATGTACATACTTACTATATTAGACGCTCAGGTTTCTGGGATGCTCTTTTCAGAGAACTAGACATCCAGGTTTATGACCTTGTCCCTGGGATACCCTTCTTTCCTTTGTATGCTTGGTGAACTTCAACCATCCCCTCTTTGGACAATTTCCATACAATGTATGGTCTTCCATACTACAGTGCTAAATTGCAGGAGTTATCATGTACCATTCAAAATCAGGTACTATTTATTGTCTGTCTAGTTCAGTGGCATATAATAAGAGCACAGTAAAAGTTTAATATTAATTATGCATTTTCCTTGACTAATGTCTCAATTTCAGCTGGATTACTCGGTAGTTTAAGATTTACTTTACTTTTGGCTGTGCCGGGTCTTTGTTGCTGGGCATGGGCTTTCTCCAGTTGTGGTGAGCAGGGGCTACTCTCTAGTTGCAGTGGCTTCTCTCGTAGATCTGGAGTAAGAGGGCGTGCCGGCTCAATAGTTGTGTCTCATGGGCTTAGTTGCTCCACAGTATGTGGGATTTTCCAGACCACAGATTGCATTCGTGTCCCCTGCACTGGCAGGATTCTTAACCACTAGACTAACAGGGAAGCCCACTCAGCAACTTTTTTGTTGTTGTTTAGGCCTTTAACATTAAATTATAAAATTTAATGTTTATTAAATAATTTGACATTAAATTATATGACTATTTTAAGTATAAGGGAAATATGTTAATTATGGGCCTGAAGCCAACTTATATTAAAAAGTCCTCTTGCTGCTACAGTTAGGAAACTGAAAGCATTTACTAACCACTTTTCCTGGTGATTTCTTTAGCAAAAGCAGAGTTAGAAGCTTGACATTTGCTTTATTTTAGATTCAAAACTTTTTTTTTAAAGATTAAGGACAAAGACTGAATTTCCGTAGAATATTTTAAATATAAAATATCCAGTTTAACTCAAGCAATTCTAATCATTCCTAGACTTTAAAAAACATATGCTGCTCTGCAAATACCATAGGAAATGGTAAATAATAAAATATCTGGCAAAGAGGTTCTCAAGAGCCTATAGCATGGGTTAATAATCTTTGCTAAGTATAACAGAAAGATTTTTAGGCTGAAATACAGAAGACTGACATGTTATCTTGGTGAATCTAAGAAAATTGTTCCTCAAAAATTAGTCCATCAGATTACAGAATACTGAATTGTATTCCATAACATCTGCTAAGATACCAAGTAAAATATGGTACTTAGATCCCTATTAAATACTACACTTCTACTTCTAAAAGTGATTCACATTGTTCATTTCCCATAAATGAAAGCTAAAATTTTGAATTTTTAATGACTCCTCAATTTTACCAATGCATATAATACTAAATTTTTAAATGTGAGATTGGCATTCCTGCTTTTCACTGATGTCTTGTTTAATTCTCAATTTAGTCTTTATAAGGTAGTTCAAAAAAAGCTTTTACAATTATCAAGCTATTTCTCCAATACACATGTATCCAGTAACACACTCACTTAAGTAATTTCATAACTGTTTTATTATTTTATTATGTCTCATGCATTGCAGGTCTGGAAGGAAAGTTACGTAAAACATTTGGAAATAATTTGAATGTGTATTACAGTGAATGATTTTTTTTTTTTTAAATAGGATACTTTTCCTACTGACAAATCTTTAAAAGAGAAAGTATTGATACTTTTTTTTTTTTTTTGATACTTGAGTATTTTGAAGTAAGATGGCTCAGGAACACTTCAGTTAAATGTTACTTATTTTTCTAAAATGTACAAATGTCTCATTTTTATCTCATGCACTGTAATAGAGAACAGCAGGGTGCTTGAAGATGCAACAAACATTCTTTGAACACTTCAATAAACAGAATGTAAACATTCACTTTAATAATGTTTCCTTTGTTAATGCAAAACCGAGTGCATTTTTTCCTTGCCTCCGGCTGAACCATGACTAGCAGAGTAGCAACAGCACAGTGCTGAAAGAATTTTTCAACAGCAATTTGCTTGTTCTAATTTACTTTTCAAGGTTGATGATCAGGATCATTATGTGGCTTGCAAAAGGATCTATTTCTATTAACTTGATCCAGTCATTCCTCTAGCTCTCATCATATTTAGTTTCCCTGGCAGTTTTAAGTGAATCAGAAGTGCCACCAGTACTCCAGTTCTATAGTTTCGTATAATAAATGCATTCCTATACCCTTTCGAAATAAATCTTGTTACAGTTGTTGAGAAAGTATGGGTACTTTGAAATGAGTGACTCAGATATGAAACCTCTGCATTTTGTTCAAGTAAAAATACTCTTTCTAGTTAGTAGATCTATGCAACAATAATACCAAAGCATTATCTGTTCAATCTTAACTTTTTTAAAATAAAGAAATTCTAACTTGGCCTTATGTTTTAAGCTTAAACACAATCACCACTGACCAACAAGATTAAGAAATAAAACTCACATAATTTAATAAATTTACATGATGCATATTCAGAAAGGCTTATTTATTTCAATGTATAATATTCTAAAAATTTAACTGGAAATAATCAAGTTTTTCTCCACATTTTCAATAAATTTCAAAACAGCTGAATATTTCCCAATCTGCTTTCTGTAAGAGAATGTGTATTATTATAGTTCTAACATTTAAAGAATTCCACCAAAAAAAAAGCCAGCTAAGTGATTTGGAAAATTCAATGGTATTAACATTATATTCTTCACACTGAACTATAAAACTGGCAAAAAACAAACAAACAAAAAAACCCTTACTTCAATCACTGGCAAATTAACAAAGTTAAGAATATGAATAAAATAGATCACATAGGCTTTGCTTCTAAGAGGGAAAAACCACAGAGTTTAATAATATAGTCACTGAATATTCTCACTGTTCTGATTTTGTAATAATTAGGGCAGGCCAAATGTTCACTATGTTAAGACCGTACATGTGTCCCAGATCTAGTTCTTTACCTAGGTCTGGTTTTATAAATGCTGGTGATAAACTAAGCCCAATTTATATGTTGCATCTTGTATGAGAAGTGTCTGTGACTCTAGGTATCTGATCAACCTTGAGAAATGGCAGCACAGCTAGTGTGATAACTTTCGAAGATAACCATTGCTAGTTTGATGATTACCAGTTACCATTAAATGAATTGAAAAATTATTGTGCTTCATTTTCTAGGTGATTCTGATATCATTAGAAGACTGGAACAAAGTGGTGAAAAGTAAATCATGTACAGTTTTCCTTTAATAAAACTGTTTTTTTTTTTTTTTAATTACAGTCATTGGTTATCTCTATAACCTGTAGAGGGCACTCGAGTCCCTTGAAAGAAAAAAATTTTTAAGAGTTTTCATTTTTATGTATTAGTAGTGTGTTAACTAAACAATCTGTTTTTTTTCCCTACAGAAACCATCATTTAAAAAGACATTTAAACAAAACATAGCTTCATTTTAAATGTTTAATGGAATATTAAGATATACAAATTTTCACATGTCCTATTGGAAAAACAATTTAGCAGGTGGTTTCCATTCCAGAGCATCTGTCCATCTATAAATGCTGTGCATCAAATATTAAACACTATACTGCCATCAATTACACAGATTGGCCCTGCCTGAGAAAGTCACCTTGACCTCAGAATAATCGGCTTTCAAAGCAGTAAACTAGTAACACAGATAAGGCATTCCACTGCTCCCAGCTATATATAGACAATAATGTTGTCATATCCACAAAACAGCTGTTGATAATAATGGTTGAGAAACTTTCAACTCATACTAGTTTTAACCATTTTATAAGAGTAACCTCAAGAGTTTCTTTGGCAATACTCATTTTATGCTTCTCTTCATTACTACTAAATGTGGTTAGATGGAAGATATTTGAATATTTGACTTCGAATATTCTTCCTGACATGTTAATGAAATATTTCATAGGGAAACCTCCCAAGTTGGACACACTAACATATAATTATATAAACACATGCACATAAACAACTATGTTTTATATATATTCTTTCCCTGATAGCATATTTCAAAATATATTGCAATGTTAACTAAAAATTTACTGTATAATTATTAAAAATACTATTGTAGTTTCTTAGCAACATGGTCAGGGATCCTGCCTTCTATCTTATATTTTTTATGATCCTCAGTTTTACCATGATTAAGTAACTTTCTATTAAAAGATATTCAGAAAGTTTAGCTATTAAATTCAAATTAGAGATGCTCATTTGGCACCAACACAAGTTAGATATGCCCTTATTTGAGTCACTGTTTCTATTTAGAAATTGGATCATAAAAGTCTGAGCCAAAAAGATGTATAAGAAAATTATCTAAATATATAATCTACAAATTGATACTAGAATAATGAACGATAAAGCGTTTAAAAAAGCTTTGTCTATAGTAGTAACACTAGTCATCAAGAATTCACTATTTAAAAACAAATTTTGTTATACATCATTGTTTCTACTTTTAAGGTTCTCAAAATACACTCGAGAACTAACTCTCCAACTTTGACATCTGGCAAGGTAAACATTGACACAGATATTAGTTTTACAAAGTGAATTCCTTGAGAAATCTAGCATGAAACATCTTACAAGTTTATCCTTCAAATACTGTACACATTTTCATAGGATATTTCAAAGATTATAGTACGGAAGAAGGGTACCCAGTTAAGCAAGAAAAAGGCAGAAAAATTAGTAAAATAGTAAATAATACTGTGGAAAATAGTTATTTTGATAAATTTAAAATAATGAGTTTGAAGTATTTTTGTAATGGTATCTTTATGAAAAAGATCTGATTCATGATGGGAACATAATAAGCTTTTTCCTCAAGAAAGGACAAAGTTAAATAAAGCTCTGAAATCAGAAGTCTTAAGATGAATAATTGTATATTGTGACGTGTTTTCCCCAATTGGATTTACCACATTCCACGACAGTTTTTAATGGGGGCAGATGGGGAGAAACTGCAGTTTCATAAAATAAAAGCATTTCTCTCAGCCTAAACTGCAGCTTTGATTTTTTGGTTATCTTGGGGCCAATATATATACACTCTAGTATATGAAACAAAACTAGAAGATATACTTAGAATGTAGTCTTTGTTACTTCAAAGCCTAAGTTTCCTAAAATCATTGTTGGGCAAAGTAAAAAGAAACGTTTGTTCTATTACGTAAGAAATAAACTTCATTTGGTATTCAATTGACTTTCTAACTTAGCAGGCAGGACTTTTACATCTTCAAATACTGAAAATAAATTGCATTCTTGGCCCTTGCTTTAAAAGGTTATGGAGAATAAATGCACACCCTGGTAGTGTTCTAGTGATCTCCCTAATCTCAGTTGCACTTTGTCAGAACGAGGTAACTGGTAGTTAAGTGAAATACCCTAGATCAAAGGGGGATTAATCACCAACTGAATCCTTGCTGAATAAACCTGTCATTCAAGAAAATTATTTCCACTGAACTTAGCAGAGGATTGAAGGTATTTGCATAACAGGGACCAACGTACTTCAGCCAGGTTAAAAGGTTCAGAATTCATCCCATGTTTAGCTTTTTGCCTCCTTTTCCTTTCAGCAGGCTGGTACAATGGTTTCTAATCTGATAATACAGCTAACTATCTAAATGATGTCAGAACAGGAAAGTATTGCAAAGTTTGGATGAGGGATGGATCAATTTCACTTCAGTAACTCCTAAATCTGATTTGTTGGAATTTAAGATGTAATCCTAAAAAAGTCCCTTAAACCTGAGGACTGTTTATTAACATCCCTTTTCTGACCTTTGTCTTAGAAACAACCACTGTGCTGTGGCAGCGGTCCCAGCAGACACTCTGGATGATAACTCGACCTACCTACCTCCCAGGGGTGGTGCAGAGTCCATGAATGTCTAAAAAGAATTCTGAAATACTACAATAAAAACGAGAAGAAAAATACTAGCAGTTATTCTATGTATCAAATTGTGCTTTGAAACACCTTAAACCATATGATATATAAAACTAGTTTTAATTCACTAGAAATACTGTTAGGGTGAATAAATTAATTTTATAAGACTAATGTTTTATTAAAAATTTTTTAAACAAATAATTTAAGAATTCCTGACAGGTTATTTTCTTCAAACCTGACATTTGAATTAATTATTTAAAAAGTAAAAGGTAAAAATTGCCCACCATTGTAAGGGGACTGACTGACAGTGTAAGGGTACTGCTGACTTAAAAAAGTTTAAAAAATACTGTTTGTAAAAAATAAAGAAATGAAGAGTTTTATCAAAATCATGAACTATCTTTTCTGGAGTACATTTTCAGAAATTTAACACTTTTTGTACATTTTGGGTCTACTGAAGAATAATCACCCATATGATAGACATCAGATTTCATAATCATATTTTGGCACTAAACGGGAATTTAGCAATTCTGCCTCTGGAGTAGGTCTGACACCATCCAAATCTTTAACTCGAAGTAGGTGCTCATATTCAGTGCAAATGCACAGCATCTTTCAAGTTAAAAAATGCAAAGAATAGTTATCAAAGAAAATGAATAAAATCCATAGTGGGATAATTTTTTAGAAAATGATTGAAGTTTTAACCCAAGAAAGGACTCTTAGAATGTCTTATAGCTTAGAATAAGAACATGTCAATCACGATTAAGCTTCTGGAATCGGAATCCCTTTGAAATGCAGCTGTTTCTTCTTTAATTGTGGCAGCGGACTCGAAGAAAAGAAAGGTCCAGCCTTAAAGATGAGTAAGGAATACAAAATAGCTCAGGATTAGTTGTGGAGTTCAAAGGTCGCTAATTACACTAAGGAGTTCCCAGACACAGAGAAAACATTAAACAGGTCACCTACCAAACGGGAAACAGACTTTGTCTTCAGAAATTATCCTGAAGTGACAGGTTTCTAGACAAAATCAAAAGCATCACAGTGTGCCCAGCTGATCTCAACAGGATGAAAACATGAGTTAGTTTAAGTTCTGTAGCAGTATGTTAGAATGGAATGGCAACAGATGGCATCAGGTTCCCCATCGTCCCTATACTTCTCCAGTACTTCTTAGATTTTCCTCAGGTTTCTAGAAATGTCAGAGCAAAGATTCACTGGGTTTTCTGACTGCTTATAAAGTTTTACCTAGGGGTTTATTATATGGGATCTCAGCCCACTCACTAGAGAAATGCCTCTTCCCTGTTTTAGTGTACTTGGATAAACATTTATACAGTCAAGATGTACAAATAGCTCCATTAATGTAAGTGAAATGTTAAACTTTGCTTGAGTTTAAGAGATTAAAAAAAACTTAAGGGGAATGATTTCTTCTTTCAAAAGGAAAGTTTTTTACTACTGATTATCTGTGATGAGCCTAGAATAACAAGCTAAAGTCCTGGTCTGGATTTTACTCTATTTCATTACTTGGGATGATTTTGAATATAGAACATTATGCCATAATGCTTTGCAGAAAAGGAATTTATAATGAGTAGGACTGACCTTAATTTTAAAGTCATATTTCAATATGCAATCTCATTTCAAAGTATCATAGCTCTCTTTCATGACGTTTGCAGCTTTTTCTAAGCTTTTCCTCAAGAGACTCATAAAAAAGAAACCAAGATACAATTTAACTGAATATTAATTTGTGATGCATATTTTTTATAACTATTCTGTAAAAAGAAACTTGACATGGAGTAAGTTTTGAGGATCTTGAGATTTCATCTTTTCTTGCATTTCATCTTTCCTTTAAAGTCCAACTTGCAATGAGCTACTATGAAAATAGAATGTGATATATAATTGTAAAAACAGGTAGAGAATAGAGTATGACTGGAGGGTTCTTAAAGAAACCCATAGCATGCCAATAAGGAAACAAGAGTGACAAATGTAAAGATAATGTGCTACATGAAACTGAAATAAGGTTAAGTGATACTCTATACCCATAAAATAGCTTTTGAATTTTAACCTGAATTCATCCATTAATGAATTATAATAAAACAGAGAAAAAGCAATACTATATCTAAATTTATCTTTAAAAATTTGGCTGCAGATATTCAGTAATCACGAAATACTATGCTCAGCTTCAGAAGGTATCCTACCCCTCTTAATATGCTTACTGACATCCTAAACAAAATGTTACTGTTGCAGCTTAATAAGTCTGCCTGAAAAGTAACTCTAGAACAGAGATAAGCATTGTAAACAGAATTATGCAGATTCTTTATTAATCAGTAGGATAGTTCTTATTAAAAACATGTTACTGTTTAAATGATTTTCCTTCATTTTCACTGGCTATTTTCTCAAGAGATTTATAGTTGTTTCTAATGTGGTCTCTGGTATTCTGTAACAAAGCCTTGTACTAGCACTTACAACTCAGGTTTGCAAGAGCAAACAGTTTTTTTTATCTTACATGTCATCTATAATCCATTGGGAGTGGCAGCCTGCAGCTCTGGATTGAGAAGGAGCTTGATTCCAAATCCAGGAATGCCCAATAAAGAAAGAGGGCTGTGATTGATTAGCCATGTCTGCCACAGGGGCAGGAAGCACGTATGGCAAGGAAGTTAAAGACTAGTCTAAAAGAAGCTGAAAGTGAATCACTAGATTTTATGCCCTGAATCATACTTAAGTAAAATCAAGGGTAAAAAAAACTAGATACATTAGTTTTTAAAATGTTCTTTCAAACTAAATCAGACTAAAAGCATTGAACAAGAATATTTTATCATTAAATAAATGATTTTCAATTACAGCTTATGTGTATATACATTAAAAATAAAAGACTATGATTTAAATGTTACTAGTGTATAAATCCCATTTAAACAGACAATTACAGTAACAATGATCTATATGTTACTGGAGCAGGAGCTTTAGAATTCCAGATGTAATAGTCAGAAGAAATTAGCTTCCGGTCTAAAAAAAAAAGATAAGATTATATTAACAAAAATTCAATGAGAAAGCAAAGTCATGGTATTTAAAATTTTGGAACACAATTATTTTAAGGAAGGAAATTCTTTGAGACAGTCATTTCAATTCAGTTTTCATCAAGGCATTATTATAACTTTTACCACTTTAAAAGTATGGGTTTATTAAATACATGAATAATCCATCTTTCAGCCTATATATGCCAAATTTATGCCAATATCCTTCATGCTAAACCTGCTAATTTTTTTCTCACATCTTCCCTAAATTCTGTTTCTTATAGACCATTACTTCAGCTACAAAAACATTAAAAATATGTTTATTGGTTTCCCTTCTGTAACCTCTTCATCACAATTCTGATTCTATTCTTGCTATTCTTTATACATTCAAAGTTTCATAGATAGAAATACATACTCAACTTTCTGCTGCTGCTGCTAAGTCACTTCAGTCATGTCCGACTCTGTGTGACCCCATAGATGGCAGCCCACCAGGCTCCCACGTCCCTGGGATTCTCCAGGCAAGAACACTGGAGTGGGTTGCCATTTCCTTCTCCAATGCATGAAAGTGAAAAGTGAAAGTGAAGTCACTCAGTCGTGTCCGACTCTTAGCAACCCCTTGGACTGCAGCCTACCAGACTCCTCCATCCATGGGATTTTCCAGGCAAGAGTACTGGAGTGGGGTGCCATCGCCTTCTCCGACTTAACTTTCTAGTAATGTTTTAAAAAGGTTGCTTTAGAGGTTTCTTATAGTTCTGATCAGATTTAAGGTTTCTGTTTTAATAGTTTTGAACAACTGACAACTTCTTTGAATTAAAGTTTGACACATAAAACTGAGACGATAATGTTCGTTTGGAGCTAGGCACATATAAATTCTTATTCCATACATCTCTATTTATCAATCCTGCCTTTTCTACAATACCTCTTCATGCATCTTCTTCATAATGAAAAGGATAGGTGTACAATACTGGCGTGGTGTACAATACTGGCGTGCTGCAGTCCATGGGGTCACAAAAGAGCTGGATACAACTGAGTGACTGAACAACAACAATGATACATTACCTTGTTGCCTTTTTTCATTGTTACTTCAGTTTGAGAATCTAGTAACACTGACAGGCAACAGCATATTGGTTAGGTGGTCAGGCTCCAGTGACCGACTGCTTGGATTTAAGTCCCAGTTCCGCCACATTTACTATGTGATCCTAATCTCTCTGTTCCATCAGCATCCTCATCCATCAAATGGAGATAACACTTATATAAGGCATTCTAAGGATTAATGAGTTAGCCTGTACTCAAAACTATGCCTGGCACACAGTAAGCAATCAAGATTAGTTATTATTATTTAAATTATCATCATTAGCATTATTAAACTATTATCAGAACTAAGCTGTATATTATGAATATAGATTTTCTTGTCAAGACGATGGCAAAATAAAGTTTTTCACATAGTTGCACAAAGTGACAGCTATATTTTGAAACTAAAAGAAGGAGGAAATAAAGAGATTGGTTACAATTATCCATTTAAAATGACCTCTTTCGCAGGATGCAGGATGCTTGGGACTGATGCACGGGGATAATCCAGAGAGAGGGTGTGGGGCGGGAGGGGGGAGGTGGGGGTTGGGATTGGGAGTTCATGTACACTCGTGGCTGATCCATGTCGATGTATAGCAAAACGAATACAGTATTGTAAAGCAAAACAAAATAAAAAAATAAAAATTAATTTAAAAAAAATGACCTCTTTCATTCATATATTAAGAAGCAGGTATATTACTGAAGCATTCCATTCTGTATTATGCTCTCTGAAAATTACTACAATGTTTAGTAATATTAACAATATACTTATAATATTTTTAGATTTAATCTAAAGATACAACATATTTCCCACAGAAAAACTGGTCTAGTTACATTTAGACAATACTTCGGTTTGTCCAAGCTAACAACTATATTGTGCCTTCATAAAAAAACTTTAAAAAAGCATTATGAAGATTCTTTCATAAGTATGAATTTGTTTAAAAAAAAAAAACCCAAAAAATGATATAGGAGAAAGCATAGGGAAAACCTATGGCAGTAAAGAATATGGCTTATTCTGGTTATACCTCATAGAATTTATTACTGCCATTCACAAGTAATTACCTAGAATTCAGTAGTTCTGAGTTCTATAGTCTTTTGAAACTTTCAAATTACAAAGTTTTATCCTATCTTTCCTACTTTAAGGACCCTAACCCTTAGTTTAAGATTGTTGTTTTTCAGCTGCTAAGTTGGGTCCAACTCTTTGCGACCCCATGGACTGTAGCCCACCAGGTTCCTCTGTCCATGTGGTTTTCCAGATAAGAATGCTAGAGTGGGATGCCATTCCCTTCTCCAGGCTATCTTTTGAACCCAGGGATTGAAACCACATCTCCTGCATTGGCAGGTAGATTCTTTACCACTGAATCACCAGAGAAGCCCTGATGATTTAGATATACTTATCTAAATATGATAGTTTTATTCTTAACATATGAAGCAAAAAGGTTTCTATTTTTGTTCAGCTAACTCCATCCTCATTCTAACTACTTGTTTGTTTTATGCCATATGTCTGTATTTGATCTGAATTAAAGTTTTAATTCAATAATTTTAATTAAATTGCTGTTTCCTCTACCTATATTTTTACCTGTTTATATATATATAAAACACTATATACATATGAAACACATACATATATATATATATGAAACACTAACAAACTCACTAAAGGCAGGAAACTTTCTATTGTTCTCCTTTTTGTAAAGCAGGGTACAAAGTAATGGTCATTGACTATGACACTGGCTAAAAATATTTAAAATTTTAATACTCATACTTAACATTTATTGAACCCATGCTACATGCTAAATACTATGCTGACTGCTTGATGAATATAAATTTTATTTAAACCTCATAACAATCCTGAGATAAATAATACTACTATTCCAATTTATACATGAGGAAATTAAAACTTTAAGAAGTTCACTAACTTGTCCAAGTGTCAAAGAGTATATTATAAACTGAGCAAAGCAAATTCAACTTTAGACTAGAGCCCACCTCTATGTCAATCCTTGCTCATTCCGACCACTTTATAAATAGAAGGCAGAGGGCAATGTACATAACCTATTAACACAGGATGGATTAGGCCAGAATTTTTATAAATTGGGATTATTTTATCTTTTTCTTTCACATTTTAATTTTATCTTAGTTAATAATAATATAACACCACTTTAATTCCCTCAAGTTGGCTTGAATCTGTGCAACTTACGTGTACTTATTTTTGGTTTTCCTGATGCAAAAACTTGAACTGAATGCTGATCCACATAACATCCAGTGAGTGTGTAATCTAAGATCCTAAAATGAAGCTAGAACCAGAAGAGAAATGTACCAAGTTAAGGTGATTATTTGTTAAAAATGATGGTCACATTTTTTTCCCTTGACACAATTTTAGGAATTTATTTCACACAATTCACAAAATAAAAATCACAAATAATATTTGGACACATAGACACTAATCTTTCCCTTTTGCATTAGAGTCATTTCTTTGGTAAGGCTGCCGTTACGAAGTGCTTAACACATACCAGGCTTGTCACTAATGTACAGTCTAATCTACATGGCAAGTTATCTGTATTTTGCAAACAAGGGAACTGAGGTGGAAGCAGATAGTAGAATGGGCATTGGAGCTCAGAGCCAACTGATTACAGATGTTGCTGGCCCTTCCCTGCGGTCTGCTGTTCTGTACGTTCTCTTCTGTCTCTAAGACTAGGTGATTGTGATATAGTTCAGATCGTAATACTTTTACACACCTTTTAGCAAAACACAAGCCTGTAATTACTAAAAAGGGAACACCAGTTTATCTGGTTTTGGAGGGAATAAAATGCTCTAGTTAATTTTTCAGAAAACTAAAATTTAACTTATGTAGAACTTTTCTAAAATGTAATCAACAAATGTAATGAATGAATGTAGTTCCTGAATTTAATTGATCATTAAATCATTAGTGTCATTAGTATAAATGCCAGTTAATATATTGTGCTATAACAGAGAGGGCCATTAGTACCTTCGCTGAAGGCATAGTGATAGCCACATAAACTATGAAAAGTCTATCACAGACCAGCCTCCTTTTGTTGTGATTCTCATCTTTGCTGCTAAAATCTTTTGAATTTGCAATAGCCTGATAGTTTTTCTATACTTTTTTCTTTCTTCTTCTTTTCCTGAATATTTCTCTCATTTCCTGTCTTTCTTCTTTTGATTGTCAAAGTAACTGATCACATGCATAGATATAATTTTCAGGTCTCCTCAGCAATTTTTTTCCCTATTGCCACTCAAATTATCCTAACAGTAAAGAGCTATGGCTTCCTTGTTTGGCATAATTCTGGATGCTGGAAGTTATAACAAGGCAGATTTCCACAAAACTAGATATTATAAAAATAAATCTATTCAGTGAACACAAATATCTATTACATGCTTTCTATGACACTGTAACTGGTTAGGTGATGAAAATGAATAGAAAAGTTATAGGTCCTACCTTTGAAAAAACATATAACATAGTAAACATCCCACTTTCTTTCTGAAAAATATACAGAAGTGGGAATTTTTAAAAATAATCATTGAAACAAACCTTGTGGAGACAGTTGAAGTCAATACACAAGAAATACCATCAGTGTACTTCTGATTTCACTATTATTTCCCCTAGTCACTTTTATGTATAGATTTCAATCTATCTTCTTTGATTTCTTTGATACTATTCTATTTAGATTTTCCCGCTACCTTTCTGATCACCTTTTCACTTTCCTTCGCTAATTCTCCTGAATCTTCCTATTTTGTCTTATCTTTTTCTGACCTATTCATTTCTACTGCCTCAACTATTTCTTTTCCGTGGATAACTCCTAGATCCTATGAACAGCTGAGCTTTCTCAGACACCACCTTGATATAAGTTGCTATTACCTGCAACAATGTGATATGAAGCCCACTCCCTCTCAACTTTCTTGTATCTCTTCTAAGAAATAGAGCTTTCTTCTAAGTATGTTTATCTATTCTTCAAATATTTATGTGTGAGGTACTGAACTAGATACTCAGAATGAAATAATGAATGAGGTTCACATGGTCTCTGCTCTCCAGGAGCTTCAAGTCTGGTTTGTTGTTGTTTAGTCAGTTGTGTCCGACTCTTTTGTGACCTCATGGACTGTAGCCTGCCAGGCTCCTTTGTCCATGGGATTTCCCAGGCAAGAATACTGGAGTATGTTGCCATTTCCTCCTCCAGGGGTGCTTCTCCACCCAGGGATCAAATGCATGTCTCTTGTGTCTCCTGCACTAGCCAGACAGATTCTTTACCTTTGAGCCACTTGGGAAGCCCCTGGCTTAAGTTATAATTGTTTTTAATGACACCATCTTTGACTTAAAATTATTTCTTATCTTTCTACTTAATTAGTGAGATTAAAGGATTTACCCTTATCACAACTTTATTCTTTTTTTTCTCTTTCTCTTTCTGCAACACTATATAGCTCAGCATTGTTTATTTATCATCTTTCATCTGAAATACTAAAAAAGTTTTTGTCTCTAGCTTTTTTCCTCTCTCTTCTTCACATCCATTTCAGGCTGATCCTCATAAAGTACCACTTTCTGAGGGACCACTCCCATACTCAAAAAAAGTATAACATTTTCTAACAAGCAGTGAAAGCCAGATTCAAACTCTCTACAGTCCAGACCTAAATCACTTATCTAGCCTTCTGTGCAACTACTGTTTCTAGCACGGGTTCCTAAATATGCCTAGCTATCCTTTATTCCCATAATTAAACAATGTCTTTGAAGACAATGGCACCCCACTCCAGTACTCTTGCCTGGAAAATTCCATAGACAGAGGAGCCTGGTAGGATGCAGTCCATGGGGTTGCTGAGAGTTGGACACGACTGAGCGACTTCACTTTCACTTTTCACTTTCATGCACTGGAGAAGGAAATGGCAACCCACTGCAGTGTTCTTGCTTGGAGAATCCCAGGGATGGCGGAGCCTGTGGGCTGCCGTCTATGGGGTCGCACAGAGGAGGACACGACTGAAGCAACTTAGCAGTGACCTATACAAATGTTAGTTCCATCTTCAAGGCTTCATATTCATGCTTATCTGGGCCTTAGAATTTTCCTTAAAGTTCATCACTACTACAAAGCCTTCCTTGACCACTTTGGTTAGAAGAGCTTAGTCTTTTTTTGATAGTTCAAAAGCAGGTAGTCCTGATTAATTACTGACAAGTATCACTGAAAAATCCATAGAGTGCAAAGACTGTATGTTATATTCTTTGTTTACAAATCTCAAATGAGGTATCTTAAGAGCTGGGTAGAAAGAGGTTAAATTGTTTTAAATTTTACATAATTCTTTCCTCTTAAAATGTTTAAGTATTACATGAAATAGAAAGTGATTAATAAATAGAATTTTACTAAAATCTAGAAGAGGACTTAGACAAAAACAATTCTTACCCCCCAAAAGGATTAGGAAACACCAAAAATCAATTAGATACATGAATTTCAGAAAGAAAGGAATGATCTCTAATGTAGTGAGCCATATAAATATATTTACCTTTAAATATGCTGTACCTCCAATGCAAATCTGGTCAAATGGCAGCTTTTCATGGTTCTTGGCTCCAAAAGTTATAGTTCCAGAAAGACTAATTTCCATTGATTTGGGAAACTTCTGTCCTAGAAATGGAAATACACCAATCAACTATTATAAATTAAATAGGTTCTACAGCAAATGAATTAAAGGAAAAAAAAAAAAACAAAACCTAGTTTACCAATAATCCAGACCAACAAGCTTTTCTCTCGAAATACTTCAAGCTGGCCAAAACTAGCTTTGTACTCCACATGTGTGATGGGACCTCTTTAAAAAAGAAATGGAGACGATAGAAAAAAAAAATCACAGATTTAAGTTTGAAGAGACATATGTCAAATCTTGCTACAGTCACTTAATACAAGGACAACATAAAGCAGATCTGCATTTAAGTCTGCAGAATAGAACAGAATAAATAATGAGCATCATATCTCAAAAACACAGAAACACAATAAACCTTTTTGGTGATGCTATACATTTCATTATTAATTCTAAAGATGACCACAAAGTCATACAGTATGTATTAATACAGGCACATGAATTATATAACATTAAAACTATGATTTTTACTATACAGTATGTAGCCTTTGAAAAGAACTATGCTGTAGAACAAATTTAAAAGTAGAACTGGTAAGGAAAAATCTTATAATTGACTTAATTCACCAGGTTTTATCATTGGCTTAACTTACTAATATAGGTACAAAGCAGAGAAACTGCTAGAAATAAAGCTAGTAAAAAATAATCCCCAAGGAAGCTATACTGGCTGAAGCTTATAATTTACTAGCAAATTTAACCAGAAAAATGGTGACATTTAAAAACAAAGAGATTATTTTTACGACTATGTTTTGGTTCAGAATCAACATACATTTCAATAACACAAAATTTTTAAATCTTAAAAACTGAGACAACTTTATTATAGGGCAGTGCCAATCCAGTACTTTGGCCACCTCATGCGAAGAGTTGACTCACTGGAAAAGACTCTGATGCTGGGAGGGATTGGGGGCAGGAGGAGAAGGGGACGATAGAGGATGAGATAGCTGGATGGCATCACCGACTCGATGGATTTGAGTCTGAGTGAACTCCGGGAGTTGGACAGGGAGGCCTGGTGTGCTGCGATTCATGGGGTCGCAGAGAGTCAGACATGATTGAGCGATTGAATTGAACTGAATGTACTGAGGAAGGCAGAAATCATGGCATCATGTAATTTTATTTCTACCTGTTGTAAAAAGGTATATGAGCGTCACAGAATTCAAAACTATTTTTCACACTTTCATGAAGTTTTAAATTAACTGTTATTTTTAGTTGTACTTCTTCCTCTTTCACTTGATAAAAACCCAAAATTGGTGGAACAGGGACCTGGAAACAAAACAAACACATTTTTTACATGATTCTCAAGTTAATGGGTCTAAAATGCCAATGGTGACTGAGGAAAGAGCTGTGCAGTAATATAGTCATTTATATACATGCGGCTTGAATGACTATTAGGTTACTTGAACTCATTCTGACAACAGATGATGGAGCTACAGTCCTTCTAAGGACAGGGATTCTTCCATCTCTTTCCATTTCCAGAAAGGTACCTTACAAAGGAGTGTAATACGTTTTTCCCTTCTCTTGCTTGTGCAGATTCTCCTCCTCCAGGTTCTCTATGACGTACAACACCGAACATGCACTAGACACACTGATCCCTGACACACGCCCACAGTCCCTGCGGCTCTGCTTCTATTTTCATTCCCCCACCCTCCCAGGTCAGCTGTCACTTAAATTGGTCATGAAAAAGCTGATTAAGGGGAAACAATCTGAATCTTCTGGTAAGTAACTCATGAAAAGGTTTTGTTTGGACCAAAAGTGTGGTGATTTCCTAACAACACAATTCATAGATATAAAGATTAGCAAAGCACCAACTTCTCCAAGGTTGCTTACCTGGGAAGTGTAGTAGCACAAGTTGAATGACTCTAACGGTGGAGTGAGTGGAAATTTGTACGGTCCACTAAATGCAGAATCATCCATTGCATCAATGCTACTAGAGGTCAGAATGGCAGAGTCAAGAGATGTCACACAAGGATGAACCAGAATATCCTGCAGTGGAGATCCATTGGTAGGGAGACTCAAGCTAATGGTAACATTTGGCATGCTTCCCTCTAGATCACACTGCAACACAAACAGATATCACCAAGAGCTTTGAAGAAGTCATCTTCTGGATGAGGCTTTTCTTAATTTATCTGAGGCACTTTTCACAACTTTTTTTTCAAGGAATTAATTCTCATTGCTTTCTGTGTTCTGGATAATGATTCTATCACAGCTCTCAGAAACCCAAGCCAGAAACCTGGCTCTAGGAGAGCCTTCCTAGAACCCTCTGCTTACATTTAAAATCCTTAAAAAACTACTTTTCTCTATTCCTGTTACAAAAAAATATTTCTATCACAGCCCTCCAAGTGTATCTAGACTCACTTTCCTCTAATCAATAGATTCTCCATCAATCCAGAGCTATCTTAATAAAATAATCCTAATTCTATTGTACCCATGTCAAAACCTCTCAATAGTTGCCCCTCAGTCTTATATTACTTTTAAAGCCTTTGCTGTTTGGTTCCCACCTATTTCTTTAACCATTTTCTACCCCACAAGTAATGCTCTAGACTTACCGGATTCTTGAATTTACTTGAATAAACCATATCTCATATCTACGCTTTTGTATGTGCTATTCCCTCCAGCAACAATGCTCTTTTCTTCTTAAATAGTCATTACATGTGTGGTGTGAAGCCTTATATTCTGTATTGTCACCTCTGGCCTACCTTTGTTATGCAGAGAAGCCCAGGATCTTCTTCCCTACGTGGTCTGGGTTAGTTTGACAATGAGAGGTACTCATGAGAGATTTAGGAGATAGAAGGGAAAGGAAAGTCATTATAGTAAGAAAGTCATGGAAACCAGATATGATAGCTTCACAGACCTCACTCTAAGCTCTTGCTTTAAGGCAGTGGTGGCCAGACACAGCACTTTCTCAGACTTTTCCATGAACTCCTGCTTTGAGGCTGTAACACAGATATGGCTGCTTTTCTGTTAACTCTGGCTTCTCTGTGTATCCTAGTCTCTAGGCTAGAGTCATTAGTGATTGTCAGAGGATCAGAGACTTACTTTCTCAGTTCCTCTTATACTTGAGTAAACAAACCCTCATTCCTATACTAAACATCATGATCATCTATCTGTATTAGACCAAGAATAGAAGCCAATTCAAAATTCCCAGAAGCAAAAAACTAGGGTCAGTCTACCAAAGACCTATTTAAATACCATGATATGAATTAATATTAAAATTATATGTAACATATTCCCTGTTCATTACCACAGAATGAAAAAACACATAGTGAATTTCCCTACTTTTATTTTACAGAACTTAAGAGATAAGTGCATTCAACAACTTTAAGAAGTGTGAATGACATGATCTGCAAACACCTTAAGTTGGAGACATTTACGATAATTATTTCCATTAAAAGTAATAACTGGAATGTTTTTTGACCATAATATAAGAGAGTGTAAAGCAAACACATACATTTTTAGGTCACTTTAAGGTTAAAAGGGACTTCCAACGTGGTACTAGTGGTAAAGAACTCATTTGTCAAGGCAGGGAAAGTAAGAGACACGGGTTCAATCCCTGGGTTGGGAAGATCCCCTGAAAGAGGGCATGGAAACCCATCCCAGTATTCTTGTTTGGAGAATCCCATGGACAGAGGAACCTGGTGGGCTACGGTCCATAGGATCTCAAAGAGTCAGAGTTGGACACAACTGAAATGACTTTGCTTGCATATAAGGTTAAAAAGAAAAATAAAGACTCAATTTGTCTGTCAGGACCATTTTAATTTTCTGTTCTTGAAATCTACTTTTAATCTATTAGATTTTTACATAGCTACTCAACATTAATACAGGCTTCCCAGATAGTTAGTTGGTAGAGAATCTGCCTGCAATGCAGGAGTCCCTGGTTCGATTCCTAGGTTGAGAAGAGCCACTGGAGAGGGAGGGGATAGGCTACCCACTCCAGTATTCTTGGGCTTCCCTTGTGGTTCAACTGGTAAAGAATCTGCTTGCAATGCAGGAGACCTGGGTTCATTGCCTGGGTTGGGAATATCCCCTGGAGAAGGAAAAGGCTACCCACTCCAGTATTCTGGCCTGGAAAATTTCATGGACTGTATAGTCCATAGGGTCACAAACAGTCAGATATGACTGAGTGACTTTCACTCACTCAACATTAATATGATATATAAAAGTTTATTAGTGCAGAAAATAAAGGAAGAAAATAGAAAAGACACCTCAGAATATTAATATACATGTATAAGCATTCTTTTTTGGATGGTTTCTATTTTTGATCATTATTGAATGTGGCAATTATCACTACTAACTGTATTGTTATTTTCATTGTCTTTTCCTATTATTTAACCTTAAACCAGAGAACCCTATATTTACCTAGTGACTTGTTTAAATAAAACATGAGTCCCTGAAAATGATTTCAGATATTAAGTCAAAGATTTGTCAATTTACCCTCTCTAAAAAAAATGGAAAGTAAGTATAGTGACTTTAAAAGATTTTCACAAGTTCTTTGATATTACTGTTTCAAAAGATGGAGCCTAATTCCACTTCCCTTGAATGTGGACTGACAAAGTGATCTGCTTCTGGTGAATAGAAAGTGGTAGAAGTGATGCTATGTGACCTTTCAGTCTAGGTAATAAGAAGAACAGCTCTCACTTGTGCCTCAGGTGGCTGTCTGGCTGCCTGTTCAATTGTCTGTTTGATCAAAGGGAAGTCACTAAGTTGTGAGAATGTTCTTAAGCAGCCTGTTGAGAAGTCCATATGGAAACGAACTGAGGTTTCCTACCAATAAGAGCCAGCTTGCTAGCCATGTGACTGAGTCACCTTACAAGTAGAACTTCCAGCCCCACTCAAACCTTCGGGTGACTGCAGCCCCAGCTGAAATACTGACTGTGGCAGACACCCACATTGAAGTTCCCAGCTAAGTTGCTCCTAAAGTCCTGACCTACAAAAACTACAAGTATACTAGATGTTTACTGGTTGTGATGACAGGTTAATTCATTACACAGCAATGCAGCTGACCCTCTGTGCAGTCAAAAATCCATGTATAACTTTGCAGTCAGCAGTCTGCATTTCAGGTTCTGCATCTATGGATTTAACTGTACATTCAGCCAATTGCAGATAGTATGGGACTGAATGTAGTACGTATTCAAAGAAAAAAAAATCTATATACAAGTGGACCCATGCAGTTCAATCTCATGCTGTTCAATGGTCAACTGCATATAGCTAGTATATTTAGTAAAGAATGCAAAAAGATAACATTAGAAAATTTCACTTGAATATAATATCTAATGATTGCTGTTTATGGTAAGAATCAAGAATGACACATTATGCGGTAAAATAAAGTCAGCAAAATTTACTTTTCTCCATAAATATTAAGTGGTATGATAAAACAAGTATCAGAGAAAATCTCACCTTGCAAGTGACAACTCCAACGACCTGCCATGTGTCTGCTATCTCCTGTTTATCATATGCATGGAGTTTACCTTTTCAGTGATAGAAATAGAAACTTGTGGTTTTCCTTTGTATGTTCCAGTTCTCCAGGCTGGCTGTTTTTGTAGGTGAGTAACAGAAGCAAAATTAATACTGTCCAATGAATTCTGTAAGTTGGCATCTAACAAAGTGCCAAAGGGACAAGTTTGTAAAAGCAAGTCAGACAACTGGCTCAATTTGGTATTTAGCTCACTGTCAGTTTTTTGACCTGAGGAAATAAAATCCTGTATCCCAAAAAGAAGTTCAAAGCCTTGTGAAATTCCACTAATGCTAATTAATGGTGGACGAGGGGATAACGTTTGTTCAACCAGTGGAACACAAGCATATATCATGCCATTCTTCAGAAAAGCAACAACTGGCCAGAGTTCTTCACTTCCTACTGGGAGTCCATAAATGGATGTTTTATTGATGTGTGAGCAGCTATCACGACTCTCCAAAAAGTCCTTCTCGTCATCCAACAATCTCAGTTCAAAAAGCAGTGCTTTCAGGAAGGGACCATCTTCAGGAACAGGCACATAACTTGCTCCATTGAAGACTTTAGCTCTTTTTTCAACAGTTGGATACCGTCTGCATCAATGGAAATAAAAACATAATTCCTGCAAAAACTGGAAGTCCAAAACCAATACAAGGCAAATACTAACAACAAAACACACAATAATAAATACATACATTGACACATGAAAATCACAACCACAAAAATATTATATTAATGTTAAACTCTTATGTCCTTGACATATCTCAAATGATAAATACTATTTTATTTTTAAAAATTGAATTTCGTTCATTTTTTAAATAGGTAGGATACCTGTTTCTAGTTCAAAATCATAGACTCTTGGCTATTCAGATTCCCACTTGGTAAGCAAGGCATGTGTATGTTTAAAACATAAACACACTGTCATTTTTAAAAAACAATGATACATTTTGCAGTGAAACTTACTTTTTTCCAAGTTAGTATCCATGAAGCTACAGCTGCATAGTATTCCGTTGGGTTAAAGAACTACATCTATCTGGATTCCCGTTGGCAGAAACATCACTTCTGTTATTACAGATAAGACTGCAAAGATTTTCTTGTCTTGTTTTTCCTTCCCTTTCTCTTTCCTTCCTCCCTCCTCCTTTTTCCAATTGAGGTATAATTTACATATAACATTATATTAGTTTCAGGGAAGCAACATAATGATTTGATATTTGTATATGTTGCAAAATAATCACTGCAGTAAGTCTAGTTAACATTTGTCATCTTACATAGTTACACATTTTTTTTTCTTATAATGAAATATAAGACTTATCTTAGCAACTTCCAAATATGCAATGTAGTATAATTCAACTTAGTCACCATGCTGTACATTACAACCCTATGACTTACTTATTTTATAGCCATGTTTGTACCTTTTGATTCCTTTCATAAATTTTTCCCACCCCACCACAGGATATTTTTTCTGATTCCATCTTAGTAGAGCAGGATCGAAAAAAGTGGTTTAATTTAATCCTCCACATTAGGAATTCAGTAGTACCCTGAGTCTTCTTACCAAGCCGTACAAAAATATGTAGGGCATTTTAGTAATAGCGGTTTATCTATATGGCTTTGGAAGATACTATGAGGTAACAAAAAGAATAAAATAAGAATAACCTTTTATGGTTTGCAAGCTCTATGCTGAACAGTAAGTTACTAATTCATCCCTTTTTGGGAGAAACAGGAGATACTTTTTGCTCATTTACAAAAATCTCAGATCACATTTTCTTAATTAAAAAAAAAAAACTACTTTCCCCTATTCCTTATTTCTCCACTCCAAAGTGCACAACAGAATCAATTATTTGCTATTGGTTTCTGTATAGGGCTTCCTTGGTGGCTCAGAGGGTAAAGACTCAACATAAGAGACCTGGTTCAATCCCTGAGTTGGAAAGATCCCCTTGAGGAGGCATGGCAACCCACTCCAGAGTTCTTGCCTGGAGAATCCCCATGAAGAGAGAAGCTTGGCAGGCTACAGTCCATGGGGTTGCAGAGTTGGACGTGACTGAGAGACTAGCACAGCACAGCTTTTGTATAAACTGCCTAACTTCCCAAAGTCTATTTTCTTATTTGTAAAATAAGGTATGGCTAAAGAACATACAGGCAATTCTGATCAAGGATCAAGAACACACCTAGCCAAAATGTTTTTCTACTAATTCTCTAATACTACTAATATTTTATTAGTATAGGATAAATAAGTGACAGATGTATTATCTGAATCCAACTTATGGTCTTCATAGAGATGCTGAAATGTCCACCCAAACATATTTGAAGTTTTGTTTTGAAATATTTTGAGCATGGTGGGAAAAAACTCTGAAAACAAGAACAACTTCTTCAAGAAACTAATTATTGTACACAGTATAAAAACCTTACTTCTACAAGATATTAAAATAAGCTACAAAGCCACAGATATAAACACAGTATGTTGTTGGCACAAGAACAGATAAAGTAACAGAACTGAGACAAATTGCTGTTTAAATAATTTTAAAAAAGAAAAATGAAAATGTAAAGTTATTCATGTATTAGTGAACCTCACTCATTTACATTTTGATGTGCTTTCTTGATTGAGGAAAGGGAAATTTTAGCTCTTAAGTGTTCTCTTAAAATTCAAAGTGCAAGAATTTCATGACTGAAATTGTAAAAATAAGTCAGTCTGGGACCTTATGTGTAGTGTGCTAAATCGCTTCAGTTGTGTCCGACTCTTTGCGACCCTATGGACTGCAGCTGCCAAGTTCCTTTGTCCATGGTACTCTCTAGGCAAGAATACTGGAGTGGACTGCCATACCCTCTTCCAGGGGATCTTCCCCACCCAGGGACTGAACCCAGGTCTCCTGCATTGGCAGGTGGGTTCTTTTACCACTAGCACTTCCTGTGAAGCCCCCTGGGTCCTTATATGATACCTCAATATGTGCTCAATAAATACTTTGTTGGATGACCCAATCTGTCTTTTCAGATTTATTCTAGGCCTTTTGTAAAGTAGGACTTGAACTTTAAATGGTCTCACAACTATAGGGAAAAATACCAACCTAAGCTAGACTGAGTGGTGCTGTTACTGTCTATCCAGACAGCAAATCTCTAAACCAGAGTCTAAATCAAGTTTTGGTGTGGGGGAAAAAAGTAGTTAGAGGAAAGATCATTTGGATTCTCAAATCTTAAGTGATGGCCTTTATCTTTTGGCAAATATGTGGATAATACATATACCCGTTTCACTCTAACTCTAGGTCCAAGAGGTCAGAAAACAGAAAAAAAATAAAACCTAATTAATTTGTTCAGTGATACAAGATAAACAAGTGACAGATGAATTATCTGAACCCAACTTGCTGCCTTCATAGAGATGCTGAAAAGTCCACCCAAACATATCTTAAGTTTTGTTCTGAAATATTCTGAGAATGGTGGGAAAAAACTCTTAAGCACAACTTCTTCAAGAAACTATTTATTGTATGTAGTACAAAAATCTTATCTCTATAAGATATAAAAATAAGCTACAAAGCCACAGATATAGAAACAGTATGGTGCTGGCAGAAGAATAGACAAAGTAATAGAACTGAGACTAACCAATGGAAGACATAAAAAACTATCAAAACTATCAAATCAATGAAGAAAATACATACTGTTTGGAAGATGATTCAGAAAAACTGGCCCCTAGTACAGAGAAAAACAAAGGAAGACTCCTACTTAATGTCATATCCAAAGATGGACTATAGATGGATTAAGGGCCGAAATATAATAAATAAAATGACAAAGTCAAGAGAAAATAATGTAGGAAGTCATCTTTGGGCAATAAGGGTAGGGAAAGACTACAACAAATCCCCTAAAGGGCTAACTGCTATGTAACAAAACTAAGGGTTTCTGTTTAACCAAAGTAATGAAAAGTTCATTGACAATGATAATAAGTTAAGATCAAGTATCTGTAATAGCGAAAAATGACACAGAACTAATATCAAGATTACAGAATGAACTCCCACAAGTTACCAGGAAAAAGCCAGCAAATCTCAAAGAAAAAACAAAGAATATGTATAGGCAATTCACAGAAAAGGAAAGCCCAAGGGCTAACATCATTTTACCATAGAGAAATGCAAATGAAAGTAACATATTCTTTACACCAATACTGGCAAAAAGTGCAGTAAGTGTTAGAAAAGAATAGAGATAGTGATGGTGAGAGTGTAGACTGGTCAAAGTATTCTGAGGAGCTAATTATTTAGTAGTAGTCAAAATCAGTATAGATATGTCTCATGTAACTGTTTGAGGTTATTTACTGCAGCGTGGTTTTGATAGCTGAGTTGGAGGCAATTTGGGAGATCAGCAGCAGGAGAAGGGGATATGTAAAATGTGGCAGATGGAAACCGGGGAGTACTACAGAGCAAGTAGAAACAATGGCCTAGATCTGCACTATCCAGTATAGTAGCTGCCAGCCTTACATGGCTTTTTAAACTTAAAATGAAAAAAAAAAAAATTAAAAACTGAGTTCCTTAGTTACAATAACCACATTTCAAAAATTCAACAACTACATGTGGCCAGTGGCTACAATTTAGACAGCAGCGATTTAGAACATTTCCCATTTCCATCACTGAAGTGGTGGACAGTGATGCCCGAGATGAAAACAAAGTAACCTGGATATTTCTTAAAAATAGGGCCCAGAGGACTTCCCTGCTGGTCCAGCGGTTAAGAATCTGCCTGCCAATGCAGGGGACACAGGTTCGATCCCTGGTCTGGGAAGATCCCACATGCGTTGGAGCAAGTAAGCCCGTGCGCCACAACTACTGTGCCCTAGAACCTGTAAACCGCAGCTACTAAAGCCTATGCTCTGTAACAAGGGAAGCTACCAGAAAGAGAAGCCTGCGCACCACAACTAGAGAGTTACCATTCACTGTGACTAAAGAAAGCCCACACAGCAAGGAAGACGCAGTGCAGCCAAAAAAAAAAAAAATTATGCTGAGAAATCTGACAATGTTAAGAAATGGTAATGACATCTGTATCGTTAAATTACATAATAAAAAAAAATATATATATGAACACACAAACAAAGGCATAACACCAATCATATGAGGTAGGCAAATGGCAGAAATAAAGATACCAAGGGGATATATAAATAAAGCAGGAGTATCTGGGAAGGATGGACCAAAAAGGTTGATGAACCATATTAAAGATTATAAATAACTTCCTGAGGTACCACAACAACAAATGTAAGCCAAGTATCTCTGAGAAAATGGTAAACTTCAAGTCTCTATGATTCCAATAACAGAAATTGTTTAGGTAGGAAAGAGGAAATTATTCATACTCACGTTGCCTACCACTTTTCACTTAAAATACACTCATCTTTACCAGCCTCAATCTAGATTCAGAGCTAGCTGTTAATACTTCACTATAGAGCTTTTCTCAGGGAAGAATGAGTGCTTACAAGAACCTCCCACCACGGAGAATCAACGGTGAAACAAGTTACTCAATTGCCGCCCATATTTTACAATGAGTTACTGTATGTGTAACTCTCTTCACAGAGTTATTTTGATAAAACGTGGCAAATTTTATATAAATGGCACTAGATCAGCTTACACCATTTTTAAAAAGTGAATTCAGTTTAATTTTCCGGTGTTTTTTCAATTTTCAACAATTAGGAACTTTAGAAGTAAGCAGAATTTCTAGGAATTAAACATAAGAATCTGAAAGTAACAGTCTGATACTGCTCAGCAAGGACTTTCCGGAAGAACGAATTAAAATGTCCTTGCACGATTTTTATTAACAAAAGTAGAAAAATCGGAAACATTTACTGCTCAGAAAGTTTCCTTTCCTTTTGTCACCTCTGTACCAATCTTACGCAGGTGGTAAGGCTGGTAAGATGACAGGGTTTCGCTGGTAGCTCAGCTGGTAAAGAATCCGCCCGCAAGGCGGGAGACCTGGTTTTGACCCCTGGGTTGGGAAGATCCCCTGGACAAGGGAACGGGCTACCCACTTCAGTATTCTTGCCTGGAGAATCCCATGGACAGAGGGGCCTGGCGGGCTACAGTCCATGGGGTCGCAAAGACTCGGACACGACTGAGCGATTTTCACTTCACTTTACTCAGGAGAAAATGTGCCAGGCATCAACTCATTTAATTCTCACAACACTAGAGGTAGTATCACAGTCTCCACTTAGTAACAGATGTTTTAAGGGTTAAGTGACTTGCCCAAGTGCTGGGCCAGGGAGGCCCAGCATCACAAAATTACGCTGCATTACCATCCATCCTATCTATCGCGCCTAAGGATACAGATTTGCATTTACCTGGAGAATTTGACAATGCCACCAAGCGGAGTTCCTGGTTCGTGGCTTATAAGCCACACTGCCCGCTGGGCCATAATAAGCCACTAAGGCATCAGCTTATCACTAAGGTAGCCACCGAGGCAGAGCGCAGACGGGCTTTCTCAGGCGTCTTCAGAGCCACCTTCTGCTCCACCGCAAACAGATCGGGCTCAGCAGAGAAGCTAACTCCTTCAGGTAAAGTGACTAAAACCTTTGAGTCTGTCTGGGACAACGCACGCCACAAAAAGTTCCGTGAATCCGCACTTTAAGTCCTCATAAACTTAGCTCCATCAGCCCAACTACCTTCTTTCTCCCGAGTCCACTTCCGGGACGGTGGCCCGCCAGGATCATAATTCCTCACTCGCTCGCGCGGGGCGCCTTTCTGCTGTTCGCCCGCTGCTCGCCTCCTTGCCGGCCCCTCCCAACAGCCACCCGGGCGCGCGCAGCTCCACTTCCGGCGTACGAGGCGGTGACAATGGGAGCGGCGCGGGCGGCGCCGGGAGGCAGCTGACAGGCGTCTGCGGCTTCGCTTCGTGGCCGTTCTCCCGCCCCGCCTGGGCTCTGTGGGCAGCGGGGCGGCCCGCGGCGGCCGGGAGCCGGAGCTGGCGAGCCGAGCGGAGGCCCGGGGACCGCGCCGCTGAGGCGCAGCATGTGAAGTGGAGACGGCCTCCCGTGCGAGGCGAGCCTCGCAGCGGCCGGCATGGCCGCGACGGCCGAGCTGTTCGAGGTGGGTCCCCGCGGCTCTTCCGGGAGGGGCAGGCCCGGGTGCGGGCAGAGGAGTGGGCGTTCGCCGCCGCCCGAGAGCAGCCGGGCGGAGGGAAGGTGCGAAGGCGAGGGAGTGGGGTGGTGGCTAGTGTCGGCGCGGGCGGAGCGTGAAAGGGGGGAGGGGTAGCTTGGGGCCCGGGCGGGAGGTGGGCAGGGGTGCGAGCCAGCAGTGCTGCAGAGCAGCGTCGGCTGGAAGGGAGCCTCGGGCTGTGGGCTTTGGAAGATGAGCTCGGGATGGGACGGGCTGACTTAGGGCGCGGAAAGAGGAGGCTGACCCAAGTCCGGCGAGTTCCGTCTTGTCGCCTGGATCCCCGCATGATACTCTACGCGGGCCCCTTGAGATTGGGACGACAGAGGGCTTCTCGTGATTGAGTAATGACTCCGTTAGCCAGTGTTGGAAGCGGCACTTGACCAGTTTACCCTTTCATTTGAGAAGGCTGTAGTCTCCTTTTAGGACAATAGAGGCCTACTAAACCCTGCCCGCTGAAGAAAGTCAAAACTAAAACTAATATTCGTGTCTTGAGGAGTTGAGGTGTAACATAACCCCTCTCGACTGCTAGTTAGAGAGAGAATCCTTAACGCGTGAGACATTGACATTCTAATGTGTTTCCTGGACCGTTTTCAGTCTCTAAAACTTAAAATTGAGCTAAGGGGAATCCAGTGTGAGAAGCTGTGATGCTTGAGATAATAGAAGAGGAAAATTCTAATTGGACCACCTAAAAACAGGGTATATCCTTTTGTGAAAGAAATGAAAGCTGAGATGTGAAGGAGAGAGAAGGATGGACCCTTTTTGTGTGTGCTTATGTTTCATACTGAGTAACAAAAGTGTAGGTAATAATTAAGACTATATTTAAGTCAATAATTAAGTTGACAATAAATTTCTCCATAAGTGAAAATTGGATTCTTTTTTCTGCGTAAGATTCAGCAGGCTTTGTTTTGTTATTTTGGTTTTTTTTTTTTTTTTTGGCTTAAAATTTGAATGCCACAGCTTTTGTAACAACTGGGAACTTTTCATTTGTTAGTGTTAATTTAACTGTGTTTTGGATTTCTGTCAGCTTTTGGATAGATAATGCATTTGTTGAGGAATAGTGTGTGCTATTGTTATAAGAATTGTAATAAAATAGTAATTTGTGAGTGAAGGAGTATAAATATTAGAAAGAATTGGGAAATATTAATTATATTTCCTCAGATTTAAGTGTAGGGACGTATATTTATTGCATTAATTTCTCTAACTCCAAAATTGTGCCATTTGTTTATTGATTGACAGGAGCAGGGAGACCTTTTTGCTAAAAGCTTTTACTGTGCGTTCCTGAGCCAGATACTCATTTATGAAGTTGAACTCTTTCATGAAATAGGGAACCAGCCAGCTGTTAATATACAGAAAACTGTTAACTTTGTCATACCGTTCATAAGATATTAACCTTTGGGCTTAGGAATTCCCAGTTGTCTTTTTTTCTTTAAATGCTTGATCATATGAGTCCACATATACTTCCTTGAAAATGTATTTGATTTCTGTTCCACGTGGGAGAAGGAGAGGAAGTAGAGAAATATCTGTAGTTTATTTTGCTTTCTCATGTCTTGCCATTTACTGAGGTAGTTAAACTAAATTAGGGTCTGAGTTAATGCAATGACATCAGTTATGAGAGCAGGTAATTCTTAGCAGTGATAATACAGACAACTAGTCCTGTGTCCACAGAGTTTATAGCATGCCCTTGATTGAACATGCTTGTGGATCTTAACACATGTGACTTTCTCTTTGCTGACCATGTGTAACTTGTTGCTTCATCAAAATTAAAAGCATATTACATTAATAGTTACAATTAAATGTTAATAGGAATGATAAGTGTATTTATCTTTTCAACCCTACAGTGGATTCTGCCCTTGAATAAGTTTTCACCACCAAGTGAAAAGTTGGTCTTTTTGCTTTACAGGGAGAAGGAAAAAAAGAAAAGAACCAAACTTCAGCTATCACTGCCATTTCCTGTTGCTATTGCCTTTAGAAGATAGCTTGTAGGACAAGTCAGGGAGTGCCTTTTTTCCTCTCATTTTCCTTCCTTAGTCACAGCTGGAGAACTGTGGAAAACAGGTTAGGATGTAGTCAAGGATATTTAGTTTTTATGCATCCTGGCTTAATGCACCAATAAATTGAATTGTGCCTTAATTTTTTCACACTGAAAAAGAAGTTAAAGCAAAATTATGCTTTGAATCTGTGAAATGTCTTAAGTGTTAACCCTGTTTCTTTTAAAATCTTCTTTTAAAACTTCCTTTTTAACATCAACAGTTTCATACAACAAAAGAGAACTACACAATATTTCCTCAGTTGACAGAAATGATTTAAAAGTTCTGTCCGCAGTGTTTCTAAATGATCACCTCAGGATGGACATTCTAAAAAGAGTTCAAATGTGGTTTGTGTTATGTCTTCTACATATAAGAAGTGGCTGGGATAGTAAATTTTTTCTGTGTTGTCATACGTATTCTTCTCTTTTCACTGCACTGCTGAGAACTTTGTACTCCCTTCTCACTTGCTATTTTTCTCTCCTGTCATTCTTCTGTTTGGGCAAGTTACCTTTATGGGAGGATTCTTTGTTGAGTACCTACAAAGTTAATGAGGCTTCATGTCTCAAAGAATTTGCTATAGACATATTAATCCTATGAGATGTGAAGAAAAAACACAACCGGTTCAGAGCCCAAAGAAGTTTTGGATGTGGGCTTGCTTTATTTCATTAGAGATTTACAGTATTCCTTGGTATGTTAAAGATTTTAAGAAGTTCATTTCCCAAACTTCTTTGACCATGAGAATGTTTTATTTTCTAATTTTGTGAATTCCATGGAACATTGGAAAATGTTGAATTATAAGTAGAACTTGCCCTTAATGTTAAATAGGGGTAGAGAAGATAGATATATAGCTACATACTCTTGAAATAAAGTTATAAATGGTGTCAGGGATCTAGATAAAGTGCTATAGAAGTTGAAAGGATAGAAGATTACCTCCAGAAGTGGGAAAGGATTAGAAGGTGACATTTGAATGAAGTACAAAAGATAAATTAAATTTGAGTTTGTGGAACTGGGTGGAGGGACATTCCATAAAGCAGACCATACAAGTGTAGACCCCCCAAACAAGGGAAGAGTTCATCTTAGTTCATGAAGTATAGCTGCGTGAAGACGAGGAGTGGCATGTAAGCTAAGAGTTTTTAATCGTTGAGGATTAGGAATTTGATTTTTTTTCTTTTTTGTAAATGTGGATGCATTAATAATAGTGTTAGAAGTCAGGTAATTTGACTATGGTGACAATGGCTCTTTGACTTCCAGATTAGAATTTGAACAGTGAAGAACACATTTGTATAAAAACATATTTATGTCTCTTAGATTTACAAATTAAGTTACACAGACTGAAGACTTATAAAGACTTATTCTGTTGTTCAATTAACTAGTTAGTAATGAACATGAAATATACAAGTAAGGACCACTCCTTTACTTTCAAGATGTCGATATGCTACTTCTTTTAGCCATATTAGCTATTAAATACATATTTATGGAACTTGGCCACCGATTATAGTATCATGTATATAAAATGTATTCATTCAGTAAATGTTTAGCTTTCCTTACCTTACCTACCCTAGGCCAGAAATCCTTCCAGGTACTGGAATTAAAAGATGGTTTGAGTTAAAAATCTAGTTGAGGGAGTGAATGAAAAAAAAAAAACAACACAAAAACCTTTCTTCTCTCAACACTTTACCAATACTCTCAATATTGCTTCACTCTGACACCAGATGTATGGAGATGGGGATTTTTTCCCCACAACAATTCAGTTTTCCAGCAGACACTAACTGGATTTTCTACAATTCATTCTAATTCTGATACTGTTTACTTGGAGTTAGCTTAAGTCCCATAAAGGGCTCGAAGTTAAGGGCTCAGTCTCACAAAAATGCCCCGACTCTGGATACCGGTGTTGTCATCTCTATTTCTGATTGGCCAGCCATAAATTGGAGGTTCTCGTGACCTCCTCTTTGGTTTCAGTAGTTTGCTAGAATGGCTCACAGAACTCAGGAGAACAATTTAGTAACTAGATTACTGGTTTATTAAAAAGCTCAGGAACAACCGGAGGGAAGAGGCGCATAAGGCAAAGTGTGGAGAAGGAGTACCGCACTGCCATTCTCTCCTTGGGTGAGCCACCCTCGAGCAACGTGATGTGCTCCACAACCAGGAATTTCCCTGAACCCCTCACGTTAGGGATTTTTATGGAGATTTCATCATGTAGAGAATCAATTATTCACTCAATCTCTAACCCTTCTCCTCTTCACAGAGTATAGAGGATGAGGCTGAAAGTTCTGGGCTTCTAATCATGCTTTATCTTTCTGGTGACCAGCCGCCATCCAGGAACCCACCAAGAGTTGCTTCAGTAGAGCCAAAGGTGCTCCCAGGAGATTCCAAGAGATTTAGGAGTTCTGTGTAAACCACTCCTATCAACTTTGTCACTCAGCAGATTAGAAGAGTTTTAGGAAGACTGTGTCAGGAACCAGGATCGAAGACCACTGGAACAAAAGCTCTCCTGGCACGCTTATTACTTAGCCTCTTAGTTGTCTTTTGTGTGCTTTCTTTCAGCCTTTCCTTGGGTAGGATGAATCCCGTTTTGCTAGCCTGAAACAAAACATTTGTAGTGCTTTTCAAAAGAATTAGTATTCAATAAATGTAATTCATTTAAATCCACCACAAAACACATAGTCTCATGAAAATAAAATCAAATGTGGTTAAAAAAGGAGAAGCCAAATGGGTAAAATTCATTTAGTTCCAGTGCTGGAATTGCATAAAGCTCATGTTTGGTTTCTAGTAGTCTTGGATTTACAGCATCATAGAATGCCTATTTTTTATTTCTGGAGTGGAGCATGGGGATCTTGCCTTTTTTTGGTTTGGGATAGAAGGGGCAAATCTTGATTTTCAAGGTCCTCAGCAGGGGATTTGGCTGTGGGCAAGCAAGTGTCTGGAATTATTGTGCATCTGCGATTTGCTCAACGTTATTCTGTTGACCACAGCTGGAAAATAAGAAAAATAGATGACAAAACCTGCCCTTACTTTTAGTTTAAGTGTAAGAAGAGAGAAACTTACAGATGTTACTGCTGCTGCTGCTAAGTCACTTCAGTCCTGTCCGACTCTGTGTGACCTCACAGACAGCAGCCCACCGGGCTCCCCCATCCCTGGGTTCTCCAGGCAAGAACACTGGAGTGGGTTGCCATTTCCTTCTCCAATGCATGAAAGTGAAAAGTGAAAGTGAAGTCACTCAGTCGTGTCCGACTCTTAGCGACCCCTTGGACTGCATCCTACCAGGCTTCTCTGTCCATGGGATTTTCCAGGCAAGAGTACTCGAGTGGGTTGCCATTGCCTTCTTCCACAGATGTTAGTATAAAGCAATAAATGACAAAATGGAAGTGTTACTAGCATTAAATATTATTCTGTGTTGAGATTTGAATTTTTAAGCCTTGTGTGCATGTGTGTGTGTGTGTGTGTGTGTGTGTGTGTGCTTAGGTGTATCCAACTGTTTGCAACCCCATGGATTGTACCCTGCCAGGCTCTTGCGGTCCATGGGAGTTTCCAGGCAAGAATACTGGAGTGAGTTGCCATTTCCTTCTCCAGGGGATTTTCCTGACCCAGGAATTGAACCCTGGTCTCCTGCATTGCAGGCAGATTCTTTATGAAGTGGGCCACCAGGGGAGCCCTTTCAGCTTCATGGGGATTGTTTAAGAGTGAAGAAATCAGTTGAGATAATCTATGGAAAGAACCCTTTCTCCACAAGTATCCTTGTGGATTGAGTAACTTGGTTACAGGTAAGGAAGCAGAAGTAACATGAGTTTGAAGAGAAGATGAGAGTAGGCTCGTGGTAGTATGCCTGTTAATTTTGGAGTGCAAAGAAATTAGGTTAGATAGTGTAAAATAAGAACTTAAAAGGGTAGATTTAAAAGCATGAACATCATAGTTTTGAAATTGCATAGGGAAGTTTCTGACTAAAAGTGAATAGTGTTTTAAAGATTAGTTTGACAGTGGTCTGTTACATAGTGAATTTAAGAAAAGTAGTTTTTACAGGAAGTACTTGAATCTACTTGTTAGTTGCTTTAACAGGACCCAGAAATACTTCTTCCTGAAATCCTCTGAGCCTTATTTTTTTTACCTTGGTAAGTGAAAATATTGTAGGTTCTTTGAGTTTGTAGGTGGCTGTGACATATTTTATGAATCTTTTTGAGAAAGTTTAGTTGGATTTTCTCAAGGGGAAAGTGTTAAATTAGGGATTTATATTCCTGTTCAAGGGCTTGAGGTCTTAATTTTTAATAGAAATGACTGCAAACCCCATGTTTTTATTACAATTGGTAATAAAGAATATGAAACGTATAAGAATATGAAATCAGTTTAACAGATAAACATACTAATAAATTATGTAAAGTTTGTCTTCCCTGGTGGCTTAGTGGTAAAGAACCCCTCTGCCAGTGCAGGAGATGCTGGTTTGATCCCTCGATCCAAAGGTCCGTTAGAGAGGAAATGGCAACCCACTCCTTTTTTCTTGCCTGGGAAATCCCATGGACAGAGGAGCCTAGTGAGCTACAATGTATGGGATGGCAAAGAATCAGTCACAATTTAAGTGACTGAGCATGCAAGCAAAGTTGAATTTAACATGATAGTATCTTTGTAGTACATACTTGGAGAAGGCAATGGCACTCCACTCCAGTACTCTTGCCTGGAAAATCCCGTGGGCAGAGGAGCCTACTAGGCTGCAGTCCATGGGGTCGCTAAGAGTTGGACACGACTGAGTGACTTCACTTTCACTTTTCACTTTCATGCATTGAAGAAGGAAATGGCAGCCCACTCCAGTGTTCTTGCCTGGAGAATCCCAGGGATGGGGGAGCCTGGTGGGCTGCCGTCTGTGGGGTCGCACAGAGTTGGACAGGACTGAAACGACTTAGCAGCAGCAGCCATGTGCAGAATATTTATTAGAAAGTACGCTTTGGGTGAGTATATGTGAAAGGACAGGGTAGATAAGCAAAATTGGAGAAATAGCAGGACAGTGCTAACCCAGCAACAGTGGTGATGGTTCCTATGGGAAGTTCTGAAACTAAAACTACCTCTGAGTTGCCCTGATTTTTACTCAGGTGGTCAGGCCTTTATATCCCCGTCTTTGTTAGTAACTAGATAGAGACCACATTGGCTTTCCCAGGTGGTGCCGTGGTAAAGAATCTGCCTGCCAGTGCAGGAGACACAGAGACCTGTGTTTGATCCCTTTGTCGGAAAGATCCCCTGGAGTGGGAAATGACAGTCTACCCCAGTATTCTTGCCTGGGAAATTCCATGGAGAGAGGAGACAGTCCATGGGGTCACAAAGAGTTGGACGCAACTGAGCACACACAGACAACATTGGGAAAAGTATGACATTGAGTGAAGCAGTTCTGTGCCCCTGAAGGATCCCTGAAAATAGTGCCAGGTGAATTCTCTGCTGACAGCACTGCTAGCACCTAGAGCAAGACCCTCTTGAAGGGATATCTGGACTATACATCTGTGTTCACTGCAGCACACTCCTGTGCCACTAAGCTCCATGTTTTCATATACATTGGTAGAGGGAGGAGGCAGGTAGCTCTTCTAGCACTCCGTTTGGGGTTCTTACCCTGGAGGAAAATTAGAAGTGGGATGAGTGGCAGAGTCATCTTATCTACCTGGTTATTAATTCTTCTTCCATAGTAAATGTCTCCTTGTGGATGTTAACATGTGATACTAAGATGTTCATACTTCATGCCCAGTCTTGTGTGTCCATTCATGTGCGTCAACCCCTGATTTCCCTGTTCTTTCTTCCAGTCTTTCTCCTCTGATAGCTAGGTCCTTGGCCACTATCCATGAGTCCATGTATATTCTAACTAGGTCAGTTTTCTGACCACCCATGAGGATGACCAGTCTTTGCCTTTTGGGAGGATATTTTTCTTGTTACTGAGTTTCAAGGCCACTGCTGAGGGAAGTTGTGATTGCAGCTGCTGTTCATTTTTATTTGACACCAACATGCTTAGCCAACTCTTCATGAAGCAAGCTCATGCTTTTCTTTCTCTATCAGCTGGTTTTAAGTGATTCCCATAAGGCCATACATATGAATTAAGGGAAACATGCTAGTGCAATAATAGTGAAAAACATGGGCTACCTGCTTATGCAGTTTGCTTTCTGGTTCTGTTCATTTTGATCCTGGGGTTACTACTTCCATCTTATGATGAATAGTTCCTGGATCTACTTGACATCATGATTGTTGAGTCTGTTGGAACCCAGACCTCCAATGAAATCTTGTGACCCCATGGATTGTAGCTCACCAATGTGGCCTTGGATTAAATACTCCCTTGTATCACAACTTCTCAGGTGTCAAACTAGGCTATATTAATAGAACCTACCTCATAGACTTGTTAAATATATATTAAATAAGATTGTAAGTGCTAGGCACATATTTGGCACATAGTAAACACTTTTAAAAATTAGCTGTCATTACTGTCTTATTTAGAAGTCTTTCATGTGTTTATCAGACTTTTTAAAGTTCTGAGTAGCTCTAAGCATAAATTCCTTTGAGTCATTGTTTCTCAATTTGTGCTTGTAAATTAAGATTTGTTAGACATGTTAACTCTTTTGTCTCAAATGAGGTAGACTCAGGTATGATTATATAAATATGTTTGCTAAGTGAGTCGGAGAAGGCAATGGCACCCCACTCTAGTACTCTTGCCTGGAAAATCCCATGTGCAGAGGAGCCTGGTAGGCTGCAGTCCATGAGGTCGCTAAGAGTCGGACACAACTGAGCGACTTCACTTTCACTTTTCACTTTCATGCATTGGAGAAGGAAATGGCAACCCACTCCAGTGTTCTTGCCTGG
Source organism: Aepyceros melampus (assembly GCA_006408695.1). Taxonomy (NCBI): domain Eukaryota; kingdom Metazoa; phylum Chordata; class Mammalia; order Artiodactyla; family Bovidae; genus Aepyceros; species Aepyceros melampus. Next base: position 142,769 of record SJXQ01008987.1, read on the forward strand.
AGAATCACAGGGACGAGGGAGCCTGGTGGGTTGCCATCTATGGGGTCATACATAGTCGTACACGACTAAAGTGACTTAGCAGCAGCAGCAGCAGCTAAATGAGTAAATTGTATTTTAGAGGGTCAGAGTATTTACTTTGCAGAATATCTAACTCATCCTTATGATTTAATCATCAATCATGTCAGCACCTGGGTAAAGTGAATTTATTTATTTATTTGTAGTTATTCCAAAATATTGGCATATTCCCCATGTTATATAATACATCCTTGTAACATATCTTCCATCCAATAGTTTGTACTTCCCGTTACCCCACCCTGATACTGTCCTCTTCCCTACCATTGGTAACCACTAGTTTGTTCTCTATATCTGAGCATGTATCTTCACAAATTACTGTTGTTGTTGTCTTTTCAGTATATACCCAAGTATGGAATTTCTGGGTCATGTGGTAGTCCTGGGCTTCAAATCTGCCTGCAGTGAGGGAGACCTAGGTTCGATCCCTGGTTCAGGAAGTTCCCCTGGAGAAGGAAATGGCAACCCACTCCAGTATTCTTGCCTGGAGAATTCCATGGACAGAGGAGCCTGGTGGGCTACAGAGTAGAGAGTCAGACATGACTGAGCAGCTAACATACATGGTAGTTCTATTTTTTTTTTTGTTTTGTTTTTTGAGAGATCTCCATACTGTTTTCCATAGTGGCTGCACCAACAATGTACAAGGGTTCCCTTTCTCTGCATCCTGGCCATCATTTGTTACTTGTGTTTATGTTTCCTGGAACTGTATTACTATGGCTGCTATTTTTCAGTTATTTTGACCACTATAAAATAACCTTTTAAAAAGAGTCTTTAAATTTTTTAAAAAACCTATTTATATTGTTATGTGTTCTTGCTACTTGATGTTTATTTTTTAGCAATAACTGATATTAACAATAATAAAATCTATATGGTTTTCTTCTAAAATATGTACAGTTTGAAAGTTGATCATGGATTTTATGTACACAAGGCATGTGACAGTTTATCAATTGATAAAATTATTGGCTTGTATTTTTGATGCCATATGACTATAAGGAGAAATGTTAAAAAATGGAATCAGTGATGTGCATGCGCCTTCATGTGGCAATTTTCACCTTTTTAGCTTCACCTCTTATTCTCATCACCTAAACTTGAGGCACGAGGAGCTATTTGTAGTTTCCCAAAGTTGCTATTAAGTGTTATATAGCAGTGGAAATAGCAATTTAAATCTCAACTCTGCCGTATACAGCTTGTGTTATCTTGGGCAAGTAAGTATCCTCTCTAAATCTCAGCTTCCTCATTATAAACTGGGGATAAAATAGGACCTCTGGTCTTAAGTGCACACAGTGAATGTTAAATGATTATGTGAGCTGTTATTCTTGTTGGTGTTCCTCCTTTTTCCGATGGTTATTGTTCTGACTGAAGCTATCCTCTCGGTCATCCTCTCGGTCCTCCTATCGTATCAGACTGGTAAGCCATTCTCTCAAATTCCAATGTGATGATGATGATAAGAAGACAGGTTATCATCTGTGAGTTTTAACTGTCACTTCTCTCTACATCCTTCCATATGTGGTATTTGTGATCTAGTTCATTTTCCTCTAATGGGTTAAGCTCTATCTTCTCTTTCCCTAATGGTCTGGAAAATTGTTTGTTCCATTTTTTTTCTGGCTGACTTTTTTTCTTTCCTCTGGTCTCAGCTAAAGTGTCATGCTCTCAGAATGTAAGACTGTTGCAATACTCACTTTTTACCAGTCGTCTTTCATTTCCATCTTTCCTTCATCTCTGTTGGTTTTTAGAGCGTTCAGGAATTTCTTTCCCCCACATTTGTCACAATTGTGATTAGTTATTTCTATAATTACTGTTTAAGGTTTGTATCCTTAGTAGAAGATCATTTCTGTGAGAACTTGCAGAGACTTGTGTATTGAATTCACATCTGTATTCTTAGTGCCTGCCGCAGTGCTCAACACAAGAGTAGTTGTTTACTAAACATTTGCTGGATTAAGAAATATCCTGTTTCCATCACTCAACTACCTATTGAGTTAACTCACTCAGCAATGTTAGTACTGAAGTTTGTGCACAAATTTAAAATTTTACTTGTCACATACTATTACTGTATTCTTTATACTTTTTCCCTGTTCATGTTGTAAGTTTCTGAAGGGTGCCATTTGTGTTATATACATCTTTTTATTCCAAAGCCCAACAGACTGCTTGACAGTGGAAATTTTATTGTTCAGTGAATGTTCATCAATAAAAATGTTTTTAAAGTATGATTAAGAATGAAAAGTTTTACAGATACAAGAATTCAAACTGATATCACCAACAAATGCTATCAATTTAAGTTATATGCTGTGTGAGGCAATACATATGATGCCTGCTACTGCTGCTGCTAAGTCGCTTCAGTCGTGTCCGACTCTGTGCGACCCCGTAGACGGTAGCCCACCAGGCTCCCGTCCCTGGGATTCTCCAGGCAAGAACACTGGAGTGGGTTGCCATTTCCTTCTCCAATGCATGAAAGTGAGAAGTAAAAGTGAAGTCGCTCAGTCGTGTCTGACTCTTAGTGACCCCATGGACTGCAGCCTAGCAGGCTCCTCCGCCCATGGGATTTTCCAGGCAAGAGTACTGGAGTGGGGTGCCATTGCCTTCTCCACATATGATACCTATTTATATGAAATAGGGCAATATGGCAAATATGTAAATTCATGTGTTAATATTATGTGTCTAAAAAACACATTATCAGCTGATGATGAACATTTGAATGATAATTTTCTTAATTGGGCCTTCTATTCTGATATTTTTTTTAATTCTTTTTTTTTTATAAAGTTTAGAAAATTTTGTCTTGCTATTTTAATGTTAGGTATTTGGGCCTTTTTTTCATTGCATTAAATTTTTTTACAACATGATTTTAATAGGAACATAATTTTTTATCCTATAAATTAACTATACTTTTTCAATAATGATTCTGTTGATATTTCTGTAAGTAACTTTTCAGCATTATACATATTACAGAAATTTTGCGTTCATACCTACTTTTTCCCTTAGAATTTTAAAAGTAGAATTACTGGGTTAAATGGTGTGAGCATTTGTAGACCTGTTGATGTTACCAAAATGTTGCTTATTGCTCTCCAAAAATATTGTACATTTTAACTTTTCTAAAAATAATGAGAGTGTGAATTTCAGCCTACCTACTCCTGTATTGCATATTGTAATTAAGGAAATATTGTATTTAAATATTGTAATTAAGGAAAAAGAAAAAACGTTGTCAGTATGAGGCCCCCAAAAAGGTAATAACTTGACCTTATTTGATTACTAGTGAAGCTTTATATGTTTCATGTTTCTTGGCCATTTTTATTTCTTCTATAAATTGTTTTCTTTGCTCACTTTTCCATTAGTTTGTTCCTGCTTATCAAACTCTTTAATATCCTAATTTTCATTAAATGATTTGTTTATTGAAGACTTTGTAAATAGAAAAAGCTGTACCTTTTAATAATTAGATATATTTAATTAGTAGTTTAATTTCAGTTCTCATATAGTATAACCTATTTCATTTTTGTAAGTAGTAGTTAGTTATGTATGAAACTTTTAAAGAACATTTATTTTGTAAACTAGGAGCCTTTTGTGGCAGATGAGTATATTGAACGTCTTGTATGGAGAACCCCAGGAGGAGGCTCTAGAGGGGGACCTGAAGCTTTTGATCCTAAAAGGTGAAGTAAAATTTCTTTTTCCTAGACCCAATCTAGTACAAGCTTGTGTCTGGAACACAGGTGACTGTTGGAATTCCTTTTAATATTCATGAAAAGGGAGTTAACAACTGGCCAATAAAAGGAAGAAGCATTAGAAGCTTGAGATCTATTTTTTTTCCTTTTATGTTTCTTTTATTTTAGAGAAGGACTTTAAGTGACATGGGGGAAGGGATTTTATTGCATTATGAGAATTTAATCTTTTCTCCAATTAATAATAAATTAGAAATTATTGGTTATACCGCTAAAATAAAACATGTTGAATATGCTGTTTTAAGTATTGTTGTAAATTGGGGGAACAAAACTCACCATACCCCGAAATGTACAGTATTATGTTTATATAGTACATATTTTACCCTTTTGACTATTTCTATAAAATCGGTTTCATTTCTGAGGGTTAATCTGGAGATTCCCTATGAGGTTTTCATTTATATCGGAGATAATCCCTAACATGATGCTAGAGAGAAAATTAACATGTTCATCCCTATCTCAAGGAATGCTCACTAATGCTTTATTTACAATTATAAGTGAACTGATCAGTTCCTAGTGATCAATTATAGGTGGACTGATACATATTCTAATTTTCTTTTGTTAGATTATTAGAAGAATTTGTAAATCATATTCAAGAGCTCCAGATAATGGATGAAAGGATTCAAAGGAAAGTAGAGAAACTAGAGCAACAGTGTCAGAAAGAAGCTAAGGAATTTGCCAGGAAGGTACAAGAACTCCAGAAAAGCAATCAGGTAAACTGTTAATGAATAATGAATATACAGACTTTAATAGGTTTATATCCTTTCGGTTTTTTTTTTTTTTTTTTAAGTCTAGTCAAATAGTAATTGTTGAGGTTTCTTTAATTTTATGTTACTTGTTACCAGGCACTCTTGGTGCACTTGTTTGCTACTGAGTGATTGGGGTCAGAGTACTCCCTTCTTAGGATAGGATGGTATTCCGTACAGTGTGGTCCTTGCTTCCTCTCTTAACAATGCAAATTTTTAAGAATGATACCTCAGCAAACCTGTATTTTTAGGGAGTCATGACTAGCTTGGATATTTACGTATTTATTTGCATTCTTATTTAATCATAAAGCGAAATAATAATACCAGACCAACTATTGCCTGGATCAGATTTTTCCCTATAGGAAACCTGGTCTGGGAAGTTTCACAGAATTCATGAGGCAGATACCCTAATGAGAATGCTGGTGTAACTGGGAAAAGCAGATGTAGAACTCTTCCTCAGTCCATTTTGGAGTAAAAGTAGACCATTAGAGTGACTCTGGGGTACATAGGCCAGGCTTCTTAGCCATTGTTACTTCTTAGGCCCTAGGCTTAATCAGGAACCTCTGAACCTCTTTCACATCCTGAGCCTGATGTGGAACTTGATTGACCTTTAGGTAGAAGTGTAGTTAGAAGAGTGCATTGCTGCCTTGTAGGGGTTGTTTGTTCTTTAGCATTAGGGATTAGCAAGCTGATTTCTACTCAGTTTTCATATGTTTAGATTCCTTCACTTAAGCCTGTATAATTGTTAGAAAATATTTAATAAAGTCAATAATTTACATAAGATAATGTATTTTTAATTAGTTAAAGTAATAGATTCAAGATACTGCTAATGCAAATTCCCCTTGGTAATAACAATAGTATTAATAGTTAATCTGGGTTCTCTGATTGTATTTTATGCTTGTGCATGTTTCTCCTAGGTTGCCTTCCAACATTTCCAAGAACTAGATGAGCACATCAGCTATGTAGCAACCAAAGTCTGTCACCTTGGAGACCAGTTGGAGGGGTAAACACACCCAGACAACGGGCAGTAGAGGCTCAGAAGTTGATGAAATACTTCAATGAGTTTCTAGATGGAGAACTGAAATCTGATGTTTTTACAAATTCTGAAAAGGTGAGCACTGTCAGAAGGATAAAAGCATGTAATAACATTACTAACAATGCTCTAATTATGAACTACAATTGCTGCTTTCCAGAGTCAGACTTCAAATCACTGAGTAACTGACTTATTAAAAGTCTTTATTCTGAAAAATACACTTGCCAACAAAATTTATATTCAAATTTTCAGTTGGATTACCTGGCATTTTGTTTATGAAATGTGTATGGTTTAGAAATATTGAGTTAACTATGTTAATAAGTATTTCCTTTTCATAATTGACTTTTAATATTAAAAGAATTTAATAGTCATATTCCCCTGGGTGAGGGGGTGGTGTGACCCTAAATCATTTACAAACTGAAGTATATTTCTGTGCAAGAAATTCAGAGCTTATAGTTTTTGTTACTTAAATAAAGTTCTTTTATAAAAATTCACGCATAGTTTGGATCAAAAAGAATTGAAAAATCTGAATTAATTATTCATGTTAATCTTTTTCATAGCACTAGTCACTTAATCCTGGTCTAAGGTTGTATGGTATTGGTTACTCGACATCTTGGGAGAAGGTTATTCAGCTCATTTTCTTCCCCTCAGGGGAAAAAAATTAAGAGTGCATGAAAAAATAGACATTCTTATGGATAGTATATGCACATAGTAATAACATTGTCTATTAATATGTTGAATACAGTCTTCTAGAATATTTTCCAGGTTTACTCCATGGGATATCTCAGGTAGTGGAATGTTAAAAGCTAAGTTGTATTGAAGTTCACTTTGAATTAAGCAACACATTGTTTTGTGAGTAGGAAATATATAGGTTTATAGAGTTTATAATTTTTAGAGATCTTTGAAAGAAATGCTTGTATGTGTAGAGAAAATTCCTCTATAGAAAAGATAGTATTTTAAATAATGAGTTTCAAGAATTATATTTATAATAAAAGTAGGGTTGATAAGATTAATATCAAGAACATAATCATACCTAAACACTTGTAAAACACTGGCAATATCTAACTTTTATGCATTCATGTGATTCTCACACACACACATACACATAGGGCTTGAACACCAAACTGTTTTTCAAGGTACAGTTTTGTTTTGTTTGAATGTTTATGTTTTGTTTCCTACATGAAACATATTTCTAAAGTATTATAAAAGTATATATTAATACTTATATATATATTTTAATTGTTTTATTTATATATATATAAAATTGTATGTAATTCAAGTCTTATACCTTGGGTTACCTTGGATTATACCTGTTGGATTGTAAGGTATATTTATGCTTTGTTATAAACAAAATGCAGATATTTTACCCAGTGCGAGTTGATCTGTTTATTTCATGCAACTCAAGGCCGTCATTTAGAACCTAGAAAAAAGTAAATATTTTAAAATTGATTGCACGTGTGTGTGTGTGTGTGTGTGTGTCTATGCTTAGTTGTATCCTCCTCTTCTGCTATGGACTGTAGCCCATCAGACTCCTCTGTCCATGGGATTTCGCAGATAAGAATGCTGGAATGGGTTGCCTTTTCCTTCTCAGGCAATCTTCTCACCAAGGATCAAATTTGCATCTCTTGCATTTCTTGCATGGGCAGTCAGATTCTTTACCACTAGTGCCACATATACTTTTTTTAGATGAAAAAGAATGATTTTACTGTTTATTGCAGAGTATTGTTTCTTTGTATGGAAGATCTTGTGGGGCACAAGTTGAAAGTAGTTAAGCATAGAATGTTTCAATCACTCACACATCCATCTGTTTATCTGTTTTTATTTTTTTCATCTCTAAATAACATCACTGAGGATTTAGTACTCTCCATATGCTAAGGGTTAATTGCTCAGTCATGTCGAACTCTTTGTGATCCCAGGTACTGTAGTCCACCAGGCTTCTCTGTCCATGAAATTTTCCTGGCAAGAATACTGAGCTGGTTAGCCATTCCCTTCTCCAGGGGATTTTCCCCACCCAGGATCGAACTCAGGTCTTGTGCATTGTAGGCAGATTCTTTACTGTCTGAGCCACCAAAACTATGCAAAATCAAATAACATTGGCCCTGGTTTTCAAGAAATTTACTTTCAGCTGAATTCGATGATGAATATTGTGGCATTCTAGAAAGACATCAAAAGTTCAGGCTTATTATGCATACATATTAGGTTACAAATAAGTGGATCCCTAAAACTTGATATAATAGTGATGATGTTGATAGTGATTGCACACATATTTTAACCTGATTTGTATTGCTTATAATGTTTTATATAATGAAATTATCTTCTTTACATTATCTCTTTACACTTTAAACGTTTTAATTATCCTCAAGTAATTGTGTAGTTCATGATGTTACTGCTGCTGCTGAGTCGCTTCAGTTGTGTCCAACTCTGCGTGACCCCATAGACAGCAGCCCACCAGACTCCCCTGTCCCTGGGATTCTCCAGGCAAGAACACTGGAGTGGGTTGCCATTTCCTTTTTCCAGTGCATGAAAGTGAAAAGTGCAAGTGAAGTCGCTCAGTTGTGTCCGACTCAGTGACCCCATGGACTGTAGCCTACCAGGCTCCTCCGTCCCTGGGATTTTCCAGGCAAGAGTACTGGAGTTACTATTGTCTCTTAATTTTTAAGATTCTTATTGAAAGATGAACAAATCTTCATATCCTTGCTACCTCATTCACTTGGTCACTAGCTGTCTAATTTTTGAGGAGTAAGTACAGACGTAACAGTGTTTAAGCTAAGTCCTCTTATTTTCTTTCCTTTGCATCACTCTCCCATATCTCATTTTCTTTCATCTTGTTTCTTTTTTTTCTTATACTTTAGTCCTCTTTTCACAATTGTCTTGTTTTTCTCTCATGTCTCCCATAGATTTTGGGTTACTGTCGAGTCATTATTCTTGGCCTAATACTGTCACAGTTAACTACACTTAGGAACCTCATGTATGGTACTAGATTGCTAATTATTAGGTAAACTTCTGGCTGTTTCAGTTTCTGCACTGTGTACCAGCACCTTCCCAGTGGAAATAGAAGGAAAATCACCCATGTTGGTGTGTGATTGTGGAAGGAATTAGAATGAGAAAAGATAACACATCTTAGTCCTTTTTCTTCTTGCTGCATAGTCATTTTTGCTGCTTTTTTTTTTTTTTTTTAATCTTTGCTTTTCAGAATCTTTTAATTTTATTCTCTGGGGGGAAAAAAAAAACATTTTATGTCCATACTATATATTCCCTCTTACCTCCATCTTTACAAAGTATGTTAGTTGTTTTTCTTCTTAGAATCACAACTTAATGTTCTCCATGTAGATAATGCCTGGTGGCCCTGATTATCTTTAACATGTTACCATTGAGTGGTCTGTCACCTCACACTGACATCAGTAGCAGATGTAAGCAGGTTATTAGATTTTGGTTTTGAAAACTTCTGTGCCTAGAGTATATTTTAACTGACAGATGACTTTAAGAACTACTTGTGCTTGAAATCGTTTTTGTAAAATAATTTGGTAATTCAATAAAAGCATATGTTATTTACTCTGCTGTACTTCTTCCTATATTAAGTGAAGTTTGCAAACACTGCATAATGGGGACTTCCATCTCTTAACAAGAACAAACTCCTGATGGAAACATAAAGCATGTACCTGGCAGGTTCCTCCTGAAGGGATATTGGTAAGGAGGAAATGGTGGACCTTGCTAGTACCACTAATGGCATGTTGAAAAGTGATCTTGCAGTGTTAATCTATACTCATGTGCAGCAGATTAGACTGAGCGTCTGATAACCGAAAATGGCAGTGACATGCTGACTGGGAGAGAAGTAGCTGAAGCAGAAATGCTGTCTATATTCACTCTTGTTTGGCATCAGCAGTATCATTTGGCCCTGCTCTTTTTTTCCACTGTTGTTTGCCAGACTTCACACGAGTACTGTCTTAGAAAGGTCTGTTTGAAGGTTCTCAGCTCTTCTGTCAACATTTGTAGGAGTCTCTTTCTGTCTTTTTTTCTTAGTGTTAAAGAAAGTGAATAATAAAATCAGTTACTAAAGTGTGCCAAAATTAAACTCAATGCTTATTTGAAATTTGTTTTGAAAAGTTAGCCTATATAACTCTCTATACATTAGTATGAATAAGCACAAATTTCTGCATTTAAAAAATTTTGGACTCCTTGTGTAACTCATTTAGTTACACAGCTTGAATAAGTACAGACATTTTTGTATCATATTCTATTCAGAAGACTTCATGTTAACAAGTTTTAAAACTTGATATGTTCATTAAATCACAAGCATTTTGTTATTTTCTTCACCTAAAGTGGGGTATATGCACCAGTATGGTCTGAATTATTTTAATAAATCTTGTTCTCTGTTCATAAACTCAGAAGATACTTAAACTTGCTTTCGGCAGTCAATTGTTTGAATTTTTTCAGGGTAGACTTGAACTGCAGGTTTCATTGGGAAGGGATTGTGGCATTATAAAATCACAAGATTGCAATACCATAATGACAAATGTTTATGTTTCAGTGACTCATTATTGGTAATACCCCAGATATATTCCTGTTGCTCACAAGATTTTATTGTGTATTTTAAAAGAAAATTGTTTGGGTGAGAGTCTGTGGACATACATATGAGAATATTACTATTTTTAAGTACAAAATTATTTTTTGATACATATAAAAGTTTTTTTTAATTATTGCTTTTATTTTTTAATAGATAAAGGAGGCAGCAGACATCATTCAGAAGTTGCACCTAATCGCTCAAGAGTTACCTTTTGATAGGCAAGTTTATTTCTCAAGAGTTAATTTGGCTTTATGATGTGTAATGTATGGAATAAAATTGTACTTTTACCTGTATTAGTTTACTTATTAATTCAACAAGAACTTACTGAGGACTGCCTTTAAAAGATACAGTATGCAGTAATTGATTGAAAAAAAAAGGTCTTTTAGTACACTTGCCTGGCAAATCCCATGGACAGAGGAGCCTGGTAGGCTGCAGTCCATGGGGTCACTGGGAGTTGGACACGACTGAGCGACTTCACTTTGACTTTTCACTTTCATACATTGGAGAAGGAAATGCAACCCACTCCGGTGTTCTTGCCTGGAGAATCCCAGAGACGGGGGAGCCTGGTGGGCTGCCGTCTGTGGGGTCGCACAGTCGGACACGACTGAAATGACTTAGCAGCAGCAGCAGCAGCAACTAAATTTAATGATGTATGTTGAAATAATCTCAGTCCTTTTTCTTTTGAAAAAAATTGATGGAGAATTTTGAAATCGACAAGTAACATTTTGTATTTTCTGGTTTTTTTGGACTTTGATAACAGTGTATAAGGGCAGAGAAAGATTAAACATGGTTTCTTGAGCTGCTTTTTCCTCTAGATGAGAGTTCTTAAGCTTTTGGGAGTCTTGGACACCTCTGCAAAGCTGGTAAAAGCTATGAAATTGCCTTTAAAAAGTTCAGATAGACTGTTGTATACAATTTCTTGGAGTTTTAGACCATTTAACCTATCTGAAGGCTCCTTCCTAGGGACCTTAAGGTTACAAAGTCTTGTTTTAGATGCCAGGCCTTAGGACCATTGCTAAGTCAGGTATTAATTGTTTCATACTTAAAGAGGCTTCACTGGGAAGAAAATTCTTTCATGATTTGCTTTAGTCCATGGAATGTCAGACTCTTTAATTAAATTTTATTAATAGTGGTTCTCCCATTTAAATATCTGGAAAAACAAATCTTCTCTTAAAACAGATAATGTATCTTATTCCTTTTGTGGTACTTGAAGATCCTCGGTTACAAGTAGATTGAAAATGTATTACTGTACTTAAAGTATGCCTGTTATGTCCCAATATTCCCAACCCATAAATATATTTTATTTTACTTTGAACTTTGTGTCATCATAAAGAGTTAGCAGTAATAATCATTTAGCTATTATTGATACTCTTATGCTTGTCCAACATTATAAGCAATGATTTTTAATGTCACCCACAAAAAAGCTTTTATTTCAGAGTTAAACCATTTACTTAAATGGATAAAATGTATGGCTTACATTGGGTACATGATCATTTTCTCCCACCCATACAAACATCAGACATATACTCATCTTCTCCACTTCTCAATTACATACTTCTCTTATAGTTTTGTTTTAACCTCTCTCCCAAGCCTTAGAATTGAATTTACATCCTAATCAAATTTAATTTTCTCACAGAGATCAATATAACCTAACATATATTCTGTACTCTGTGATCCACCATAACTTTGATATATCAGTTTTGTTGTCTGTGTGCTCAGTTGCTAAGTCGTGTTTGAGTCTTTGTGACTCCGAGGACTGTAGCCCGACAGGCTTCTCTGTCCATGGGATTTCCTAGGCACAAATACTGGAATGAGTTACCATTTTCATCTCCAGGGGATTTTACCAACCCAGGGTTCATTCAAACCCACATCTCCTTCTTGACAGGCAGATTCTTTACCAATGAGCCACCTGGGAAGCCCATATCAATTTTGTATAGCTCTTTGAATTATTACCCTCTTTATCTATCTTTGGCATCTTTTTTGCTATCCCCTCACCTATCACTTTAATTATGTGAGATCTTTCAGCGTTAATTTTCCATGTTGTGCATTCCCCTTTGATATTTATGATTTGAAAAAGTTCTAGTGTATTTTAATTGATATTTTAATTTCTGAATTTGCAGAGGTTGAATGCTAGGCACATGTGGGTCCTTTTTATGGCTTCTATTTTATTTTTCCAGTTTTAAAATAACTCATTTATATATCAGTTCAGTTCAGTCGCTCAGTCGTGTCCGACTCTTTGCGACCCCATGAATCGCAGCACGCCAGGCCTCCCTGTCCATCACCATCTCCTGGAGTTCACTCAAACTCATGTCCATCAAGTTGGTGATGCCATCCAGCCATCTCATCCTCTGTCATCCCTTTCTCCTCCTGCCCCCAGTCCCTCCCAGCATCAGGGTCTTTTCCAATGAGTCAGCTCTTCGCATGAGGTGGCCAAAATATTGGAGTTTCAGCTTCAGCATCATTTATATATACTAATTGTTTATTTTCTTTTAAGCGACAATAATGAAACTTCATATGAGGAAATCCTAACAGAAGGGAAAAGAGACAAATATCAAGTGATTTAAAATGCCAATGAATATGAGTAGGGACAATAACTTCAGTTGTTGGGACTGGCTCAGTTAATTAATGTTCAGAATTCCTCCTCCTTTAAAAGAGATTTGGTTATTCAGTGTGAATTTCCTCAGTGAGAACTAGATACCTCATCTGAATTGCCTGATTTCAGTTTTGTTAAATGGCATGCTTCCTGTCAGTACTCTCTCCCCTCTGGCCTTTTCTTTGCCCTCCTTCCTTGGTCACACCCTCCCTCTTACCTCCCTTCCTCCCCCGCCTCCCTCCCTCCCTTTATGAAGACATTTAGTATGGAGAGTTCTTATGTATCCTCATTCTCCCTTTTATTAATATCTTACATTACTATGTACATTTGTCGCAAATAATGAACTTCATCATTGGTTTTTATCTTTCAGATTTTCAGAAGTTAAATCTAAAATTGCAAGTAAGTGGAGTTCTAGTTATTTAATTGTTTTGGATAGGTGATCAAACTACCTTTATAAAAGAAAGAATCGTAAAAGAAGAGAGTGGGAACAATGTCATCTTCCCACCCCATCCGTGAATTATATTCCTCTTCCTTGAAACAGCTATTAAATATTATCTGTTTCTTGTGTATTCTTCCATAGTATTCTATGGATGTCTTGGTATAAGCATAGAACATAAATCATGTATATAATATGTAGAATTTTTTTTTAGACATTGTTTTTGTATCCATACATACCTGTCTCTCTTTTTTTTGTTTTTTTTTAAAAAAAGCTCATATGACCATTTCAGTACCTATTTAACTCTGTACATGGCAGCTTGAAACTTGTTCTTTAGATTGTATTTTAGGCAGATCATTCCAGATTTCTTTAATAGTCACTATATTTCTAGGCTCTAAGTCACTATTCAGGAACTCAATAAAGTTCAAAAATCACCTATTTTGCCAAAAGTGTACCGTAATAGCCCTAAGAATGTAGTGAATCAAATTCCACATGTTGTCTTATAATCTGGTATTGAATCTGCCTTTGTTCAAGGTAAAGGCATTTGAACTCAGTAAAGAGTTTGATAGTTCTCTTTACTCTTTCTCTAAAGTCAGGTTTAAGACTTTTCCTATCTCTTGCTTTCAGAAATGACATCCAGGTTTTTCCCATAGTCGTAAATGGAAGTCAGACTATAGGGGCTGATCTGTTTTGCCAGTTGGGAAGATTTTGCGTGTGTGTTGAAAATATAGATTTATATACCTTAGTATATTAAGAGTTTTGATCCACTACCTATAATCTCATGGTTTTTACAATTCTTTTAAAAGAAAGCTAGATTCATAGTCATTATATTTATAAAGAAACCATATACTTACAAATAACCTGTGTACTTTGTCTCATTGTAGTTGAATGACTTTCTATTTTTAGGTAAATACCATGATCTAGAATGCCAGTTGATTCAAGAGTTTACTGGTGCTCAAAGAAGAGGTGAAATCTCCAGAATGAGAGAAGTAGCAGCTGTTTTACTTCATTTTAAGGTACATAGAAAAAATTTAAAGTGCAGATTAGTCTTAAAGAAGGTAGAGATGATGTGAATTCTATATGTTGTTGTTTTGTCACTAAGTTGTGATTCTTTGTGACCTCGTGGACTATAACCCACCAGGCTCCTCTATCCATGGAATTTCCCAGGCCAAGAATATTAGAGTGGGTTGCTGTTTCTTTCTCTGGAGGATCTTCACCACCCAGGGATTGAACCTGTGTCTCCTGCATTGGCAGGCAGATTTTTACCACTGAGCCACCAGGCTGTATTACAGCCTGTGATTTTGCCCTGTTGTTTTAGTGTACCACAGTGTTAATTTTCATTGTTTGGAATAATTTGAATGTATATTTTTTATGTTTATCCAGAAATGATATTAAATCCTAGGTCTTAAGGATCTTATATTTAGTACTATTATATTAATACTATTAATAATAAACTATCACTGAATTTTTATATAGTTTGATGTAGAAAATTGTCTCCCTTCTGGCTGGCTGGTTTTTTTAGTCAAATATTTTATGAAATAATTCAAAAGCAAGAAGGCTTGACCTTAAGTGTCGTTGGAATAGAGAAACCAGAGAGTAGCTGTTACTGCTGGCCATTTATTGAGGCATAGAGATAGCTTTATTATATATAATACCTCTTTTATTGACATTGTTATTATTGTTATAACTTAACCAAAACAGTGATGTGTATTTCTCTCTTCTTCTTAGGGTTATTCTCATTGTGTTGATGTTTATATAAAGCAGTGCCAGGAGGTAACAACAGTACACTTCATTTGATTTGATTTTATGCTAATTTGTGTTTTAAAAAGCATTTAAATTATATATTCATTATATAAAATTCCTCTGGTCTTTAGGGTGCTTACTTGAGAAACGATATATTTGAAGATGCAGCAATACTCTGCCAACGGGTAAACAAACAAGTTGGAGATATCTTTAGTAATCCAGAAACAGTACTGGCTAAACTTATTCAAAATGTATTTGAAATAAAACTACAGGTAATTTTAAACAGTGACTAAGTAGTTCTTAAGACAATATGTGTTTTTTTCCTCTGTTTTAAAAGTTTTTAAAAATTGAGTTTATTTGTGTAATATCCTTAGGAACAGCAATTCACTTATTAAATGTAGAGGAAAGGAATGACAGTGTCAAGCTTTAAAACAAAATGTTAAAGGTGCCATTCACGGTCATCAGAGCATGTGTTAGAAATTACATGTGTATCAGTAGTAGTAGTAACAGGTGTGATAGATTAGCCTCAGATTTTAATATTCACTAGGCTCTCACCTTGACCAATCGATAGCATTTTGAAATACTAAGAATGATACTTAGCATTGGTGTTGCTTACCTTATTTTACCTTAGTAAAGTAAATTTGAACAAGATTACAAGATCTGTAAAATTTTTTATCATATGGCACTGACATGAAAAAACTCTGAATGTTTTGTTTACAGCCTTTACTTCCATAGCTCTGTACTTTAAGGCAACATTTCCTAAACTGTTTACCAGTGGATTCAGCAGTGTTAAATAAATGTAGTTTTAAAAACACGGCTTTTAATATCCTTTAGAGGTACTAATATATATTGTATCCTCTAGAAGTGGAAACGTAATGGACTGCCTTTCCCAATTTTATAGTAAGGTCTCAGTGTCTCAAAGGACACTAGTGTTACTTAGACTACAGTTTGGGAAATGCTACTTTAAAGAATTGACCATATTGATATAGCTTCAAGTGTTGTCTTTTGGGGTTTTTTTTCAAAAGATAAGGTATTTGAGATTCTTAATGCTTAATCCCAACGCTGATATAAATGTACAAGTAAATACGAGAAGCAGTAAACTAAAAACCTGTTTTTAAATTTTCTTTATATTGGTCCATTTCCTATGCATTGCCTTTGCCACTGGATTTTAAGTCAGAACAGTTCAAGAATGTGGAGTAATTCTAGAGGAAAAAAATATTGACTATATAATTTAATATTTATTTAATTAACAGAATGTTGACTTTTCATTTTAGAGCTTTGTGAAAGACCAGTTACAAGAATGTTGGAAGTCTGATGCAGAGCAGTATCTCAAAAGTCTCTATGATTTATACACAAGGTATATTTTTAATTATTAGAAAATAGTAATATCTCACCTGTTCTTCAAATAGAAAATTGGGAAGTATTCAGGTGTTTTTGAATAACAGTTTGTCAGATAGCAATAAAGCTTTTAGCATTAAATACTTGGCTGTATAGACTAGTATTGTATAAGAGTATCTTTCTTAGCATGTTAACTATTAGATATTATGCTTTATGTTAATATACTTGAATGAAGTATAAAACCTTGTTTAAACTAAGACTTGAGAATTATGTTTTTGATCTTAATTGTAAACTAGTTCATTATTTAATTTTTTTAAGAATGAGTAATAATTACATTTAGTTTCATTAAAGCTTTAGAAGTTGAGAAAAGGAGTGACAAATTCTTAACAAATGACAGTTTCAGACTTAAGTCTGATGTGAAAATTTGTCTTGTGTTTTATAAATGGCAGTGTTACACTTGTAGAAGCTTCATGAGGAGTGATTTTTCAATCCTGTTGCTTTTCTTCATTGTCATTTTGAAAAGAGGGTTTTCAAAAGAACTATAATCAGGAAGTCTGTTTCAACAGCAGCACTATTCTATCTTCAGCAGTGAGAAACAAAATTAGAGGCAAGTCCAGAGAAGAGAATGAACAGAGGAAGTATTTTGACTTGGTACCATGTCATGAATGGCATACTTGAAGCCGTTCTGCCATCGTTGCCATTTCTAGACTGGTTGGTTGCCTCAGTTTCCTCTTGTTAAGTTGTCTCTAGGAGTTTATGGCAGTTTTCAAAACCATCATATTATTTGTAATATACATTCTACTTAATATATTTATATAACCTTATACAGTTGCTCTCTGCATACTAAGTAACTTCGCAGGGTTTAAGAAATGGTGGTTTAACGTAAGTTTTTCAAAAGTCACATTGTAAAAATATGTATTTCTTAATATTATTTCTGTACCTAAAATATACATTTATCTTTTCCCCCTCTTTTCCATGAAAAGAACCACAAATCTTTCCAGCAAGTTGATGGAGTTTAACTTAGGTACTGATAAACAGACTTTCTTGTCTAAGCTTATCAAGTCCATTTTCATTTCCTATTTGGAGAGCTACATTGAAATAGAGACTGGCTATTTGAAAAGCAGAAGTGCTATGATCCTACAGCGCTATTATGATTCAAAAAACCATCAAAAGAGATCCATTGGCACAGGAGGGTAAGTGTTTTTGTTAAATGTTACAGTTAAAACTAAAGATATTAAAAAACATTTTTATATTTGGACTACTTGAGAAATAGTGATAGTCATTAGAATTTTCTGTGAAGAATTATCAGTTTTTTTATACCATTCATCAAATCCTGTCTTTTGAGCCACATGTTGAAATAGTCTAACATTATTAAAATGTAAAACAGAATACCAGTGCCATAAAGAGTTCCTCCCATCCTCCCTCCTTTCCTTTTTTTAGGCTGAGTTAATTATTCCAGGCTATTAATTAGGAAGTAAATTGTTTTATTGCTGCTGTTGCAGGTGTGGTTAAAAAAAACAAAAACCCCTGCAAATTGATACCCTGAGCTTTTTAAATGATTGGGCATGAATTTGTTTAAGTAATACATTAAAACTTGAATTTACTCATATCCTAGAAGAAAATAAAATGATTTGCTATAAGAATTGGTGGCAGCTCAGTAATCTAGATCTTACCTAGCTGGAATTTAGTTGATTCTAGGATGAATCAAAATGACTTTTGTGAACCATCAGTTGATGGTTCATATAATATTCATACAACTAAATCAGCTTCTTATTTCCCAGCTTGTTATATATTAAATAATGATCATGGAGAGATTATAATTAGGAATAAGAAGTGACATCTGAAAGGCAGTAGCAAGTGAAAGAGAAAAGCTAAAAAACAACCATAAGAATTTTTTTTAAAAGTTCACAATCTGAAGCTATATATTCTTTTTTTTTTTTTTTGGAGCTATATATTCTATAAATAGGAACAAAAGTAATCTAGCCTTCTATAAATATAATGTTCTTAATAACCCTCAGTCATTTAGAAAAGCTAAATTATGTTTAATAGTAATAAAGAAATGTACAATATGCTTAAGTAGTTAGTATATTTAAAAAGCTTTAAAATTTTAAAGTTTGTTTTAAGCGGGGCCATTTAATTATCTGAAATATTAGCTTACTTTGAAAAGCCTACTTCCTAAGGAAACCAAACAAGGAGTTTTTGGCTATTGAGTCTGAATTGTAGAGCTAAATATTGAGTCAGAATTGTAGACCTAAAAGAGACGTTAGAGATAATAACTACACATCTACTCACTTTTCATATGATAGTCTTCTATTTAGAGATTAATGCTTGCTTCACTTTACAGAATTACTTACTGAAATTAGAAGTTTTAGATGTCCTGCTATTGGTCCATTTTTCTTATTTTTATTAGTTCATGTATACTAAGTTTGAGAGTACTTGAAATTGAAATCTGTGTATAGTAGTCTTATTTTTTCATTTGTTTCTATTATGCACTAGTATTCAAGATCTCAAAGAGAGAATTAGACAACGTACCAACTTACCACTGGGGCCAAGTATCGATACTCATGGAGAGACTTTCCTGCCCAGGAAGTGGTGGTTAATCTTTTGCAAGAAACCAAACAAGCCTTTGAAAGATGTCATAGGGTAAGAATTGTACATTTATTTAATTTATATATAGCTGTGTATTTTTTAAGTTTTGCTTGTTTATACTAAGATGTAGCTCTGCTCTCTGGTTGTGAACACCTGTTTATCATATAAAAAAGTAGGACTTTTGTTTAGGGAACAATTATTTTTAAATTGTTTAGAAGTATATTTTAATATGATTTTAAATAAAGATACCAAATTTTTTTCAATGAGATATTAAATCAAGATATAAAAGTGAGGGTTAGAACCAGATCATAAAGAAATACAGCATTAGGAAGAGAAGGATGTTTTAAGAACAGATTATCAAAGGAAAGGAAAAATTGACTCCATTAAAAATTTAGAATGCCTTCAACAAACACACTTTAACAAAGTAAACAATTAAGCCAGAGTGTGAAAAGAAGGCTTTAACCAGTTTTACTAGCAGAAGATTTCTAAAACAAATAATACTTGTTAGTAATTGTATAGCACATATTATGTTCCAGGCACTATTCCAAGCACTTTAGGTATGCTTTAACTCATTTAGTCATTGTAACATTTCTGTGAGGTTGTTATCTCTGTTTTACAGAGGAAGAAACTGAGCTACATATTTCTTAATTATGAAATTGAGAGTTGAGGTAGTCATTTTTTTAATTTGTATGATGTATATGGTCTATATATTTATATTGATGGATCAATATAGACTGTAAATATAAATCGATAGAAAAGTCAAAAGCTATACATAAATACAGAAAATGTGAGTTATCAATAAGATATTTAGTCTCACTGGTGGGAAATGAAACTTAAGACAGGGAAAATACTAATTCTCAATAGGTGGGCAAAAATTTTGTTGATACTCTTGGTAAGGATATGGAGCAATAGAAGTTCTTATACACTACCAATGGAAGTAATAATCGATATGCTTTGGAGAGTAATTTGTTAAATTCTTAGAGAATTTGTAGGTTCACGGGACATGTCTAACATATAACCTACATTGTTTGTCATGGTGAAAAATTAGAAGCAAACTAAGTGTGCTATAGAAAGAATTGATAAAGTGACATTGTTCATATACTGGAAAGCTAATATACCAATTTAAATGACTAAACTAGAGTTACATGTATCAGCTTGAGTAAATCTCAGAAATACAATGTTTAGTGGAAAGAGCAAGATGGGGAAAGATATATTCATTGTACCACAATATAAAATTTTAAAAAGTAAAAATATTTTGTTCAGGAACATATACAACATGGGTGTGATAAACAGTTTCAGAGTAGTAGTTGTCTTGGGAGGAATACCTAAGGCACTTTATAATGTTGGACTGCCCCTGCCACCACAGAAGAAAAAAAATCTGAAGTACATTTGGAAAAATGTTAAGATATGACACCTCAGGGTGTGTGATGGCTGTATTCAATACAGTAATAGCTCTACTCTTCTGAATACTGGAAATACATTAAAATATTTCTATACCATCAGATCATAAAACCTGAAGCTGTCAGCATATTTGTTTTGAGTCACAGTGTGTGCTTAGTCACTTTAGTCGTGTCCAACTCTGTGCAACCCTGTGGGGTGTAGCCCTCCAGGCTCCTCTGTCCAAGGGATTCTCTAGGCAAGAATACTGGAGTGGGTTGCCATGCCCTTCTCCAGGGCATCTTCCCAACCCAGGGATTGAAGCTAGGTCTCTTATATCTCCGGCATTGGCAGGCAGGTTCTTTACCACTAGCGCCACCTGGGAAGCGCTTGAGTCATACTCAGTAACTAGATCTAAATCATGACCTTCTGTCTGGATAAAGACAAAATCGAAAATCAGTTTAATTCATTGCAGTCTGATCTAACAAACATTATTTTGTGTTTACTTTGTACCACCTGCCATGTTAGGCATTAAGGTTATAAGTACAAAACATACACCTTACTTTTGAGTAGTGAGAAAAGAGGTGGATATATAAAGAATTAGTGCAAGTAGATATACACTATATATACAGTGACAGATTTCCTCTTCTTGGGCTCTGAATCACTGCGGATGGTGACTGCAGCCATGAAATCAGAAGACAATTGCTTCTTGGCAGGAAAGCTGTGACAGACCTAGACTGTATATACTCTGCTGACAAAGGTCCGTATAAGTCAAGGCTGTGGTCTTCCCATTGGTCCATGTACCTTTGGGAGAGCTAGACTGTAAAGAAGGCACAGCACCAAGAATTTATGCCTTCGAACTGTGGTGCTGGGGAAGACTCCTGGAATGCCTTGGACAGCAAGGAGATGAAATCAGTCAATCTTAAGGGAAATCAACCCTGAATAGTCTTTGGAAAGACTGATGCTAAAGCTGAAGCTCCAGGATTTTGGTCATCTGATGTGAACAGCTGACTCATTGGAAAAGTCCCTGTTACTAGAAAAGATTGAGGGCAGAAGGAAAAGAGAGCATCAGAGGATGAAATGGCTGGATGGCATCACCGATGTGATGGACATGAACTTGGGCAAACTTCGGGAGATGGTGAGGGACAGGGAGGCCTGGCGTGCTGCAGTCCATGGGGTTGCAAAGAGTCAAACAGGACTGGGTGACTGAACAGCACAACAACAGATACACACTGTTGAGACCTAAAGAGGAAGCAGCCAGCTCTGACTGGTTAAGGAATTGAGGACGAGTATTTTTCAGGGAAGATTTCAAAAAGGAGAGGACATTTGAGATCTGGGTCTTGAAAGATAAATAGGGTATCTTTAAGATAATGGCAGGCGATTTCAGGAAAAGAGAATATTACATGCACAAAGACATATACGGAGAACAGTCATGCAGCATGAAATGCTTGAACTGAAAAAGGATATGGGGAGAGTAATGAGACAGGAATTTGAAAATGTAGACAAAAACTCTTTATATACCATACTTAGAAATTTGGACTTGACCTTGTTAGATGTTGATGGAAATATTAAAGGATATAAAACAGGACAGTGTAACGAGAAGATTGGGTATATTTTTCTTTTTTAAAAAGCTTAGTAATGTCGAGATATAATTGACATTCAGTAGACTGCATGTATTTGACTGTACAGTTTGGTAACTTTGGTAAATTATGTGTACATTTATGAAGCTATAGTGCAATCAAGGTAATGAACACATCATTACCCCCAAAGTTTCCTCTTCTACTTGCAAATTCTCCTTTTCTCCTCCCTCTGTTTCTGTCCTCAGGCAACTGTGACCTCCTTCACTGTAAATCAGTTGTCAAAAAGAAGTTGTCAAGACTCAGGACTGAGTCTTGAAAACTAAACAGGACTTTTCAAGAAGTTGATTAATTTTCTAGAATTTTTAATAAATGGTATTATAATATAGTATATACTTGTGTTTCTGGATTCTTTAACTCAGCATAAATGTTTCGAAATTCATTCATGTTGTGTGTATCAGTATTTTCTTTTATTGCTGAATAGTATTTTATTGCATGGAAAAGAAGTAGAAGTGTTAGTTGCTCAGTCATGTCCGACTCTTTGTGACCCATGGACTTCTGTATCCATGGAATTCTCCAGGCAAGAATACTAGAGTGGGTAGCTGTTTTCTTTGCTCGGGGATCTTCCCGAACCAGGGATTGAACCGTGGTCTCCTGCATTAAAGGCAGATTCTTCACTGTTTTGCTTATCCACTTACCTATTGATGGCAGTTTAGATTGGCTCCAGTGTTTGGTTGTTAAAAATGAAGCAAGCGGCTTTGAACATTCATGTATATATCTTTATGCAGACATACACTTTCATTTCTCCTTAGTAACATTTTAAAAAATTGGGTTCTTATTTCTTGACAGTTGTATATGTAGTTAAGACTTTTTTTTAAAGTTTAAAGTGAAGTTGCTCAGTTGTGTCCAACTCTTTGCAACCCCATGGACTGTAGCCTACCAGGCTCCTCCGTCCGTGGAATTTTCCAGGCAAGAATACTGGAGTGGGTTGCCATTTCCTTCTCCAGGGGATCTTCCCAACCCAGGGATCAAACCCGGGTCTCCTGCACTGCAGACAGACACTTTACTGTCTGAGCCACCAGGGAAAAACTCATTTATCAGATACCTAATCTGCAGATTTTTTTTTCAGTCTGTTGTTTGTCTTTTTCATATCTAAACAGTATTTCAAAGAATAGAAGTTATTAATTTTGACACTTTTCTGTTATGGGAGGTATTTTTGGTATCATATATAAGGAATACTTGCCTAACCTAAGATTACAAAGATTTCCTTTTATATTTTCTTTTATTACATTTGTTAACTTTTAAGTTTTCTTTCTTTAAAAAAAAAACTTAAAATTTTTATATGATTGTGAAAGATTACTCTCTATTTACATTTACTGCAAAATATTGGCTATATTCTCCACATTGTACAATACCTTGAGCCTGTCTTATGCCCAACAGTTTGTGTCTCCTACACCATATCCATATATCCCCCAACACTGGTAACCACTAGTTTGTTCTCTTTATCTATGAGTCTACTTTTTTTTGTTAAATTCACTAGTTTGCTGTATTTTTTAGATTCCACATATGTGATATCATACACTATTTCTCTGATTTATTTCACTTAGCATAGTGCTGTGCAAGTCCTTCCATGTTGCTGCAAATGGCAAAATTTCAATTTTTTATGGCTGAGTAGTACTCCATTCTATATATATTACCACATATTCTTACCCATTCATCTGTTAATGGCACTTAGGTTGCTTCCCTATCTTGGCAATTGTAAATAATGCTGCTGTGAATATTGGGATGAATGTATCTTTTTGGATTAGTGTTTTTGTTTTTTTGCTGTGTACCCAGGTATGGAATTGTTGGGTCTTATGATGATTCTACTGTCAGTTGTTTGAGGAACCTCCATGCTGTTTTTCATAGTGGCTGCACCAATTTACATTCCTACTAACATTTTGCTAGGGTTCCCTTTTCTCTACATCCTTGCGAACACTTGTTTTTAGACTTGATAGCCATTCTGTATGAGGTGTGTGTTTTGATTTGCATTTCTCTGATAAATAATGATGTTGAGGATCTTTTCATCTGCCTGCTGGCCATCTGTTTGTCGCCTTTGGAAAAATGTCTGTTCAGATTCTCTGCCCAAATTTTAATCAGTTTTTAAGAAAATATTGAATTATATGACTTTTTAATATTTCTGGATATTAATAACCTCTTACCTTGCATATCATTTGCAAATATCTTTTCCCATTCAGTATGTTGCCTTTTTGTTTTGCTGATGGTTTCCTTTGCTGTGCTAAACTTTTAAGTTTGATTGTGTGCCATTTTATTTTTGCTTTTGTTTTTCTTCTCTTTAGGAGACATATCTGAAAAATATTGCTAAGATTTATGTCAAAGAGCATACTGCCTGTGTTTTCTTCTGAGAATTTAATACTACAGATTTTTGATCACTATAAATCTTGAATCAGGTAGTGAAAATCCTCTAACTTTCCATAGGAGGCATTTTCATATAATTCACATGATCAATTTGTCAGTTTCTGGGGGAAAGAAGTTTGGTATTTTGACTGAAGTTACTTTGAATCTATAGTTCTGTTTGTGGAGAACTGGCATTTTAGCAAAACTGAGTTTTGAGATACAGTTGATTTTTATATGTTGATTTTATACCTTCAACCTGACCTAACTCACTTATTCTTATAATGTTTCTTGTAGATTCAATAGGATTTTCTGTATAGAGTATCATGTTTTCTGCAAATAAAGTCAGTTTTAACTTATTCCTTTCAATATAGATGCCTGTTTTGTTCTCTTGCTTTGTTGCACTGGTCAGAACCTCTATTATAATGCTGAATATAAGTGGCGAGAGCATACACCTTGCATTATTCTTAAAGTATTGTCTTTTATCATTAATATGATTCCAAGTGTAGGTTTTTCCTTTTTAAAAAAATTTTTTATTGAAATATAGTTGATTTATAATATCCTGTAAGTTTCAGAATATGTGTGTGTGTGTGTTAGTAGCTCCATCATATCTGACTCTTTGTAACCGCATAGACTGTCATCCACCAGACTCCTCTGTCCATGGGATTTTCCAGGCACAAATACTGGAGTGGCTAGCCATTCCCTTCTCAGGTATCTTCCCAACCCAGGGAATGAACCCAGGTCCCCTGCATTGCAGGCAGACTTTACTGTCTGAGAACCAGAGAAGCCTAAGTTTTAGGCGTACAGCATAGCAGTTCAGCTATATGTATATTTATGTGTGTATATATGTATTTTCCCTTATAGATTGTTATGCAATATTGAGTATAGTTCCCTGTGCTATACAGTAGGTCATTGTTGGTTGTCTGTTTTATACATAGTTGTGTATATATGTTAATCCCAGCCTCACAATTTATCCCTCCTCCATCCCCTTTTTCCCTTTGGTAACCATAAGTTTGTTTTCTGTGTCTGTGAGTCCCTTTCTGTTTTGAGAATAAGTTCAATTGTGTCTTCTTTTTCTTTTAGATTCTGCAGATAAGCTATATTGCATGATATTTGTCTTTATCTGACTTACTTCACTTAGTATGATAACCTCTAGGTCCATACACACACACATACATATACACACACTCATATACGTTATGTGTGTGTGCGTGTGCTTAGTTGGGTCCGATTCTTTGCAGCCCCATGGACTGTAGCCTGCCAGGCTCCTCTGTCCATGGAATTTTCCAGGCAAGAATACTGGAGTGGGTTGCCATTTCCTACTCCAGGGGATCTTCCTGACCAGAGATGGAACCTGAGTCTCTTGCATTGCAGGCCACCAGAGAAACCCTGTTTGATTAGGACCCATTTGTTTTTCATAGATGCTCTCTATCAGATTAAGGAAAGTCTTTTATTCATAATTTTCTAGGTGTTTTTATAAGGATGGATATTAGGCTTTGTCAAATGCTTTTTTGTTATTGTTATTCTGTTAATGTTGTGAATTACATTGATAGATTTCCAAATGTTAACCTTGCATTCTTTTAATAAACCTCCCTTGGTCATCATGTATTGTCCTATTATGTATTGTTGGATTAGGTTTACTAAACTTTTGTTAAGAAGTTTTGTGTTTGTGTTCACAAAGGATATTGATTTATACATATTTTTTTCTCATAATGTCTTTGTAGCTTTGGTATCAAGGTAATGTTGGCCTCATAGAATGAGTTGGAAAATATTCCTTCCTCTTTAATTTTCTAGAAGATTTGTGTAAAATTAGTGTTATATCTTCCTTAAATATTTGGTAGAACTTAGTGAAGTCTTTTGTGCCTGTAGTTTTTAAATTTGTGAGTATTTTTAGCTACAAATTCAACTTCTTAGTAGATATGGAACTATTTTAGTTACCCATTTCTTTTAAAGTGAGCTTTGGTAGTTTGTGTCCTTTAAGATTTGTATATTTCACACAGATTGTTGAATCTTGGGGGATTAAGTTGTTCATGTTATTGCCGTATCCTTTTTTTTTAATGTTCAGTTGATTTTTGTGGGTGTGTGTGTGTTTTAAATGAAAAAAATTGTTTAAAGTTTTGTGTTAATTTCTGATGTATAGCAAAGTGATCCAGTTATGTATATAATATATATAATATTATATATAATATGTATATTCTTTTTCATTATAGGTCATCATAAGCTATTGAATATAGTTTGTGGTACTTTAGCTATGACTTTCTTGTTTATTACATATATAGAAGCTTATTATCTTCTTAAAACCTGTTGAATCTATAGTGATGTCACCTATTCATTTTTGATGATTTGTGTCTTATGTGTGTGATATAGGTTTATCAATTTATTGGTTTCCCTGGAGAATCAGCTTTGGTATCATTGATTTTCCTGTTTTGTATTTCATGGATGTCCACTCTTTATTATTTCTTTTCCTTCTGCTTACCTGGGCTTCATTTGATCTTCTTTATCTCGTTTTTAAGGTGGAAGGTGAGATCAGTGATTAGAGACCCTTCTTATTTTCTGATACAAGGATTTAATCTTATAACTTTCTCTTTAAGATACTGCTTTAGCTTCATAGAATAAATTTTTATTTGTTGTGTTTAAAATTCAGTTCAAAATACTTTTAAATTTCCCTTTTGATTTCTGTTGTCTGAAGAGTAGCTTAGAAGTGTGTTGTATCATTTCCAAATATTAGAGGATTTTTTAGATATCTTTCTGTTAATGATTTCAGTTTGAAATCATATTTTGTGTGATGTGAATCCATTTTAAATTTATTGAGACTTGTTTTTAGCCCAGAATATGATCCATCTTGGTAAATGTTTTCTGAATACTGAAAGAAAATGTATATCCTGATGTTGTTCTATGAATGTCATTTAGGTCCAATTGGTTAAGTTATTTTTGTCTTGTATATCCTTACAACTTTTTCAGTCTACTTCTTCTTTCAATTATGCATGAACATATGGATGTAGAGAGGAGGAATGTGGAAACTGGCTTGCTAATGGCATTTGTAAAGCATCATTGAACAAAGAAGGGAGGTGAGAATTGTGGTAGAGAAGGGTAAAGGTTGAGGTGGTATTAAGACCAGCAAGGGAATCAAGTAATACCAAACTAATAATTATAAGCAGTAGAGATTTAGAGAATTTAAAGTGGGTTATGTACTTTTTAACACCCAGCTGTATATATCAGATAACAAGCATTACTGTCAGAGGGAGAATGAATAGAGACAACAAATAGGCAACAATCAATTGATTAAAAATGTAGGCAGCAGTTACAAGAAGTTGAGAGGTTATTTTCCAACATTTTAAGAGGGATTTAATTTTCTCAGCATAACTACTAATGATTCTTTTACTAAGTAGTTAATCAGCAGCAACATCAACATCAAAATGAACATTTATTGTTGTGAACTTATGTGCCAGACACTAAGCTCAAAATATCTTACATGTATTTTCATACTTTATTTGCATCTCAAGGCTAGGATATGAGTACTATTAATACTATTCCTACCTTACAGATGAAGAAATTGAGATTTGGTGGGGTTAAATAACATCTCAAGGGTTCACTCAGTGGGAAGTGATAAAGGTGGGATTGAGCCTGACCTATTTTATAGTGTCTGTTATTGATTTCCCTGTCCCCACCCTCCAATAAAATAAAGAATCCTTTCTGGTTCTGAGTTTTACTAGAATAGCTTTCATTCAGTAGGTGACTCTCAGACTTCTTTTACTATGACATTAAGAAAGGCATTTTACATGGCAGTTGAGTGTACTTTATTATATGTATTTATGTATATGTTATGTTTGTATTTCTTTAAACATACTTGGCTTTAATGTGTACCTTAGATTTTCTTTTCTATTGGTTTTCTGTCCTTTTCTTTCTTTCCTGTCACAGCAGGTCAGAAAACAGTAATCTTAATTTAAGCCGGGAGAATTGTAGACAAATATGGAGCACTGTAACTATATGTATATGAGAAAGGCATTTTGGGTGGGTGGAAGAGATTTAGGTTACCATTTGACACCAGAACACTATGTCTTATACAAAGTAGATTGCTTAAAAAAAAAAAAAAGTTGCTTTTTTTTTTTTAAAGGTAAACCTGAGGAGTGATGTATTTGGTTTTTCTTTTTAAAGCTCTCTGATCCTTCTGATTTACCAAGGAATGCCTTTAGAATTTTTACCATTCTTGTGGAATTTTTATGTATTGAACATATTGATTATGCCTTGGAAACAGGACTTGCTGGTAAGTATATTTATTTGTATTATACTTCATTTTAAATTCCATTGATCCTGTTTGGTTAAACTGTATGCATACTGTTGTTTTACATATATTCATCTCAGTCAATGCAGCGAAATGCTTTTTGAACTTCCTGTAGTGCAAGGATTTGTCAGATGCTAAAAGCTATACAAAGACACAGTTCTCATATTGCTTACACTGAGCAGGGCAGGATAAACTATAAATCACAGCAGTGTGTGGCAGACTGTAATACAATGCTGCAAGTTATTAAATGCCAAGAGGGCAGAAATGGAAATGACAGCAATTCTGCTTGAGACAGTCAAGTAATGTAAAGTTTGGAAAAGAAAATAAGCCTTATCAATAAGCCTGGAAAGAAATAGATTCATATGAAATTTTTTCCTTTGTTTTTGGCCTTTTGGGTTTACTGATATTAATAAGATAATAATGACCTCTTCCCTAAATTCTAGTCCCATTAGTTCAGTTGCCTCCTTGACTTCTGTCATCTGTTCTGTGTACATCTCAAATTTAATGTATCCAAAATGAAACTCTTTATCTTCCATCTAAACTTCTTCCTTTCCCATTATTTTTCATGTCTTTAAAAGGCATGCTATTTACTATTTGCTGAAGCCCCAAACCCAGGAGTTGCCATAATTATTCTTTTCATCAAACCTGAAAACCAGTCTGTCAGCAAAACCTGTCTATACACTGTCAAACATAACTCAAATTCTCCTACTTTTCTCCATCTCCATTGATGCCAACCTGATTTAAACATCATGATCTTCCTCTGCTCCTAACTGGTCTCTCTGTACGTTCTTACGTTTCAAAATAACTGACTCCATGTAACAGTCATGGTATAAATTAAAGGGTCTTAAATTTTTTTGTTTAAGACATTTTAGTGGTTTCCTATTACACTTAGGGGGAAAACAGCAACAAACTCTTTACAAAAGCATAGTTTTGATCTGGCCTTCTCTTATATATTCATCCTCATCTCATCTGCATTTCTCTTCACTACCCCAGCCACTCTGGCCTTTATTCTTTTTCCTTACTCAGGTTCTTTGCACTTGGTGTCCCCCCTCCTGACCCTCATTTCTTTTTCTTCAGCTCTTTTCATGTCTGGCTTTTCAGCCTTTTGATCTTAACTAAGGTGCCACATTTTTAGAGAGTCTTTTGCTGATGGACCTAGCTAAAGTGACCCACTTCTCCCAGCCTAGTTACTCATTATTTCATCATTGAATTAACTTTTTTCATAGCACTTGTTACAATAAAATTTTAATCCATTGGTATTCGCCTCACTCATTGAACATATACATAAGTGCTTATTCTTATGAACTTACATTCTTATGGAAAAGATTGACAAATGACTAGTAAGTACAGTGAATAAAAATAAAATTGAGTAAGAAATAGAGAATAGTAATGGGAGGTAGAACGGGGAATTCAGAGAGAAGAGGGCTTTTTTAGAAAGGATGGTCAGAGAAGGCCTCGGAGGAGACATGAATCAGCTGAATGAAGTGAAGGAATAAATTGAATATTTGGAGAAAGAGTATTTTAAGCAGAGAGAATAGCATGTAAGTTCATGTGGTTAGGAATCTAAAATGTCTTAATTGCATTATAGTCTAGCACCTAGAAAGTAGTGGAGGTGATGGAATTCCAGCTGAGCTAGTTCAGATCCTAAAAGATAATGCTGTTAAAGTGCTGTACTCAATATGCCAGCAAATTTGGAAAATTTAGCAATTTTTGAAAATTCAGGCCACAGAACTGGAGAAGATCAGTTTTCATCCCAATCCCAAAGAAAGGCAATGCCAAAGAATGTAAACTGCTACACAATCACACTCATCTCACATGCTAGCAAAGTAATGCTCAAAATTCTCCAAGGGAGGCATTAACAATACATGAACCAAGAACTTCCAGATGTACAAGCTGTATTTAGAAAAGGCAGAGAAACCAGAGATCAAATTGCCAACATCTGTTGGGTCATAGAAAAAGCAAGAGAATTCCAGAAAAACATCTACTTCTGCTTCATTGTCTACATTAAAGCCTTTTGACTGTGTGGATCACAACAAACTGGAAAATCTGAAAGAGATGGGAATACCAGACCACCTTACCTGCCTCCTGAGGAATCTGTATGCAGGTCAAGAAGCAACAGTTAGAACTGGACATGGAACAATGGACTGGTTCAAAATTGGGAAAGGAGTGTGTCAAGGATGTATGTTGTCACCTTGCTTATTTAACTTACATACAGAGTACATTATGCAAAATGATGGGCTGGATGAAACAGAAGCTGAAATCAAGATTGCAAAGAGAAATATCAATAACCTCAGATATACAGATGACACCATCTTTATGGCAGAAAACGAAGAGAAACTAAAGAGCCTCATGATGAAAATGAAAGAGTGAAAAAGTTGGCTTAAAACTCAACATTCAAAAAACTATGATCATGGCATCCAGTCCCATCACTTCATGGCACATAGACAGGGAAACAATGGAAACAGTGATAGACTTTATTTTCTTGGGCTCCAAAACCACTGCAGATGGTGACTGCAGCCATGAAATTAAAGGATACTTGTTCCTTGACGAAAAGATATGACCAACCTAGATAGCATATTAAAAAGCAGAGACAGTGCTTTGCCAACAAAGGTCCATCTAGTCAAAATGCACATAGACAGGGAAACAATGGAAACAGTGATAGACTTTATTTTCTTGGGCTCCAAAACCACTGCAGATGGTGACTGCAGCCATGAAATTAAAGGATACTTGTTCTTGACGAAAAGATATGACCAACCTAGATAGCATATTAAAAAGCAGAGACAGTGCTTTGCCAACAAAGGTCCATCTAGTCAAAACTATGGTTTTTCCAGTAGTCATGTGTGGATGTGAGAGTTGGACTGTGAAGAAAGCTGAGCACCGAAGAATTGATGCTTTTGAACCGTGGTGTTGGAGAAGACTCTTGAGAGTTCCTTGGACTGCAAGGATATCCAGCCAGTCAATCCTAAAGGAAATCAGTTCTGAGTATTCATTGGAAGGACCATGCTGTAGCTGAAGCTCCAATACTTGGCCACCAGATGCAAAGAACTGACTCATCGAAAGTGTCCTTGATGGTGGGAAAGATTGAAGCCAGGAGGAGAAGGGGATGACAGAGGATGAGATGGTTGGATGGCAACGCCGACTTGATGGACATGAGTTTGAGCAAGCTCCAGGAGTTGGTGATGGACAGGGAATCCTGGCGTGCTGTGACCATGGGGTCACAAAGAGTTGGACATGACTGGGCGACTGTATTGAATTGAACTGAAGCTACTAGAAAGCACATAGCACATGCTCAAAAATGTTTATGTGTAACATCTTTCTTTAAAGGTTCTAAGGTTGAAGCAAAATTACCTATAATTCAATAACCTTGTGGTTTATATTCCCCCTCCCCTGCTTTTTTTTAATTATTATTTTAACCTAGTTGCTCTCAGGATGTGCATAAACATTTGTAGCCTGCTTGCCTCCTCTTCCCCCTTATAGCAGAAACTGACATCAAATATATAACATTTGCAATTTGCAAATAACCTAATGTGGTCATTTATATTGAGACAATGTCTACCTCAAAGATATGAAGATTAATGAAGATAATAAAAAAGTAACAAATTTGATTCCATATGGTATGAAGGATTTGTTCTTTAGTATGGAAGCCTAGCATCTTCATTTTAATAGGAGTATTCATAACTTGGAAGGGCTTAGGAAATTTTCTGGTAGGATGAGAATATGCCTTCTCTTCCTATGCATTTTCTGTGCAGCTGTAGGAACTCTGTAGAACTTACTGTGTTTTCTTTCTTTTGAATTATTTTCTCTGGATAAAATTCTGAAACTAAGATTACCGAATCAGAGTCTGTTGCAAATTTTTTAAATTTCTGTGCATATAGACAAACTGTTTTCCTAAGGAATTTTTCCCTCACTATACTGCTACTGGCATATATGCTTATACCCATTTTTCTACACACTGAATTTTCTATAAGAACTTTAATAATTTAGTAATTTAAAGACATATATAACTATTGCCTTTCATGTCTTTCATTGGGTGTGTTGACTACTTTTTTCTCTTGTAGTTTGTGTTGGAGGCCTTAGTTTTCTTGCCGGTTGTGATTTTGTCATTTGTGGGAAAATAAAAACTTGTTTTAAAACTTTGGGGAAAAAAATCATCTTTCTGTAAAGAACTCTAGGTATTAAATTTTTAATTCTCATTTTCTCTGAATATTTCTCCTGGCCCTTTATACCTTTTAATTTTAGCTAGGAACATAAATGTCTATGGTTAGTAGGCACCTTGGAATTTAACTGTTTCTCTTTTGCAAAAGAGGAAACTAAAATCTGAAGAGGTTAGCTGTTTGCTTTGCGGTCAGAGTGTGAAGTGGCTTGAATACAATGCTGGATATCAGGAATGTATTTTGTTGACAGTGAGGAGTCTTTGAATATTTTTGAGGAAATGGTAGATAGAAAACATAGTGAAATATGTCAAGTACCTTACTCTGGCAAAAAGATATAGCATAAAAGATAAGGAAATTTGAACTAATAAGAAATTTATTTTAACTGTTATCAGAGGTAATAAGACCTGGTTATAAGAAAAATGGTATTAATAGAAGTGTGTTCATGGTTCATGTGAATCTTTAGGCACAAGAAGGTGGGGAAGGAAAAGGTATAGTCCAAGATGATTCACTTACAAGTTTAGTTTTTTATTTATCTCAGCAAACAGTGAAGACTTGAGTATATGGTGAAAATTTGGCATTAAAACTTTATTATTAATGAGCTTAATTTTACTCTTTTTGTCCATAAAATTATTTCTGATTTATTGAAACAGCAGTTCTTTTTTATGCATGTTATATATATATAACCACATTCTTTTTTCTGTTGCCTAGATGAATTTCTTTAATATGATTCTAACATATTAGCCTTCCAACTTTAGGAATTCCTTCTTCAGATTCTAAGAATGCAAATCTCTATTTTTTGGATGTTGTGCACCAGGCCAATACTATTTTTCATCTTTTTGACAAGCAGTTTAATGATCACCTTATGCCACTAATAAGGTTAGTCAAATTGTCTGATTTTCATTGGTATTTCAAAGAATATTATAATATTCTACTTTATGTTAAATTTTAAAGGTAATAGCTGTTCACTGAAACATCAAACAGGGCAGGAGGGTGTGAAATAAGCAACCTAGTTGCTATCAGGGTGTGTGTATGTAAGCATTTGTAACCTGCTTCTTCACTCCCCTTCCTCTCTCACAGCAGAAATTTGACATCAAGTATTTAACATTTACTATTTGCAAATAATGTAGTGTTTAAAGTAAAGTTTAAAGAAAGTTTTTAAAAAGCAATATAAACTCTTCTTCCTTGCCTTCTATATTCTCTTCCTTCTGTGGTATTAATTTTGTTTTATTTGAAAACACTCTGTCATAAACCTAAATCTGTATGAAAGGTGACTTCTAGCTTGTTCCCACTTGTTATAATGAAAAGATGTATAGTAACAATTTTATGCCATCAGTAGGACAAGTTTTGATGAGATATTAAATAAGATTTATGTGAACTTTTGAAGCATATGAGAATTATATAAAGTAGTGTATATGTGAGCATGTTTTATAAAATTGTATGTGTAGTAATGTCATTAAAGAGGAAAAATATTCATTTAAACGAAAATTCTAGACATTTTATATAAACATTAATAATATGAAGAAATTATTAATCTAGGAATGATCTCAAAGATAGAGATTACTTGTGATCTCTGAATCACATTTTGAAAGGAAATTTACTTTTTAACGAGCTCTTAATGCCAACATCCGCTAGATCATCAAAAAAGAAGAGAGTTCCAGAAAAACATGTATTTCTGCTTTACTGACTATGCCAAAGCCTTTGACTGTGTGGATCACAATAAACTGTGGAAAATTCTGAAAGAGATGGGAATACCAGACCACCTGACCTGCCTCTTGAGAAACCTATATGCAGGTCAGGAAGCAACAGTTAGAACTGGACATGGAACAACAGACTGGTTCCAAATAGGAAAAGGAATACATCAAGGATGTATATTGTCACCCTGCTTATTTAACTTCTATGCAGAGTACATCATGAGAAACGCTGGGCTGGAAGAAACATAAACTGGAATCAAGATTGCTGGGAGAAGTATCAATAACCTCAGATATGCAGATGACACCACCCTTATGGCAGAAAGTGAAGAGGAGCTATAAAAAGCCTCTTGATGAAAGTGAAAGTGGAGAGTGAAAAGTTGGCTTAAAGCTCAACAGTCAGAAAACTAAGATCTTGGCATCCGGTCCCATCACTTCTTGGGAAGTAGATGGGGAAACAGTGGAAGCAGCTTCAGACATTATTTTTTTGGGCTCCAAAATCACTGCAGATGGTGACTGCAGCCATGAAATTAAAAGACGCTTACTCCTTGGAAGGAAAGTTATGACCAACTTAGATAGCATATTGAAAAGCAGAGACATTACTTTGCCAACAAACGTCCATCTAGTGAAGGCTATGGTTTTTTCAGTGGTCATGTATGGATGTGAGAGTTCAACTGTGAAGAAAGCTGAGTGCCGAAGAATTGATGGTTTTGAACTGTAGTGTTGGAGAAGACTCTTGAGAGTCCCTTGGACTGCAAGGACATCCAACCAGTCCATTCTAAAGGAGATCAGTCCTGGGTGTTCATTGGAAAGACTGATGCTAAAGCTGAAACTGCAATACTTTGGCCACCTCATGTGAAGAGTTGACTCATTGGAAAAGACTCTGATGCTGGGAGGGATTGGGGGCAGGAGGAGAAGGGGACGACAGAGGATGAAATGGCTGGATGGCATCACCGACTTGATGGACATGAGTCTGAGTAACTCCGGGAGTTGGTGATGGACAGGGAGGCCTGACGTGCTGCGATTCATGGGATCACAAAGAGTCGGACATGACTGAGCGACTGAACTGAACTGAACTGAATGCCACATAGTGAAGAATTCACATATAACTATTAAGATTGCATATTCTTTAGTATTTTGGGTGTTATTTGATATTTAGGTAAAATTTAGAAGGTAAATATGACTACCAAGATGTTGGTTTTTGTTTTTTAATATAAGCTAAATACAACTAGATTGCGTGTTAGTCTACAAATTTTAATTAATGTAATTTACTATAATTTCAAAATGCTGTTATTTTTCTTACTGATACACCAGAAATTTAATTAAAAAGGAAACCAAATAATTCCAAAATCATGTTTATATTCTAAAGGGATGGCTTCTCAGAGATGAAAATAATAAATCTAAATCTTCCTGTTTTAAATGATAATTTTTTTCCTATCATGACTATTGTAGTGAATTGAACATAGTGAATACTAAATAATTACTGTTTATATCCTTCCTGGATTTGGAAGCAAATTAAAATTATGTGTGTGTATGTGTGTCTAGGTATGTAACAATAAGCAGAAATTGTGAAAACTTTTAGAATTCTAAGGTTATTAATATGATTTTTATTCCCCCTTTAAACATTCAATAGCTCTTCTCCTAAATTATCTGAATGCCTTCAGAAAAAAAAAGAAATAATTGAACAGATGGAGATGAAATTGGATACCGGCATTGATAGGCAAGTTTTTAGTTTTACTATTTCTCTTGCATTTTTTTATTTGTAAAAACACCATTATAACAACATGAAAATTATTTTCAGACAAGAAAAAAGTCTATTTGAATTCCACTATCCTGCTATAATGTTTGATTTTATCTGTACATATTTATTTTATCCTAATGTTGTTTTATTGGATTCCAGATTTATTATTTATCGAAATCAGCAGGTTTAGATTAACTTTAGACCAATTCTATTTGAAAATCTTTTTTTTTTTTTTTTTTTTGGTAAATGCTGCTGTAGACCTCTTGTCTCTCTCTGTCCCCATCCTCCTCTCTCCCCCTCCCTCCCTGCCTCTCTCCTTTCCCTTTCCCTCTTCCTCTTCTTCCTCCAGACTCCTTAAAAATGGTATCTAACCCAGAATATTTCAGGCTTATATCTGAAATGCATTAAATTAATATACCAGTTTTTAAAAGTAACTTCCATTGAGTGAAACCCTACGTTCTAAAATTTTTTTCATGTTTATTTTAGTTAATTACCTGTTCATAATATGGAGTGGTGGATTCTGTCTTTTGAGATGGTAGTGGACATATGTTGCTGATGATAATCATCTGTTTATCAAGCGTTTATCAGGCATTTGCTATATGCTTGGCATAATACAAGGATCTTTACCTGTATAATTTCATTCGCCTGCAATGCAGGAAACCCAGGTTTGGTCCCTGGGTTAAGAAGATCCCCTGGAGAAGGAAATGGCAAACCACTCCAGTATTGTTGCCTGAGAAATCCCAAGAACAGAGGAGCCTGGAGAGCTGCAGCCCATGGTTTGCAGAGTTGGACACAACTGGGTGATTGTTACTTTCACTGGCACAGTACAAGGGTCTTTACCTGTATAATTTCATTTAAGTAAGAAATACCATTTCCATTTTACAGATGAAGTGAAGGCTTAAAGAAATGAAGTAGTTTGCTAGAGATCATACAGTTAATGCTGGTAGAACTGGAACTCAAATTCTAAAGCCCATGCTACCAGGTTTGGGCATATTTTTACTTCCTGTAATTTTCTTTTCTCTTCCATTCAAGAAGACATATATGAATATAAGTTACTTATAGGAACTCTAGCTCTAAATATCTTTGTCTTTTGCCAATCTATCCTTTCCAGCTTTGTTTGTTTCTTGCCAATCTGTCCTTTCCCAGCTTTGTTTTATTCACTGTTAACGCTTAGATTGCTTGTTCCATATCTTTAATTACTCCCTCGTAATTACCCTAAAATTTATTTCCTTTGATCATAACTATCTTACAGATCCTAAACTCTGGATTAATGCAGATTCTGTATTCTGATAACTGGATGGCTCATTGCTGTTGGAGAATGTCGCAAAACTCAGACATTGTTCGTGCCATTACAAACTCATACTTCATTTCTCAACTGGGCCTTCAGTGCCACTTATTCAACCTTCTGCTTATCCTTAGACTGTGAAACTCGGGTTCTTCTCACCTGTTCTTCCAAACTTTGGCCATTCCTTATAAGTTCTTCTATCTTATTCCCTTCCTAAGCATTCTCCAAATATACTTGTGAAGGAAATGAATTAGTGACAGTCTTCTAAGATCTTTAAGATTTCCTTAAATAAAATAATGGACAAATGAATCTGCCCTGTGTTTTGAGCAGGAAGCTAATAAAATTAGGATCTCTTTGCTATCAAGATCTAGAATTTACTTGTTTTAAAATCTGAAGTATACCAATAGTAAAATAGTTTTATGGTGACATGAAATTAAATAATTTAAATTTAATTTAGGATAAATAATATAAATTAAAGTAAATTAAATGGATCAAATACATGGTGTTCTCAATTCTGTAGGACATTAAATTGTATGATTGGACAGATGAAGCATATCTTGGCTGCAGAACAAAAGAAAACAGATTTTAAGCCAGAAGATGAAAACAATGTTTTGATTCAGTATACTAATGTGAGTAAAATGATTTAATATGCTAGTAAGAATATTTACTTTATTTGTACTCTTATTAACATTTCACTGATGTATCTTATTATGCTCCAAGTGTTTTTTTTATTCTTAGAGATTAATGAGAAATTATATATATTTTCTCCTTAGCTAAGCTGATACATATTTCTGATAATAAATGTAGAAAAAATTTTACAGGCCTGTGTTAAAGTCTGTGCTTACGTAAGAAAACAAGTGGAGAAGATTAAAAATTCCATGGATGGGAAGAATGTGGATACAGTTTTGATGGAACTTGGAGTACGTTTTCATCGACTTATTTATGAGCATCTTCAACAATATTCCTATAGCTGTATGGGTGGCATGTTAGCAATTT
Organism: Aepyceros melampus; assembly: GCA_006408695.1. Classification (NCBI taxonomy): domain Eukaryota; kingdom Metazoa; phylum Chordata; class Mammalia; order Artiodactyla; family Bovidae; genus Aepyceros; species Aepyceros melampus. The sequence continues at coordinate 181,078 of SJXQ01008987.1, forward strand.
GTGATGTAGCTGAGTATAGGAAGGTGCCAAAGACTTCAAGGTATGTATTCACAAATATCAAACTTGTAAATAAGTTCAAGAACATAAGTCAGATCATAAAAATGTATACTGACATAACCATTAACAGAAAGTTTATAACTTTTGTTGATACTGTAACGAGACAGATCTGACATTTCCTAAATGAAAAAGTATTATTCCAGGCAGTATTAACACATTTTTGCTTTGAGCTTTTAGAAAATGCCGTATTTTAGTTCCATAGTCCAGATTACCTTATTAATGCCCATAACTAATGCTGTATATCATATATCAAGAAAATATGTTCTTTCTTCATGTATATCTCTCTGAAATTAGTTTCTAGCCAATGTTTAAATTATTTTAAAAAGCTGTAAATTAATGATAACTAGTTCTACTTTACAAAAGTATAAATGATTATTACTGTTTGAGTAAATTGGCACAATATGAATCTTTTCAAAAAGATTATATTGAGTTTATATAATGTCTGAAATATTTGAGTTTTTTAACACTTTGGTAGCTTTTAAAAATTCTAATATTGAACTCTTTAACATTAGTTAAGTCCTGGCAGTACATAAGTGAGAAGAATTTACAAACTGATTATAAAACTAGAAATATTTTTTTCCTTCTCTTATCTCAATTCAGATTCCTCTGGTATTACAGCTTTTTGATACTCTGCATGCACTTTGCAATCTTCTGGTAGTAAACCCAGATAATTTAAAGCAAGTCTGCTCAGGAGAACAACTTGCTAATCTGGACAAGAACATTCTTCACTCCTTCGTACAACTTCGTGCTGACTATAGATCTGCCCGCCTTGCTCGACATTTCAGCTGAGGTTGAATTTACAAGGGAAATGTGTTGTACTCCAGCAAGCCTTGGTTGACAGAAAGCACAGAAGGTTTCTTATGACACAGCCAACATTTTATTGAAAAATGACTGTTTGGAAAAACAGCAGCCATACTTACCCTTGAGGATTTATTTGAAATTTGGACAATACTAAGAATATTTTGCTTTTTCTTTAAGTTTTAATTCCTTTCTGAACTTATATAAATCTCAAACTCTGTGAAAGCTATATGTCATTGTTTCCATCCTGGAAAATGTTGATGTCAGAAGGTAAATGAGATTGTTACCAGTATTCCAGTTCATGTTCTTTAACATAGTCCATTGGGAAATTTCAGCTTCCTGTTTTGCACTAATGGTTAAAATACAGCAAGACTCATTTATTATTTATCAATTTTCAATGACCTTTTCAGCAGTGGTAATTGTTAATGAGATCATTTTTAAGTTTTCCTGGAGAACTTTTTACCTATTTCAAAGGTTGAAAATTGGGCATAATTTCTGTAGTTGGTTCATTGAATTTTTTCTGAGGTACAACAGTAATACTATTCCAAAAAAAATGTTATAAAGAAAACTAAAATGAAATACATTTTATGTTGGTATTAGCAGTGTGGATCAAAATACATCTGCTTTCTGGGTAAAAGAAAAAAAAAGTTTACAATTTCTTATTTGGTAAACAGATTTTAAGCCAATGCTAGCAAGAAATTAATAAAGCTACCTTATTTTATATTTCACTTAAGATAAAGTAGAGGATGTTAACTAAAGGACCATATTTATTCATTATTTTAATATTATAAGGAAAGTAAAAAAGTGAGGTATAGACTAAATGGTGCATATGAGAATTATTGGCAGTGTTAAACTGAAATAAGATGGAATGGCTAAACATGCAGGTAGTCTTCTATTTTAAGAGGAATTGGGAATTGATTGTCAGCATTATATTCTAGTCCAGAGATGAACTTTGTAAGGACTAGTAGTTTTTAAATATACAGTGTCTGTCATATTTTTTTCAAGGCATTTCTGAAGTGATTCCTACTGAGTGTAGTTAATTGAATTGGCTTAATATGGTGACATAATAAATCACTTATAAAGTTTTAAATATCAAGTGGAAATTTAAAAAAATTATTAACTATAAACTTCTCTGCGAGAATGCATTCTTAGCTGTATGTAGTGTTTCAGCTTCCATTGTATTATTCATAGTCTTCCAGGAACAGATAAACTCAATGTTTGACTCATTTTTGGCTTTTCTTTTTCCTCTAATGTAGGCTTTTTGGCCTAATTTTGGAAAACTACACTTAAGAATATGTTTCTGAATGTTCAACTTTACCACAACTTCCAGGTCCAGAGTGAGCTAGCTACTGTTTAAGTTACTTTTAACTGAATTTTCTTGATTTTCTGTTTAGCCCAGTGTTATCTAGGTAAACAAGAGAAATAAAGTATGCCAACATTTATCAAAGCATTTTAGGAAATTGTGGCAGCTTTGGAAGGCTGTCTAGTTTTCTATTCCTTAGCCAAAGGAGAGCCAGAACAGGTTTTGGATATTAGAGAAAGTCATACGCTTGTACTATTGCCATTTTAGAAAGCTCTGATGTGAATTCAAATTATACCTCTGTTACTTAAAGCCAACAATTTTAAAGCAGTAGTTTTACTGGCCATTTGAACTTTGTACACAGTGTCAATTTGTTTAAAAAAAAAAAGGGAAAAAATATCAAATAAAACATGAGAGAACATTATAAGATTTCCACATCAGAGAAGTGTTTCAAATTATTTTGTTTGGATTAATTTTTAAAATGTAAAGCATATATTTGTTGCTTAGCTATTTTGTTAATTTTTATTTTTATATTTGAGTTATGTGCAATATTTTCCATTATGACCATTGACAAGACACTAACAAAGAAAACTCATAAGTGAATACTTAATTTAGAAGTGTAAACATTATTGCTCAATAAACAAATTCCCTGCAGTTGTTTTTTTTATTTCACTCCATTTTTACATTTTGAAGACATCATTCTGAATTTTATAAATTATTTTTTATTGAATTTTTAAGATGTTCCTTATTTTTCATGTCATAGGTCTTCTCACTTTTTAAGCAGAAAAATACTTGACTATATAATCGAACAAAATTTCTCTAAGAAAATTTATTGTATAAAACAGTGTGCATTCTTTGGATTTGTTATATTTGATTTTTAAAGTAGTTTTCATATTAGTGGACAGTATGAAATTTTGTCCCAAATATATATGACCAAAAGAGATGATAGATAAGTAAACATGCATATGGTTAAAATTTTACGTAGTGATAAAGGAGCTTTGTACATTAGTAACTTTAGCCAACATTTGAATAAGGAGAATCTTCATAATTTTCCAGTTTCACATGAGATAACATGCAATGTTTAGATAATATTTTGAAATTAAAAATATGCTCTTAAACACTGCATTTTTAGAATATGCAGAAACACTCAAGAAAAAGCTTGAGTGTATTATGTTTTCATAAAATGATACAGAAAGTGAAATATAGAATGCAGGTGATATTGAAAACAACAGCTAGCCAAAGTAGATGAATACTACTTATGAGGAATTATTACATCATGGCTGGAGGCATCCTTAGACAGTTGGCTATCTGACTATTCTAAGACAATTATTAGTAGCCTCATTTTGAGTACCACCATTGTTGCAAATCCCTAGCGCCTTTCTTCTTTTAAAGAGAGCTAAGTAAGTTAATTTATGGTATAGTTTAGATTATCTCTTTTCCCTTTCACTTGAAATATTTCACATCATAAAATAATTATCACCCAGCAGGTAGATTCAAAGTGGAGAATGTGCTGCTTCCTTAAAATGCCTTTTGCTCATCTATGATGATGAATATTTACATCTAGTTAGATAAAAGAGATTTTTGTTTCTGAAATGCCAGAAAACCTGTTAAGGTGGTCATGTTTATATATTGCCTAAGGCATGCTTGAACTGCATGTGAGAGTCAGATATCCTGGGTGTGTAATTTGTTAGTGACTTCAAAAACTCACATCTTGGAGTTTAGCTTTTTTTTTTTTTTTTAATGCAGAGATATTCTGTGTATTACTCTTATTTGCCCTTTGACTCAGAAGTGTGAGATGTTTTCTAGAAGCATAATTTCTAGTGGAGAATTTGACATACAAAGCATTGTGTGCTTTCATCCAGTTAGTTTAGCTGTATTCAGTTCTCTGGTACTTCTCTTTGCTTGAGAAAGTCTGTCCTGAAATACATTGTGTACTTTGGAGGAAAAGAACCAGTCATATTGTTACTTTAATTCTACATAAAGGAAAAATGGCCTTTAAAATTTTTGATGCATAATAAAGATAATTATAGGCAATGGCACCCCACTCCAGTACTCTTGCCTGGAAAATCCCATGGATGGAGGAGCCTGGTGGGCTGCCGTCCATGGGGTCGTGAAGAGTCGGACACGACTAAGCGACTTCACTTTGACGTTTCACTTTCATGCATTGGAGAAGGAAATGGCAACCCACTCCCATGTTCTTGCCTGGAGAATCCCAGGGGCGGCGGAGCCTGGTGGGCTGCTGTCTATGGGGTCACACAGAGTCGGACACGACTGAAGCGACTTAGCAGCAGCTATATTTATTGACTTAACTCCTGTGCACTGTGGTAAGCCCTTTGCATACATTATTTCATTCGGTTTCAAAGCAGCCCTAAGAGCAGAGTACTGTTATCGCCATTTGAAGATACCCATTGCCCAGAAAGTTTTGAATAGATCTGCTGAAGGTCTGCAGCTAAGTAAAAGGCTCAGATTGAAACCTGAATCATTCTCACTCTGTGTTTTATGCACTTTTCTCCTTATGTAACATTAAATAGGTCATTTAGTTTGATGGGCTTATTAGTTTTGCTTAATCTTTCCTTTCATCCGATATTTGGATCTCATTGTAGTGTTTAGATTATGAAGTTGAGATACAGAGCTAATTAATTTACTGTTAGACTTTTTTTTAATGTGTCCATTGTGTGGTCATACTGTTTAAATTAGGTTTTAAATTTTTATAAGTGGTCATGCAATTTAATTGAATATTAAGTTTGTGCCTACTAGAAATCTTTCCTTCAAAAAGTTCTTTAGTATTATTTTGTGTAGTCATAGTGAGTTATAATTTTTGCAATAGAAAGAATTCAGATATTTTGTGCCGTATTTTGTACCATAGGAGTGAACGACAATTCCACCTTTAAAGATAAGAAATCAGTATTTCTGCCTTCAGAAACAAACTATTTTAACGTCATAAGTTTGCCAATTCTGTTGATCATTTAGTGCATTGGAGTTTTAAAATAACTAATGCTGGAGTGAAAGCATAAGAGAAAAATGTACTCAGTGTATTAGCAATAGGCTATAATTTTCATGTAATCAAATATTGCATATTTAATCTTTTAAAAATTGCCTTAACTCTTAACTTTTATTCTTACTACTGATCAGTCTTTCTCTTTCCTAAGTTAAGGGGAGAAACAACCCTCAAGTGTAGAAGAGAAATCTGACACATTAGAAAATAAGAAATTTTTTTTTTTTTTTGAAAATAAGAATTTTAACTGGTGATTTGAAGCAGTTAGGTTGATAACCTTGTGCTTAACAAGACTGATATTTTTAAAGGAGACCCTGTGTACTTTGGGGGCTTCCCTTGTGGCTCATCTGGTAAAGAATCTGCCTGCAATGTGGGAGACCTGGGTTCGATCCCTGGGTTGGAAATATCCCCTGGAGAAGGGAAAGGTTACCCACTCCAGTATCCTGGCCTGGAGAATTCCATGGACTGTGTAGTCCATGGGGTTGCAAAGAGTTCAACTTGACTGAGTCACTTTCACTTTCACTTTCACTGTATACTTTTGGGCTTACCCTGGTGGCTCAGACAGTGAAGAAACTGCCTGTCATGTAGAAGACCTGGGTTTGATTCCTGGTTCAGGAAGATCCCCTGGAGAAGGAAATGGCAACCCACTCCAGTATTCTTGCCTAGAGAATCCCATGGACAGAGGGCCCTGACAGGTTGCAGTCGATGGGGTCTCAAAGAGTTGGACATGACTAAGCGGTGAACACTTTTTTTTCTCTGTATACTTGAACATTGTTATCTGGGAGGTAATGCTAACTTTAGTTCTTAGGATTAATAACACTTTCGTGGGGGAGAGACAAGTAATTAACCATACTTGCTCATTTCCTACGTGGTTAGAAGGTTGCTATCTGCCTCACTGTACCTACCTACGAAGCCAATTGAAATATGAATATATCACAGTCATACTCCAAACAGCAAACAAGCTCAGAGGAAAGTCATTTATTCAGAAGGCATAGATTTGTGCTAACAGCAGTGATGCATTACAAATATATAATTATTTTCACTAATATTTGAGCAGGTGGAATGGATTAGGACATAGTCAACATTATGCTGCTGATAACATGTATTTTTCTATATTAATATGTACTGTGCAACATGTATTAAAATTGTCAATAATTCATTTTAGCCGAGATACTAATATTTATATTACAGTGTTGAAGAGACAGTATCCAACTGAGCCACTTTTAATTTAAAAGTCTGAAACTGGAATTAAGTTTACTTTCAAAAACCACTTAAATTACTTTATAATCACTGGAAGGTCAATAAAACAGAATTATCAGTGACTGGTCATTTAATAGGAAGAAGTATAGAAAGTTAAGAGTAAGGATAAGAATCTGGAATAAGTTAAATTTCATTTATAGCTCAGATGAGTTACCTCCTTTTGTTTTCACCATTGACAATCTTAAATGAAGGAAAATGTCTTTTTCCCAGAGCATCTTCACGTTAATAAACTAAGTCTGAAGATTGGATGGAACCAACTCCAAGGAATTAATCTTCAGCGGTAGGCTTTCAGATTTTTTAGATTAAATTTTGAGAGGTAGGAAGCCTTGATTCCCCTGTAATCTTAGGTGCCTTGGAATGGGGCCACCCCTTTTTACCTACGTGTCATTTTAATCTTTACACTGTGGATAAAATTTTGGTTTGTTTGAACTCAGGCATTTTGTGTGGCAATCTCTCAAACCTTCAGCGTTTTGCTATAGAGTAATTATCCAAATAGAATCTGGGCAGTGCTGAACTAAAGAAAACTGTGACACTACCTCTTAAGTATATTGTTTGCAAATGCTATGTGCTATTTAGAGGATTCACATAAAAATATGTGAAAATACTTTATAAGGAATAATACTAAGTGCCTCTATATTAGGATTCTTCAGTAGAATGTATTTTCAGTTTTTGCCACAAGGGGGAGGAGTTATTTTTATAGTAATACAAACATTTTGTTCCATTAAAAAATAGAATTCATATAGCTTCTCTCTCTCAGAGCACCTATGACATATCACTATCCTAACAGGAAGAGGGTGTGAGTATTTGTGTGTCTTTAAGATTCTGAAAATCCTATGTAAAAAGAATTACCTGAGTGAGTTAATGACATAAAACTAAAACAGTTTTGAAGAACATGTATGTCCACAGTGAACCCAGGAGCTGGACAGAAGAGTTCATCATAATTAAAATTGTTTTTTAGGGTTGCCTATCTCATAGAATTCCTTTATCAACTCTTTAATAAGAATCTATTGATTAGTTTTTTAGTTTTTAAGGAAAAATTTCTGAAACAATCTCTGACTTACAGAAAGATTTTAAATATTGTACAAATAAAAATTTTCCACTTTGAGAGTAAGTTGCTGTCATGATGCCCCATTACCCTGTAATACTTTTATATTTCCAACAAGAAGAAATTCTCCTATATAGTCATAATAGAATTATCAAAATCAGGAAATTAACATTGATATATTACTCCCATCTAATCCTAAGACCCCTTTCAAGTTTCACTGATTGTCCCAATAATGATTTATAAGGATCCACTTTTAAAATCATGTGGTGTTTTAGGTTGTAATACCTCTACCTTCTTCCACTCGAATGGTTTCTTAGTCTTTCCTTGACTTTTGCTACCCTTGACACTTCTGTAGATTGTAAGCCAGTTATGTAAAATGTTCCTAAATTTGAATTTATTTCTTCGTAAATAGATTCCAGTTGTGCTTTTTTGGCAGGGATATTACGAAAGCAAGTCTGTGTTCTCATTGCAGCCTGCGAGGTAGTGCACAATGTCAGTGCACCGTTTCTGATAATACTCATTTTAATCACTTGCTTATGTTGCTGCCTATCAGGATTCTCTACTATAAAGTTACTTTTTCCCTTTGTAATAATTTTGTGAGAAGGTAGTTCAAAACTATGTATGTATCCTGCTCCTAATCAAAATTTCAGTGTGAATTAATGGTTTTCTGCTCAGAAGATTATAACATGTTGCTTATTTTGAATCTCAAGTTGTCTCACACTTGGTTAATGGGATCCCCTTCAATTGGCTCCTATCTCCTCTAGACATGTCATCATTTTTTAAGTGCTTTCTTACACTGGGCACACAGCTTTCTCCAAACTCACCTTGTATTTGCCTGCCCCATAGTTTGAATCAGATGTTTCTTCATCTGGTGGAAATTGGTATTTAGAAACTACAGTTTGTACATGAGATATGCTTATAATTGAGATGTCTGTGCCACCACTCAGTGGATGGTGCTATGGGGCTTTGTGTGTGTATATACATGTATGTTTTAAATTTACATACACATACACTCTCCTGTGTGATACCCTTTTTACCTCATTTGAGCTCTAGTACCCATGTTGTGTTTCCTCCCCCATGCAAGAGGGGGGCTTCCTCACTTCACTCAGCCTCTGAGGCTTTGGCCATAGAACAAGATAGGGGGAATGAAAACAGTCATTACAGAAAACATGTAAAGATTTTAAAATTCTAAATAAAAATTGCTCATAATCGATTTATTCAGAAACAACAAATTTTTGGTGTATTTTCTTTTATTGTAGTGATCAAATTAGTAACACTGAATTGAGAAGGGTAAAGTGTTTATGCCAAAAACATGAGACTTGTATTTATTTCAAAGGAATTGAACTGAAATCATGTCATATGTTTTTCTATAATACATGTCCTTACTATTGTGAGTAGTTGTTAATGATAAAGTACATCAGTGAAACCAATTCTGAGAATGGAAACTGACCATTAAGGACTAAATACCAATAGGATATTTTTACTAATAAAATTCAAAAGAAAATAATCATAAAATTATTGTGTAGGCTGATAAATAAAAATACATTTAAGTAAGATCAGTTTTATATGAGAAAGTCTGTCTAGACTGAATTTAATACATGTTAAATTTCACTTGAAATAGTCTGTATCTGGGCAAATTGTTCAGCCCTCAGTTTCCTTCTTAGTGCTCTGCGATCACTGCTATAGCAAGCTTAAATTCTGTAATTCCAAATATAGGCATACTGTTACGAGCCTATAGTGATATCAGAAATAGATTAGCTTAGGAATCATGTCTGAACCCAAATGAGGATATCTGAGAACTAGATCCTCCTACAGTACTACCGCTTGCAGTGACCATGTACCACTTCGATTAAGAGCTAAGGCATTTAAATCAGCTCAGTGGCAGATGTGCATCATGACCTTGTCACTAATTATGTGACCTTGTGCAAGTGTTATAAAGTGTGGAGAAAAGACACTTGTGACAGGTGTTTAATAAAAGATTAATAGTTTTAATTGCGTACCATCCCCACCAGCTAACAAATACAATAACGGCGTACTGTGGGCTTCTACAGCACCTAGTTTCCATTATAACACATTACTGGCTTATTAGCTGCATACTTTTTCTCAGCAGGCTAGACTTTTGAGGGCAGGATCTTTTTACTTAATATCCCTAACTTCTAATACTGTACTGAACAAAGGACTGCATTTCAATAAATGTTTGTTAGATGAAAAATAAGTGAATGAGATGATTCCACATAGGACTAGAAATACCTTTAAAAAGCTGACAGAAGAGATGATGAAAGACAATCACAAGTGTCTTTTCTCTGCACTTTGTAACACTTGCACAAGGTCACATAGTGACAAAGTCACAATGCACATCTGTTGAGCTGATTTAAAAGCCTTAGCTCTTAATCAAAGTGGTATGTGATCACTGCAAGCTAGTAGTATTGTAAGAGGATCTAACTCTCAGATATCCTTATTTTGGGTTAAGACATGACATCAGGTTAATTTATTTCTGATATCACTATAGGCTCTTAACAGAATGCCTTTCATTAAACACCTATTATGTGTCAGGCAGACTTCCCTGGTGGCTCAGATAGTAAAGAATCTGCCTGTAATCCAGGAGACCTGGGTTTGATCCCTGGGTTGGGAAGATCCCCTGCAGAAGGAAATGGCTACCCATTCCAATATTCTAGTCTGGAGAATTCCATGGACAGAGGATCTGGTGGTCTACAGTCCATGGGGTCACAAAGAGTTAGACACGACTGAGTGACTCACTATTATATGTGAGACACCTGACTAATAATACTTTGTTATTGCACTTAATACAGTGAGGGCTAAGTACTGTTGTTACCCCCATTTTACAAATGAAGTAAATGAGGCACAGTGAAGATAGCTAACTTGACAGGTTACATTTCTAAAAAGTAACAATTCAAACTATAACCATGGGTTGCCAGAGCCAGTGCTTTAACCACTTTGTTCTATTACCTCTACCTCCAAATAGATTTCACAAAAGTAGTTTAGATTTCAGCTAGGCTTTTAAAAGACAGAGTATTTCAGAAAATGGAACAGGTAGAGGGCATTCCATGTAGAGGTGACTTACACTTGCAAAAGTGTGGTGCATGAGTCCCTGGCATATTCACTGTGAGCAGATCTTAGGGTATGTGGTCTATCAAAAAAGCAAGTAAAGCTGAAATATTTGGATCAAGGTTAGTTTCTTAAGAATCTTAAGTGCAATGCAAATTGTTTAGGCTTTACATAAAAATAATAAAGAACAGACCATTAATGATTAAGTAGGTGAAGAACATGAACACTCTGAAAAGATAGCTGATAGGAATATGTGACATGATTGAGGGGGCAAAAGAGAGCTGAAGCTAGGCTACTGCATTAGTCTGGATGGTGAAGGCCTGAACTAGGGGAGTACCACAGGAATGCAGAGGAAGTGGTGGACTGAGGAAACACTTGGAAGATTAAACCAATGAGACATAATGATTATTGAATATGGAGGGCAAGGAAGAAGGAATCAAAATAATTCCAGGATTGTTAAATAACTTGTTGAAGACTAACATTACTGATTTACATTATATACATTAGCAAAAGTATGCTTTTTTAATCATTTTTTTCAAAAATACTAGAAATTATTGTGGCAAAAGAAAAACATTTTTTTATGGCTTTGAAACACAGAGGAATGATTTTGAAATTTGAATAATGTTTGATAAATGTATAGTTGAATTTTTGTTCTTTTTTTTTTTTTTAAAAGCTTTATAGCATTTCAGTATATGGATATAATTGGTAGACTCAAATGACACCAGTCCTAGAAAATTTTAAGTTGGAAGTATGACTTCCTATAGTTGGACTTAAGTTCAATTCAGTCGCTCAGTTGTGTCTGACTCTTTGTGACCCAATGCACTGCAGCATGCCAGGCTTCCCTGTCCATCACCAACTCCCAGAGCTTGCTCAAACTCATGTCCATTGAGTTGGTGATGCGATCCAACCATCTCATCCTCTGTTGTCCTCTTCTCCTCCTGCCTTCAATCTTTCCCAGCATCAGGCTCTTTTCCAATGAGTCAGTTCTTCACATCAGGTGGCCAAAGTATTGGAGTTTCAGCTTTAGTGTCAGTCCTTCCAGTGAATATTCAGGACCGACTTCCCAATTCTGAACCAGAATTTTAATCTTTAACCTGGGGGATATCAACTGTCTTCTGGGAAGACACTAGATCTGTAACAGTTCTCAGCCATCATATTTAACTGTAATCCCAAAGACTGCATGTTTATCTCAGTAAGGTGAGCAATACTCCTTAGAAATAGTATGTGCAAAGCATGAATACAAATTATGGATATATCACAATTGTATTTGATGGATTTCAGACACATTTTGAAGGTATATTTTTGGATCTTTTGGAAGTTTTACTTAACTGAGTTGTCTGAAGCAGGCTACTAGTTAACCAAAGGATTAGCAAAATCTGTTAAGCTGTTAAGTCACTTCAGTCGTGTCCGACTCTGTGCGACCCCATAGACGACAGCCAACCAGGCTCCCCCATCCCTGGGATTCTCCAGGCAAGAACACTGGAGTGGGTTGCCATTTCCTTCTCCAATGCATGAAAGTGAAAAGTGAAAGGGAAGTCGCTCAGCCGTGTCCGACTTAGCGACCCCATGGACCGCAGCCTACCAGGCTCCTCCATCCATGAGATTTTCCAGGCAAGACTACTGGAGTGGGATGCCATTGCCTTCTCCGAGCAAAATCTAGAAGTAATTTATTTCTGAATTTGATTTAAAACACACACACACACATTGTCATCCTTATACCACAGATGCCTTTCTTTTTTATGGTTTGTTTTTTTTTTTTTTTTTTTTGGACGATTATTTTTAAAGTCTTGACTGAATTTGTTAACAATATTGTTTCTGTTTAATGTTTTGGTTTTTTGGCCATGAGACATGTAAGATCTTAGCTCCCTGTCCAGGGACCAAACCTGCACCCCTCAGCATTGCAAGGTGAAGTCTTAACCACTGGACTGCCTGGGAAGTCCCTTCAGATGCCTTTATGTCTGCTTTAGCAATTTTATTAACACAATGAGGTAAAATTATTTTCATTGTGATTGCTAATGGATTTGATCAGAAGAGATATACAGAATACTGAGTATTTTTATTACCTAAGAAAATTGTGGATATACTTTAAAATTTTGTAATTTAGTAAATATTTTAATATACATATTAAGTTTCATTAGTAAAGAGAAATGTGTTTTTAAAGTAGATTTTAATTTGATTTTTCTGTAAAGGAGATTGATTATAAAGTAAATGATAGTCACATATAACTAAAGAATACATATTCATTTTAAGTGCACATGGAAATTTACAGAATTGACTGTACTAGGGCTATAATGTCCTAACAATTTCAAAAATTTGACGTTCAGAGTATGTTCTGTGACTATGATAGGATAAAGTTAGAAATTAATCGATTTCGAAAAAAAATTTCTGAAAAACTCAGGAGTCAGAAAAATTACACTGGAAATTAAAAAATATTTGAACTGAGTGGTAAAAATAGAACTTACCAAAACTTGTGGGATGCAACTAAAGCAGTGCATAGAGAAACATTTGAAGCCTTTAATGTGAATATATTAGAGAAGAAGAAAACATTTAAATCTATTTCAAAGAGTTAGAATAAAGCATCAGATTAAACAATAGGAAAGAAGGAAAGAAAATAACAAAATATTAAAACATAGAAGAGAGGATCAGTAAAAACAAAATCTGAAGTGTTTTGTAAAGACTAATGAAACTGATAAACCTCTGCAAGATTGAACAAGTGCAAAAGCACAAATTTATCTGAGGAAAGAAGAATGAGGTTCTGTACATATTCTGCAGAAAATAAAAAGTAAACAAAAGATTAATATTGCCAACTCTTTGCCAATAAACTTTAAAAAATAGATAAAGGTTATGCTTCAAAAACTTTTAAAAACTTTATGCTGTTATAAGTTAGAAAATATTAACAATTCTATATCTATTAAAAATAGTTACTTCGTTAAAAACTTTGCTGTGAAGGAAACTTAGGCTCGGATGACTTCCTTGGTTAGTAATGGTAAGAATGGAAACTATCTCCCTGAGATCAGTAAATACTTGCTACCACCACTTAGGTTTAATATTGTAATGGAGATCCTAGCCAATACAATAATGAAAAAAAAAAAAAGAAAACTCATTATTTTCAGATATTGTGATTATGTACATAGAAGGTCTACAAATAGTTATAAATGAAATTAGCAAGGTTACAAACTGTATACAGATTAGAAATTATTCCTTATACCAATAAACAATTTTAAGATAAAAATTTTTAAACACATTTTAAATAAATTACAAAAACATCAAATATCTAAGAATGAAACTAGTGAAAGACATGTAAGACCTCTATGCATAACATTATAAAACATAGAATTTAAAGGGGGTGAAAAGCCATATTTATAGCTCAGGAGACTCAGCATTATAAATCAGTCCTCCACAAAGTGATCTGTAGATTTAATCCTAATCAAAATTTCAGCTCATTTGTTGTAAAAATTGACTGACTCTAATCACAACAAACTGTGGAACATTCTTGAAGAGATGGAACCACCTTAAAGAAAAACAGAGACCTTACTTTGCTGCTAAAGGTCAATATAGTCAAAACTATGGTTTTTCCAGTAGTCATGTGTGGATGTGAGAGTTAGACCATAAAGAAGGCTGAGCACTGAAGAACTGATGCTTTCGAATTGTGGTGCTGGAAAAGACTCTTGCGAGTTCCTTGGACAGCATGGAGACCAATCAATCCTAAAGGAAAGCAACCCTGAACATTCATTGGAAGAATTGAAGCTGAAGCTCCAATATTTTGGCCATCTGATGCAAGCAGCTAACTCATTGGAAAAGACCCTGATGCTGGGAAAGATTGAAGGCATGAGGAGAAGGGGGCGACAGAGGATAAGATGGTTGGATGACACCACTCATTCAGTTGACATAGGTTTAAGCAAGTTCTGAGAGATAGTGAAGGGCAGGGAAGCCTGGTGTGCTGCAGTTCATGGACTCACAAAGAGTTGGACACAACCTAGTGACTGAACAACAAAATTCATATGAAAGTGCAGAGGTCCAACAATAGCCAAAATTTCTTAGAGAAGATAAACTTGGAGAACTTTCAGCACATTAAAAAGTTACAGTAGTTAAGACAATGTGGTACTGATGAAAAATAGAGCAGCAGAGCAGAATAAAGGGCACAGAAATAGATTGGTCTGTCTGATACATCATGGGTACTTCCATTTATGATGAAGTTGGTGCTGAGGGGTGGTATATTTATGAATTTTGATCCCTCTTCCCTGCTTAATACCATACACAAAAAGGAATTCTTGATGGTTTATGCACCAAAGCATGAAAGATAAAACAATAAATCTTCTAGAAGATACCAGGCAAATATCTGTGTGGTGGTATAGGAAAAAAAAATCTTTGCAGGTAACAAAAATAATTACCTCTATGTTACAATTAGGAACTCTAAGAATAAGGAAAATATTTGAAGTATGCATAATTGAAAAAAGATTAGTATCCAAAACATGAATAAACTTCTGTAAATCATTAAGGATATTTCAGTAGAAAAATTGGCAAAAGATTTTGAATCACAGTCTATAAAGGTGGATATTCAGTGCCCAACAGATAGATAAAAAGATACTCAGCCTCATTGGTTATCAGGAAATTGCAAATTAAAACCACATTGAAGTACTATTAATGCATTCCCCAGAATGGTACGATTTAAGAGGACTTGAGAATTCTAAGTATTGGCAAATATGGTAGGAACAGATGTATTGCTATTTGGGTGGCTATTTGCTATGTTCTACTGAATGTAGTCAGGCTATGGTTTTTCCTCTGGTCATGTATGGATGTGAGAGTTGGACTGTGAAGAAAGCTGAGCGCTGGAGAACTGATGCTTTTGAACTGTGGTGTTGGAGAAGACTCTTGAGAGTCCCTTGGACTGCAAGGAGATCCAACCAGTCCATTCTAAAGGAGATCAGCCCTGGGTGTTCTTTGGAAAGAATGATGCTAAAGCTGAAACTCCAGTATTTGGCCACCTCATGGGAAGAGTCGACTCATTGGAAAAGACTCTGATGCTGGGAGGGATTGGGGAAAGGAGGAGAAGGGGACGACAAAGGATGAGATGGCTGGATGGCATCACTGACTCGATGGATGTGTTTGAGTGAACTCCAGGAGTTGGTGATGGACAGGGAGGCCTGGCGTGCTGTAATTTATGTGGTTGCAGAGTCGGACACGACTGAGCACTGAACTGAACTGAATGTACATACCCAGCAACTCCACTGTTTCCTTTGAGGGGAAGGATAGGTAGTATCTGAGGAGGTAGTTCAAGAGCTTAGGTTTTAGAGTGTTGTTTTATTTCTTGATCCAGGGCACAGTTACATGAGTGTGTCCACTTTATAATAATTCACAGAGAAGTACATTTACAGAGTGTATGCTTTTATGAATTTAAGTTATATTCTATTTAAGAGGTTACTTAAGTAATTGAAACAGAACTACTCTGGTTTTGTATTAATAGCCATTAATGGTGCTATTAATATAAAATCTAGAGGCACATTTTCTAGAACTTTCTGTATATAATATAGCTCCTTGCTTGTGCTGTTTGTTAAATAATTTATATGACCTCAAAGGATAAGACTTACTAGAGTAATAGATGGATTAATCTGCTACATCTAGTAGTAGATAAATCTACTACTACTAGTAGATGGATTTAATCCACCTGTGTAGCTGGATTAAAGCACATGCATATAATACAACATTTTTTCTCTTTCCTCCTTTATAAAGTAATATATACACATTACAAATACCTGAGACATTACAGAAAACACAGTGTAATATAGCCAGAAATATATAGGCGGTGTACCCTTGCTTTATTCACTTGGGTTGCAAAAGGTCGATTTTTTTTAAATGCTAAAATTTGAAGATGTAAATCCAACACCTTGAATTCCCTCAAACCTAAGGTTGTAGTGGTTAATAAAGCTTCACTGCATGCTTGGGGGGTAACCAAAGAACAGCTCCAAAAGTGATTTTACTCTGCCATTGGCAGTGATTTTTCTCAGGTTCATGTGCCCATAATTCAGTATCAGGGACCCTGTGGAGTTTCTCTCTGGCTCCCAGATGTTGAGGCTAATTTAACGCCCATCAACAAAACCCCAAGAGCTTTCAGGCTCCAAATCCAGATTCAAAGAATCTCTTTCTGCCCCACCCCCACACTCCTGGTCTGAGGCCGGTTCATTTTTCTGCTTTAAAATGATTGACAGAGGGACTAATGGTCAGTCACAGTAGAGTGGATTTCTCAAAGCCCAAGTAGATTCATTTTAATAACACCACAGAGGAACACAAAGTCTTATCTAAATATACATATAGGAAAGAATCTCTCCAGTGCTTCAAGTGCTCAGCACCAGCAACACCGTATCTGGTTGCTAAACAGAACTCAAAATAGCTAATGCTCATGAAACATTTACTTTATGCCAGATGTTGTTTTAGTGAGTTTAAGTCTACATAAAAGCTCCATGAGGTAGATACTAATATTGTCATTATTATCTTATGGATAAAAGAGATGTGGAGAAACCCAAAGCAAATTCACTCAGGTAGGGGAAGGTAGAACCAGGATTGAACATGGGTAATCAGTCAGCCATTGGTACATGTATTCCTAACCACTGTGTTTCGTTTCTTGGAAAATAAGCTGCTCAGGTAATATCATCTGGATTTGGACTTCTGACGGCTTCACATGTTTCTCCTAGATCATCTGAAAAACTATTGCTTTCTTGTAACAAGAGACTACCCTGTATAATTTTCCCCAAACATAGGGTACATCTCAGAATATAATGGATTTATCTACTATCAGAGACCCAAACTATCCAGCAACCCCCAAAGCCCATATGTCACAAAACTAGTACATTGAAAAAGTGAAAAATTCTAAGAATTCTGCTCAGCACTCAACTCTGTTAGTAGTCATGTCATGAATTTTGACTGGGGTAGCTTCTCACACTTGTTCTTCCTCTTAAAGAAATCTATACTTTTCACCTTAAATATGCAAGTTAAGCATTGATGTGACGCTGAACAAAGCATGGGCAGAGGATGAAAATACCTGAACCACCCTGAAGAGTTTAAGGAGCGAGCCTTTCCTTTGTTATTTAGAGCCAGTGGGTAAGAATTCATAGGCCAGTTGGTAATTGTTGTTCAGTCACTAAGTCATGTCTGACTCTTTGCGATCCCATGGACTGCAGCATGCCAGGCCTCCCTATCCCTCCCTATGTCCCAGAGTTTGCCCAAGTTCATGTCCAGTGTTGGCTAGGCCAGACCCAGAGCCTGCTCCAGGTTTAAAGATGGTCGATAAAGATGACTTGAACTAACTTTAAGATTCTGACCCAGTTGACAAACCTGCAAAAGAGCAGCAATATGAGAAGTGGAGAGGGCTCAGTGTTTCCTTTGGTTTTCATGGAAGGGTGCCCAATGTTCAGAAGTCAACATGACATAGTTCCAGTAATGAATCACCACACAGCTCTACCTCATAGAGTCTTACTAGCCTAGGATAAAGGCTCTATCTACACTCAATGGTTTATTTTTCATTCATTCAATTCAATATTTACTGAACACCTATGTGCTAGGCACTGGTCTAGGTACATAGGACTTATCAGTAAACAAAGTCCCAGATGTTGTTGAGCTTCTAGCAGCAGAAACCAATCAATACAATTAATAAGTAAATTCTACAGCACATTAGAAGTGCTTTGGGGAAAAAAATAGAGTATAAAGAGAAAGAGTTGGTAGGGAAGAGTTTCTCTTCTAAATATGGCAGAGTCAGGTTTATATGTGTGCCATCTGTGCAGTTATGCAAGGCCCAGGCTCAGAAGGTTTGAGGTTCTGTTCACATCATCTTGAAATTCTTAATAATTTTATCTTTGTGCTTAACTTTTTTTAAGTGAAGTTTGATGGGACAATGGAATATGTGTATAAGCAGAGGAGATACTGTATGTACAATGTGCGTGCCTGCCATGTCTGTTGAGATTCCAACTGAGACTGCATTACATTGGTATATTAATTTGGGGGAAAATTGACATTTTTAGATTATTAAGTTCTTCCAATTGAAGAAAATGGTGTGCTTTTCTATCTGTTTTAATGTCCTCTGGTGATTTTATATAGATGTTTTCTATATAGGATCAGCACATTTCTAATTTATTTAAATTTAAATTCTATTTTAATTTATTCCTAGGACTTTTCTGGGGAAACAGCAGTTTCAATGCAAGGGACATCTTTTTCATATTAAAAATCAGCATTTTGTCTTTTGACTTAAAATCATAGGAGAAGGGAGAAGTTCTGGAAAAACACACAACTAGGAACAAAATAGTCTTTTGTTCCCTGGCATGTTGTATTTCTGGCCATCCTTTGTTTACAAGTTTATTCTTCTCATTCAGACCCATTGGAATTGGATAAATAGTCCCTTTCAGGGGAAAAACACAGGGATCAGTGAATCTCAGAGACATGGATAAGACAAAGCCGTGAGAGCAGACTGCTCTGTGTGGTTACTTGTTGGGATAACTGTGGCTGTCAGCAAGACCAAAGGGAAGTAGCCAGAGAAGTGACTGACCGCATGCCTTTGGGCGGGGTCCACATATGTACCTTTGACACCAGTGGCCACCGGGGACTGAATGTGAAGAGCAGCACAAGCAGAGACCACAGGGGCTGTTGGGATGTGTGGCCCAGGCCTGATTTGTGCAAACCTAGGAAAATGAAGCTCATTCCAGATCGAGAAGTCTGTAAATGTTATCGTAAACGTCAATGGACACATTTAGTCAGCAGAAATATTTTCACTAGCAGTGTTGGATGTGCAAATGCACAGAGATGGAAACGGATGAAAAAGAGCAAAATCTGAAAAGCAGCGACAGTGATATGGCAGAAACAGGTGACCATTCTAGACTAAAATTGAGTGGACACAGAGACGTTTTGGTAGGCAGCTACAACCCAGGAGCATACTGCTGGAGACACTGACTCCCAGACGGCATCAGCCCCGCAAGACAAACACAGATCCAAGAGGAAATGAGGCAGAGAGAAGAGGTACCACCAGTTTGAGACAGCTTCTCTCTGCTGTGGGCCATGGGAAAATGCCTAGCCTCAGGATAAATGTGTGGAATGTAACAAATTAGTTGTGCCCAAATGAAGCATCTCAGTGGACCCCCATGTCATCCGCTCATATGGATGTATTTTCTTACCAATAGAGAAGCAGGGACAGGGACTTCCCTGGTGTTTCAGTGGTTGCACAGGTCCAGTCCCAGGTCGGGGAAGTTCCGCCTGCTTTGAGTTGCTGCCAAAAAAAAAAAAAAAATGAATTGGTAAGAGCCAACTCGTAATTTACAGTGGCCAAGAGAGATCTTCATTCAGGTATTAGAAGAGAAACAAAAGAATCTTGCACCGACGTAAATTTTAAGCCATGATACTGGTTTCTGTCAGAACACTTGTCAGGCCCCAGTTCATCAGCCACTGCTGTTTTGAGGTTCTGGGAAAGTAGAATGGAAGACTGATTATTTCGATCCAGAATGGCAACACTACTCTGGAGCATTCCCATTTCAACTGAGCATTGTGAGAACCACAGGCAGGGAAAGAGTTAAGTATGTCAAACTACATACACAAAGTGAAAAAAGAGGGAGAAAAAAATGTTACCAGCATATTTTTAAACAATAGACACGAAAATGCCAGCTCTTCTGAGTATGGAAAAAAATGTCCTTTTCATACATATTGACAGCTAGAGGGGGTTATTATTGAGAATATGGGTGAAGTTACTGCCAGTTTTTACTGGTACTCATGTTTAAAAAGAAACTATGGAAACCAGAAGAAGGAATATTAATTAACTTCAATTTTGGAATGTCTTTGCCAGGAGTGGATGAATGAATTCAATGAAGCAACCTGTTGGGTTGTAATTCAGTGTTTTGTTAGCAATAGAATGCTGAACTTTTCATAAATTAACACTTTGTTTTAATAACCTTATTAAAAGGTTGTTTCTTGATAAGTTTCTAAAATATGATTTTGTTTTAAATTTAAAGAATCAGTATTTCTTTATTTTTCACAATTTAAAATTATTGATTATGTATAAAAATACTTAATATATTTACATGCTAAAAATAAAAAGCATAAAATAATATAGACAAGTAAATCATTCCCACTTTAGATTCTGTATCCCTCCACACCTAACTAAAGAAATCTGTCATTAGTTTCCTGTGTATACTTTAGAGATATTATTTGCACATCTCTTTCATGCAAATTCACAAAATCTATTTTCTGTTAGATTGATTATAACTCTGTTTATAAGTTTCCTATTATATTCAAGGCCCTTTGATAATCACATCTTTGGGGTATTATTTATAAGAACACATGCCTTTTACAAGAAAATATTTTGTAATAGTGAAAGTAATATGGATGTCTGGAGAGGGTAATGCTAATGAGAAAATACAAAATGGGAAAAATTATTCACTTGAAAAAACCTGGAGAGTTTACAAGTAAGGCTTCACTGGCCACTGCAGGGTTTAAAGGAAGTTTCCACTTTACAACATGAATATGTTGTGGTCGTCTTAGTCCTTAGACTAATTTGCTTCTTTCTGGTGGGGAGGATAGCAATGTTGAGAAAACACTGACTAAACCAAAAATCAGCTCCATTTAAATGTGAAGCTGCGTTCTAAACACAAGCAGAGTCTGCTGAAGGGCTCTGAACATTAAGCTGCATGCCTTGCTGAGTTTTATTCCAAACAGACGACAGCAGATGGTAACAGTGCACTTCTCATAGATGGTAGGAGGGAGGCAGTCTTGTTTCAAGTAATACTATTTCTGGGCGATAATCCAAAATGCGCAGTAGGCAGAAGTTAAAAGGAAGCGCTTGCTTTTAGGTTTTTAAAATATATCCCTTAATCCTGGGTGATGATTGACAATCATGATTTAGAGTATGAGGGGCCTCTCTTTAATCTGGCAAGTTTGATGTTATTTGCGTATCTAGTAGGGCTTTTATTCAACTAAAACTAAGTGGAAGCCTGTGCAATTGATGCCGCATTTCAGAATTGATTCCTGGCCTGGTACTCTATTTACAGATTAGTAAGTACACAGGATCCGTCCTCCTCCTCATCTTTTTGAAATTTAAAGGCTCTAAAAGACACATTTACAATTAAAATGTGTCTTGCTGTGTTAGACTATGACCAGGAGATGACGTTTTTTCCCTATGATTTAATTTCTTGAGAAAAGAAGCAGTCTATAAGGTTATATTATAATCTTGATTTGATTCTTAAAATATATTAGCCATTGGTATTTCCAGATGATTAAAATGTTTTCATTACTGGCTTCGTGTGGTTTGTTATTAAGTCCTTGGGAAAAATTTAGAGAATTACCTCCAATTCTTCGCTCCTAGTATGAGGTTTCTAGGGAAGTTTTTGTAAGAAAAAGATCAATGTTCAGCCATTGTATTCCTATTGTTTTATCATTTGTGACAATAAACTGATTTAAAAACACAGTATTAAAATAGAATTAAGTTATAAATTCTAAAACGTGATATAGCTAAGAAAAGGAAATTCACAGGCATGAAATTTAACAGATGAATTTGACAATAGTAACAACAAATGTGGTTTTCATTGAGGTTTAATCACTACCGTTAATGTCTCTGTCACAATGCATTAAACAAAGCAAGATGGGCTTATGAGAAGGGAAAGAAAGCTATTATGTGAAACCGAAGTGATTTAGTGTTTAACCTGTGTTCCCATTATTATGATGTTTTTAATTATGTAATTTGGGGGAAACTTGTAAGACGTAAAACACATTCATTATAGAAAAATTTGGAAAATACAGAAAAGTATAAACAGAAAATAAATATTACCCTCAATCCCAATTTTTTCCCCCTTATCTTGCTTTAATCCAGACTTAAGGGCTAAAATATACCTCCCAGGAGACATTCTGGCTGCTGGGAGTGTGCAGAAGTGTTCAGAAAGAGTCCCGGGTAGCCAGGAGCCAGGGTAAGTGACACAAAGTGCTATAGGTTTGGTCTGTGTTTTGTACTGCAGTAGCAGAGCTTTCTTCCCATAGAAACCCCAGTGATGGGAACCTTTGTGTTTAGAATATATTCTAACCTAATAAGTGAATGTTGATAATACTTTCTGTTAACATTTCAAAAGCACATTTTTGCAGCAGAATCATGTGTTTGATATTTAAAGGCTAATAAAATAAATCCAAGTGATAGAAAAATAGTATGAAAATCATATTAGAGTATCCATTGCAAACAGTTATTAAACCCAAATTTCCTTTTTGCCTTTGGACCTTCAGTTTCTTGCCAGTAAGTAATTGAGTGATTGCAAAAATGAAAACACTACTTGCCTACAGCTTTGCTCAATTTATTCGTAAGAATTGCATAGGTTAACTCATCAAATCTTTAGAGAAACTTCTGAGAAGGTAGACTAAGTCTACAGGCTCAAAAATTAAATCCCAGGCCCTCAGAATGCCAAATCCGGGGAAAAGTCAAGGACCTTCCTCTCCAGTCAGCGATGGCCATCATCCCAGAAACCTATTCCTGTCACATGGTTTTCCCTCTCCCTGGCGTGCTCTTTGCCTCCCTCCCTCACACCCTCATGTCACTGGCTGTGCTCTTCCTTGGAGATGCTGCTCATTTGTCTCCCGCGCCATGAAACCTTTGCCTCCTGCCCCTGGCAAGGTTTCTAACACCTCCCTCCACAATGCCAGGGTTCTTTGCACACACACACACACACACACACACACACACATCTCCTCTGCGGCTCTCATCAACTCTGGTTTCCACCATTTATTTACTATCTGTCTCCTCCTTACTTGTGCGCGTCCACAGCCTAGCACAGCATTAAAAAATGATTTGTTGACTGATTGACTTACTAAATAGATGAATAAACAAACAGATGAGTGAATTTACTCTTATGATAAAGGTGTCTAGCACCCAGCCTAGCAGCACAGTTAGTTAGCATGCATCATTAGCATGCATGGTTTCTGATGCTATGACTTACTGAATAGTTACTAGGTACTGTGGCCAGTGCTTTAATGAATCACTCTTTTACGGTAATATTATTAACCCTATCCTACAGAGACCGACTTCCCTGGTGGCTCAGACGGTAAAGCGTCTGTCTTCAATGCGGGAGATTTGGGTTCGATCCCTGGGTTGGGAAGATCCCCTGGAGAAGGAAATGGCAATCCACTCCAGGACTATTGCCTGGAAAATCCCATGGACAGAGGAGCCTGGTCAGCTATAGCCCATGGGGTCACAAAGAATCAGACACAACTGAGTGACTTCACTTCACAGAGACTGAAGGGCTTCCCTGGTGGTACAGATGGTAAAGAATCCGTGTGCAATACTGGAGACCTGGATTCTATCCCTGGGTTGGGAAGATCCCCTGGAGAAGGGAATGGCAACCCACTTCAATATTCTTGCTTGAGAATTCCATGGACAGAGAGTCTGGTGGGCTACAGTCCATGAGATTGCAAAGAGTCAGACACAACTGAGTGACTAACACACACACACACACAGAAGGAAACTCTTGAGTCTTAGAAGGAATAAATCACTTATCAAAAGGCACACAACAAATAGCTCACAGGGAAGGGACTCAAATTCATGCTGTCTCTTTCCAAAGCCTGTGTACTTACAAATATCAAACACTACCTTTTCCTGCAGAAGGCAGTCAATACTAGTTGAATGAATCAATGAATAAGTGAATGTGTACTCTCCCTATGTGTGAGAACTTTTGGTAATAAGCAAGTAAGAAGCTGAAGGAAGACAGCATCATCAGTCATATAGTAAGGCGGAAGAAATGGCAGTGCCACTGGCTTTATTTAATCATCTGTTCTATCTGGAAGCGAACAACACAAATGGCATCAGTGAAAGCCTGACTTGAAATTAGGGCTAGACTGATACGTGTGCACACTGTGAATGTCGAATATACTTGTCCAACATTTGTTTAGTGGGAAGGAGTCAACACTGGCAAGAATGCTTTCTTTTCTCCCTTTCAATTTCTTCTAAAAGTGTATCTGCTGCTGCTGCTGCTGCTGCTGCTGCTGCTGCTAAGTCGCTTCAGTCGTGTCCGACTCTGTGCGACCCCATAGACGGCAGCCCACCAGGCTCCCCCGTCCCTGGGATTCTCCAGGCAAGAACAGTGAGATGGGTTGCCATTTCCTTCTCCAAAAATGTATGTACTTCAATAGAAATGGGACCATGTTCCATTTTGCCCTTTATGTTAGGAGGCATGTACTGCAACACACTTTGTGGTATTTTTAGCTCTTTTAATATATTGGTACTACCAATTGGTCTGGTTGGGTCCACTGTATAATCTGGCTCTGCATAAAGAGGGATATCATTATGAAAAGTGCCAACAGATATCACAAGTTCCAGGTGATCTCCGTGGCTCAACAATTCTCAACCCTACTTTTGAATCAATTCATTTGCAGAGTTTTAAAAATCTCAGTTTCCTAGCACCCAGTCTCAGTTTCTGTGTAAGGAGACCCAGGGAGAGTTGTGGTTGACTTATGTGACTTCAGGAAGCTCAGCACTGTGGATTGGGACGTGCAACCCATGTCCAGAAATGAGGGAACAAAGTACATAAAGACTTTGTCATAAAAACATAAACTTTCCTTAACCTGAACCCTCCTCAGCAGGATGGCAGACAAAAAGGGAGTAAGAATTTATTTCCAGCCCTGTCTGAGGAGAAGCTACTCTGACTGTGGATATGCTAATTGGATTAACAGATACAGTTCATTGGTTCACAAAGTTAACTTTTCTTTGGATTCACCTGGGGGTAGTTTCAAAAAATAACCTGAGTTCACTGGCAACACATTTCTGTGGTAGTATTTGAACTCCTAATATACTGATGCCATGGACTTCCCCCCTCCCTGTAGGGGCCCTGATCTAATTGGTCTGGGGGTTGATGTAGTATCAGGATTTTTTAAAGCTAGCAGGTAATTCTAGTATGCAGAAGAGCTTGGGAACCACTCTTGGTCTAGTTGAGGAGACTACATCAGATATTGGATCGTTGACTCTTTACAATATCTCTAAAATAAGGTATTCTCATGGATTGATACTTCTGCCACTCCCAAAGCC
Source organism: Aepyceros melampus (assembly GCA_006408695.1). Classification (NCBI taxonomy): domain Eukaryota; kingdom Metazoa; phylum Chordata; class Mammalia; order Artiodactyla; family Bovidae; genus Aepyceros; species Aepyceros melampus. The sequence continues at coordinate 206,624 of SJXQ01008987.1, forward strand.
TAAATCTCAGAAAGCAGGTCTCTGTTTCAAAGGCAAGGAGAAGGAGGGGCAGTGAGTAGGGTTAAAACACAGGAATCTAGTTTTCTAGAATTTCAGGATCTCAGGAAGCATTTTGTAGAGGCACTTTTTTGTTATGTATTTTGCTCTACCTTTATTCTCCCTGAGAAAGCTCTTGACTTTATTAAACTTCCTAAGTTAAGGTGTACGCCAACCAACAGGAATAGTCCATTTGGCAACCAAAGATCCCAATAAAAATGAATATGTTGGTATTACGACTTGTGTATGAGCCACCTCATGAAGGCCTGATCACTCTCAGGTACAATGATAGAATTGGTGCAGAGCCCACCAAGCTGAGACCCAGACCCAGCTTTCTTGATGATTGTAACAACTGCCACCCCATGAGACTTGTGCGGAAAGAAACATCTCTTTCTTTTAAAATCCATCTCTTTATAGGAAGACCCAGGGACCATCTGACAGAATTTACCATGTTAAATAAATTGGAGCTTCTTGCTCCCTTAGCTGAGTGCAGGAAATCATGGGCAAGTATTTGACTTAGACCTAAGAAGGAAAATATCCGACAAAATAAAGATAACTGGAGGGTCTCAGTGCAGGCATGAACACCACTCAAAGGGCAATGTCTCTAAGAAGTAGAGCATGAGATAGAGCAATCCTAGGCCAAATGCACGTGTTTAAAGGACCCTCCAATGTCCAGTTCCATGAGGTTCACTAGTGGAGATGGGAACCATAGGATACTGGGGGGCAATTTCAACACAGAGATCTTGTCTTTCTGATTCTCCCTCTACTCTGCATCAATCTTGTGGTCTGCCTGCAAATCTCATCATGTAGGCTTTGTTATTTGATATAAAATACAACTACTATTTCCATAGAGGGTAACAAGCCTTCCCATTAATGTCTTTACAGTGATTCTCAACCCCTGGCTACATGTTAGAATCACTTGGAGGGATTTTTGTTTTGTTTTTAAAATACTGAAGCCAGAGCTTCATTGTCAGAGATTCTGATTCAGTTGGTCAAGGGTAGGGCCTTGGCATTAGTGTATATTTTAAAAAATGAAAGGTGATTTTAACGTGCAGCCAAAGTTGGGACTCACTGGTCTAGAGTGTGAAAAATTTGATCATATCCTTTCTGGAGGGCAGATTTTGATTGGAAAGGAAAGAAAACTGAATCCTTGGGCAGAGGGAGGTAGGAAGAAGTACCTGGGGTTTTTAAAGGAAGATGGGGAGAGTGGAGATTAGGAATAAGGAGGTAGTGTTGAAAATAAACTTCTATTTGTCAGCTTTGCCTAGGGCTGGCTCTGACCCAGGACATAAGAGAGATAAGAGGCGAGGAGGAGAATGAGCTTATGAGAGAAGTGCATCTTCATGAATACATATTTAAAAACTGTCTCAACAGCATTCTCAACGCCACTGGGCTTCGGAAATTGACCACCTCTAACAAAGCACTTTTAATTCCTGTAGTACTGATTCTTCCTGGAAAATCATAAAATAAAAATTAGTGCAAAATTTAGTATTAAAATGTCTATAGGAGTAGTTGTGAGTGAGGTGTTTGCTTAAGGAGCCCTTAGGACAGTTTCTGTAAGAACCTTGAAGTGTGCTCTTAGACAAATAAGTCATATTTTTTATTGTGAATTCACTGTGTAAATATCTTAAAAAAAAAAACACCAATCCAATTTTATCTTGCTTTAGTTAGCTTCTTCATCATTTGCTAGCTAAACAGCTTGCCCCGTGCCCTGTTCACTTGTCACCTTACTTGGCATGAAGAATATTAATTGGTTTTGTTGGTTGTCCTAACTTTTGTTTAGAACACTTTCCAGGGCTTCTGTGGTACATCTGATCCACAGCCTCTGAGAGGCAGTGTGGCATCATGCACTGAGCTTGTGTTTCCTGGATTTGAATCTCAAGTCTGTTCTTGGACAAACCTGGTTGATTTCTGTTTCCTCATCTGCAAAATGGGAATGATGCTAATACAACATCAAAACTGCCAAATTATGAGAACTGAATGACAATATATGTGAAAATTGCTTCATAAACTATCTAACATGCTGTGCAAAGGATTTTCCCCCCTTCTATGGCTTTCCCACAGGAAAAGCCTGCTAAAGCTCTTCAGGATAGGATGAAAGTGAAAGTGTTAGTCCCTCAGTCGTGTCCAACTTTTTGTAACCCCATGAACTGCAGCCCACTAGGCTCCTCTGTCTATGGCCTTCTCCAGGCAAGAATACTGGAGTGGGTAGCCATTCCCTTCTCCAGGAGATCTTCCCAACCTGGGGATCAAACCTGGGTCTCCTGCATTGCAGGCAGATTCTTCACCATCTGAGCCACCAGGGGGGCCCACTAGAATAGGATGAAAGGGACTGGATTATCTGGGCATATTTTTAAGATATTTGCTCTTGGTCTATGGATCATTTCAGAACAAACTGCTGATCATTCTCTGGCCTTCCTGTAGCCACAGTTCAATAGTCACAATCACCAGCCTCTGAGCACATCATTCATTGGGTGCTCTGCCCTAAAATCTGACGTGAGAGAGATTTGTATGGACTGAGAGGGTTGGCAGATCTAACCTTAACCAGGGCTCTTCAGTTTGTGATACTCAGAGTGAGCCATGCGACTTTGAAGATACAGAAACAGTTTCCTCTCAAGATCACCATCTTAGCTTTGGGTCCACCAATCTCTAAAAGCCCTTAAAGGGCCCCTTTGTGGTCTGCAATTCCTCAGGGATGTGAGAGTTTCCCATAACATCAACCCAAGACACTCTCTGAGTATGAGCTTTATTGACAGGACTTGTGGTTCTTCATCAGTGTTGTATGGTAGAATCTGCTATGCAAATATGATTCAATAGGAAATACTGGGGCTTGTTTGTCCGTTTCTGTATTAGGCTATCTTTGTCTTGATTTAGGACAGTGGTGCAAATAATGCATCAGCTCCACCCCTAGAGCTTCTGAATTAGAAACTCTGGGAGTGGGGCCCCACAATGTTATTAAAAGCCCTCCAGATGATTTTGATTCATTAAAGTGTGAGAACTACTGACGTAGGAAACTGTGACCACCTGTGTTCTCTACTGGGTTCATTGAAAGTAGAAATGACAATCCTTGGGTGTTTCTCTTAAGTACCCTATTGTAGTCACCCAATGAAGAAGCCATTATCAGTGGCTCTGTGCTCTGAAAGCAGCCTGGCTGGCTGGCATTGGATTCTCCATCCAGCTAACTGCTCTCTCAGAGCTTTGCTTCATCAACTTCCTGAATTCAGCTGCCTTTACTTTTAGGCTTAACAATTTTGGGAAGAAAAGCATATGATTTCTCTTCCTGGGTAAATGTGCGTTTTGTTATCTGACCTCAAGAAATAGCATGAAATTAACTTATTTCCCCTACCCTTGGTTAAAAGAAATGTAATTTTGTTCTGTGGCTCTTCACACGTTTGGTAATATCTGACCATAAATAGTTTAGGACTAGAGAGGGTCAAGCAAATAAAACAAGCTTGCCTATAGGCTGGGGGAAAAAAATTCTGCCCAACAAATTTAAATTGCCTTTCCTTTGATCATAACACATATTGGTGGCCTGAAGGAGGATAGTACCAGTGTGCTAAAGGCTAAAATTTCCATTTCTATCACTTTTTCTTTACCCGCTGGAGTGGCTATCTGAGGGACTGTTGGTCATACTCACTCTCAAGTAGGGTTCTGTGTCAATTTTCACTTTCAAAATGTGCTGGAGATCTCAGTAAATTTTTAACCAATATGGTATATTTTCTTGTTTTGCATATGATCACCTCTATGATATTAATATCTGAATAGTAATATTAGGTCAATATAAAGAAAATAAAATATTTTCCTTGCCTTCTTTGGGGTTTTGAGCCCTAAAAGTTTGTTTCTCAGAAGGTTCTGATTGAAAAGGCCTATTCAGGACCTACAAATTTAATGGTAGTTTCAGACTGTTATTCAACTCTAGGATTCACTGAAATAGGTTCCATATTAAATAAGATCCCCTCTTCAGTTGGCTTTCCTTGTGATTCAAATGGTAAAGAATCTCAATGCGGGAGATGCAGGTTCAATCCCTGGGTCAGGAAGGTCCCATGGAGAAGGGAGTGGCAATCCACTCCAATATTCTTGCCTGGAGAATTTCACGGACAGAAGAGCCTTGTGGGCTACATTCCATGGGATCGCAAAGAGTTGGACACAACTGAGCAATTAACATTCTCACTCTCCTCTTCAGCTGACCACAAATTCAAGATTCTACTGTGTGGCAATGAACACTTCATCAAAACTTTACCATTAAAGCCAGTATGCTAGATTAGCTCATATTCTGACCACCAAATACTTCACGGGAGAGCCAGTGATCTTCGACTTTCACTCCCGTTTGAGTAAGTTAATTTTTGTTATCATTACTCATCCTAAGGTCACAAGTGAGGACTGAAAAAATCAGCTGGCTGAAATGTGAATCACAATATTACCAGATTATTACCAGTTGTCAGTGGCTAGGACAAGCCTGCTCAACTAGCTGCTGGGTTCTGGGTAAAAATGAACCATCCAAATCCATCCCTTTCTCAACTTTTGTTGGCACTGTGTGTGGTGATATTTCACTCTGGCTTACATATCAATAGAGATCATTCCAGGTCTTCGAGCTCTCTGAAACTGACAGACTATAATGACAATTCAAAAAATCTCCCAGATAATTGCCTTTCTTTGCATCCACCCAGTAGTGGGACATGGGGTGGGAGGATACAGCATTGTGAGGTCTTTGCTTCCCAACTTCCCAGTGTTTTTCCCTGAAGCCTCACCCTCTCCGCTCAAAAGGTTAGAATTTTAACCAGCCCCAATTGAGAAGGACAGCTAGGAGAAGATAGGAATCCATTGCAAGGAAAATGATCTAAAATCAAACAGCTGAACAGAAATGGGCTGAGACCCAAATCCGTGATTGGATATTCAGCCCAAACCCTGTTCTACCTCCCTTGAACAATAAGTGTTAGTGAGGCAATTATATACCAAAGATACTGCAAACTTTGTTCTCCTTCCCCTCAACCAAAAGAGTAATCTGCACAATAGTTTAGCATCACTTAAACAGAAACATCTTTTGAAAAGAGACTAAAATGAGCAAAATGAGAATCAGACTCAAAATAGAACGACTTTTTTTTTCCCCCCTCAAATGAAGGTGAAGGTAAAGGTGAAGTCGCTCAGTCATGTCCGACTCTTTGCGACCCCATGGACTGTAGCCCACCAAGCCCTCCAGGCTTGCCTGGAATTTTCCAGGCAAGAGTACTGGAGTGGATTGCCATTTCCTTCTCCAGAGGATCTTCCCAACCCAGGGATCAAACCCAGGTCTCCCACACTGCAGGCAGACACTTTAACCTCTGAGCCACAGACAGTTTTAATACACATACCCAAGGTTTCAGAGATGGTTTCATTCATAGTCCTGAACCCAGCACGTGTTTTCCTAACTTCCCATGCTCTGTTACTTTGACTCTGGTGCAATGTGGACTTAGGAAGCTCCCTTACATCCTTCTGAAGCTCACAGGTGAAAGTGTGTTTATTTGGCTCATTGTGCATGTTTTAGAATTATTTTCTGTGTTTAGGAGAGATTTTAGAATGTCAGAAACCACAAACTTATAGATCAAGGCAACCCATTCCAGTGTTCTTGCCTGGAGAATCCCCAGGGACAGGGGAGCCTGGTGGGCTGCCGTCTCTGGGGTCGCACAGAGTCGGACACGACCAAAGCGACTTAGCAGCAGCAGCAGCAGTAGCAGTAGCATTATTATGCAGTCAAAGTGAAAGTGAAAGTTGTGTCTGACTCTTTGTGACCCCATACAGTCCATGGAATTCTCCAGGTCAGAATACTGGAGTGGGTAGACTATACCTTCTCCAGGGGATCTTCCCAACCCAGGAATCCAACTGGGGTCTCCTGCATTGCAGGAGGATTCTTTACCAACTGAGCTATCAGGGAAGCCCATTATGCAGTCAAATGCTGCTTAAATAATTATTTAAATTACTTGGAAGCAGTATTTTCCCCGCCTCTAACAAGAAATAAAGTTTTATCACTGTTGCCCCAACTCTTTTTTCTTTACCTCCAAATAAATGGAGATCTTGTATTAACCCTGTAAACTGCTTTTTTGTTGTTGTTGTTTCAGTTATTCTTCATTATTTTAATCGACCAGGCAAATATGTACTCTTACTAGTCTAAGATGATGTGAATAAAGAAAGATGATTGATTTTATAACTTGAGTACCCCCTGGAGAAAGAAGCTGGCAAAAATGTCTTGGTATTTAAGTTCAAGTTTGGTTTTCTAGCGATTTGAGTGTGAAGCATATGAATTAAAAAAATCAGCTCTTTGGAGCAGTCTGTTCTGAATTCAGACTTCAGATATGATATTATTGTTAGTCTTAGAGTAGACCTATCAAGACGCTTCATTTTAGTTGTTGCAAAAGCTATTCATAAAAGCTGTCCTGAGTTATTCATCTAGGTCAGAGGGTCATCAAACTTTCTGTAAAGGGTCAGATAGTAAATATCTCAGGTCTTGCTTGCCGTATAATAAGAAATATATTTGATCTTTGTACCAGCTTTCTGCTAGAAAGCTCCTAAAATCTTTGTAATTTCCTGAATGATAGGGGTGCTAGGAGCATCTTTTGTCCTAATATTTGGTCTTTGGTTCAAGTTCCTGATACCAGAGCTTCCAAGAACCTTGGATTCCTGGGAGTGAGTGTCTTTTTGTATGCTAATGAGAGAGCCAGTGACTGGGGGCCTCTTGATAGCTTCAGGATGGGAGTTATCACCAGAAAGATCAAGCCATGATTAGAAGCTTGGAACTTCAGCCACACCTTCAGCCACATCCCACACCTGTGGGGCTGGAAATGGAGTTAGTCATGCCTACATGATGAAAACTCCATAAAGATCTCTAAATTACAGTGTTTGGAGTGTTTCTGTGTTGGTAAGCACACCCACATGCTGGGAGGATGGTGCACCTCAACTTCACCAGGACAGAAGCTCCTGTGCATTGGGCCCTTCAGACCTCACCCTGTGTACCTCTTCATTGGGCTGCTATCTGTATCTTTATTATATATAAACTAGTAGATCTAACTGTTTCTCTGAGTTCATATGAGCCATTATAGCAAGTTGTTGAGCTTGAGGAAGGGTTTGCAGGAACCCCCAATTTATAACCTGCCGGTCAGAAGCATAGGTAGCAACCTGAGACTTGCAATTGGCATCTGAAGTGAGGGAAGTCTCATGAGACTGTGCCCTTAATCTGGAGGTCTGTACTAACTCTGGGTAGTGAGTGATAGAACTGAATTGTGGGACACCCAGTTGGTGTTTGCAGAGTTGGAGAATTGGTTGGTGTTGAGGGGAATCCCCACACATCATTTAGTGTCAGAGTGTTATAAATAGAAAAGGGAAACAGTTTTTCCTTTAGTGGGTCATATGATTTCTGTCACAAGTACTTAACTCAGTCATTGTAAAGTGGGAGTAGATGTAGACAATGTGTAAGCAAATGCATGTGGCTGTGTTCCAATAAAACTTTATTTACAAAAATAGGTAGTGGGCCAGAATTGGCCCATGGACTGTGGTTTGCTAACTTCTGATCTGGGGGCTTCTTGGAATAAATTTGCTATTTTAAACTATAGACAATTAAACCAGATAAAAAATAAAAGGTTCAGTTAGTAGTAGGCAAGAATCTTTATGATTCTGACTCCTATGATTTAGACTCCAGAACTGTACCTTTAAGTGAGGGATTTCTAGTCCTTACATCAGGAATTAGGGTGAGCAATTAAGAGAATTTAAGTGCTTCCTTTTAAAATACAACTTTTAAATAAGGCATATTCCCCATGAAAATACATATGTGCAGGACTTCCCTGGTGGTCCAGTGGCTAAGACTTCACACTCCCAATTCAGGGGGCCCGGGTTCAATCCCTGGTCAGAAAACTAAATCTCACATGCCACAACTAAAGATCCCGTGTGCCACTACTCGTCCAGCCAAATAAATAAATACCTAAAAATAAATATAAATGTGCACATTTGCATATGTATTCATATATTATACTACATATCGAATATATCTATACATATATCTAGCATGCCGTGAAACTCTGCAACATCTTTTTCAAACTTTTTTTTAGTAGTTGCTTTCACAAAGAACAAGATTGGGTTCCTTCTGGCTAGACTCCAAGGGAAACAAGCATCCCGATCCATCATATGTTTGTCAGTAGCTCCAGGGCTGTTCTGTTCTAGGTGAGAGCTGCCCAAGGGGCAGCACGTGGGAATCTGTGACTCTCTGGCTGCCTTGTGCCAAAGCCACTGTTGGTCAGCTTTGATTAAGGTCAAGAAGGATGGTAATCATATCTCAGGTCTCAAAGGCAGGAATTGGCAGGTTAGATAGACAGGATAGATTTAGAGCATTGAAAGAGATGGTGTCAAATAAGCAAGAAAGCAGTTTGGAGGCAAATTCTCTGAACCTTGGGACAGAGATGTCCCTTCTCAAGGGCAGCCTGGAACCTTTTGCTGGCTGGAGGCCAATTTTAATAGTGAATGAACTCTGTAGGCTTCTTAGTGACCCATATAAGGGATTTGTAGATCCTGAAGGGTCAGTTCACCTTGACTCTCACAGCATAAAGGTGACTAGTCAGAAAGAAGACCAGTAAAACTGTCATCAAATAGCGTTAGGCACAGAATGCCCTTTCATTGTCTGTTAGTGGCGTTTTCAACATGAGTTAGAGCTTTAGATATCATCAGAGGCAGTCAAGGTTAAAAACGAGGGTTCTGAAGTTCAACTGTCAGGTTTCAAACATCAGCTTCACCACTTATTAGTTGGTAATGGTGCTGTGTAAAATAACCTAATCTGTCTAAAATTGTTGACTCTGTAAGATAATCTATTTTTCTTTCTGAAATGATGTGAGCGCCTGCCTGCCTCCTCTGCTGCCCCATCCTCTCCCCTACCCCACCCCACAGATTTTTCTCGGGCTGCCGCAAATTGCTGGATGGAATCATATGAATTCTAAATTACTTTTTAAAATTGACATTACTTTGCTGCAAGCCAACTACTTCATAAGCTGTGTCAGCTAAAGGTCTCCCCACCAGTTAGTCTGAAGAAGTTTTCGCTGTCATATCTGTCCTGTTAATTTGAGCAGAAACTGTAATTAGATGTAAGTGGTCTGTTCCCACAGAAATGAGTGGCAGCATCTGTAGAGAGACAACCGTTCCAAACCCTTTTGGCGACCAGAGTTCTACAAGTTAGTGGTGTGGAGTGAGGCCCAGATCCAGACTTCTGTCGGCCTAATTTTATATCTGTGGACACACAACACTAAATCCAATCTTTCTAATGCCTTGCTGTGATGGGTGCAAAGCCAAGCACATTCCAGACTTTTGTGCTGGTGACTCCTTCCGAGAAGGACACTCTGTGTGTCTGTGTGTGTGTATTTTCTATTTCCTTTGATCACTAAGCATAGATAGGAAAAAATAATTAGCCATCTGATAAGTAGCTCTGTGCAAAACCAGAAAAAGTAGAAAGTTGTTCTTATAAATGAGCAATGGAATCCAAAGATATTTTGATTATTTGTTTCATTCCTTTGTTAACTTTCCTGACAAAGTAATAAACTGTTGTATCCTGAAAGTCTGGCTAATGATAGAGTCATGTGCCAGGGCCTCTTGTGTGTGGGGAGATGTATTTTCAGGAAGAGTATCTATGGTAGATAAGTTTATATCCAGGCAGTGAAAGAAATCTATATGGAGACCATTCATGCTGTACGAAAGCTTCAGCAATGTAATAAAATTGTTAGTTGTTGAGTGTCTCCCTCTCATTCATACCATGCTAGCTGCTGTGGTGTATTTAAGAGTGATAAAAAACATGCTTCTTTTTCTCAGTGAGCTTGCCATTTCCCCGGGGGGTTCAAATACACAAACTCAAAGATAACTGGATGATAAGACTGAGTACAATAAGTTGAGTAGAACTCTCTTCATGGCAAGAGAAGCATGCTCCAACAAATTCATTTGCTTAAAACCTGGCATCATATTGCAAGATTAATGAAATGAGCAGAGTGAGGTTGTCCAACAAGCCATCTGGGAGTTCAGGGGTCTTTGCCATCTAAATCTGCCCTGGTCCTGGCCTCAGTTTGGTCCCACCTGGTGGCAATTGTTCACTCCAGCTTAAATGTACCTGGAAAGATTCTGGGCCCTGTGGTTGACAGGACTTCCAGCAAAGAGGCAGCGATTCCAGGAATCTCCCAGAAAGTTGGCACCCATTTCATTAGCTCAATCCAGGGAAACTGGGGACATGGAGACCACCCTTGGCTTCCCTGCTTTCTGATGGGGTTACCTGCAAAGGTTCCTCTTTCCCTTCCAAATTGCTTGTCTTCCCATCCACTAACATCTTTGAGAACAGGGCTGGCAGGCAATGGCAGCCAATCATTAATTTTGTCAGATTCAAATTTACCTTTTACTGTCTTTTAAACTTCTTTTGTTATTCTTTTATTTTACAAACCTGGAGAGTAGTTATTCCAATGTATATTGTAGTAGCAAAGATCTTTTGAAATGTAAAATATAGTATGTCAGAAAAGACAAGCTTTACAATATCAAGTAGAGAATATTCTCCTAAGCTTATTTTGCAGTTTTCTGGGAAACATTACCTGATTTAGTATGTATTTGACCAAATGAGATATACTGAGGGAACTTTAGGATCTTTTGAGGTAATAGTAAGGGACAAGAGTCTGTATCGGTACCAGATGGTGCTTGCTGTTTTCAAAATATTTGATGACCTCTAAGCACTTTTGGCACTAGAGAAAAGGACTTTTTTACAGATAGATATTTAGCTGTGCCAATGCATTCCTTTAAACACCATCATCTGTGACAGGTTTGAATGTAAAGATAACACATGGGAGAAAGAGAGATGGAGGAAAAGAGAAAAAGTGTCCAAATGCTCATCTAAGAATTAACTTACCCTGAATTTTTTCTAATTTAAAAAATGGGCTTGCACTTTGTATAAACACAGAAGCTTTGCCTGGAAATGTGATTTTAGTTACGTCTCAATCAGGAATACCTCAGATACTCCAAAGATCAAGACAGGAAATTTAAGTTCAAATCAATTGCATAGCTCACTATCAGCAATAGCTTTCCTTCTGGTTGATTCACTTGCCATTACCTCTTCCCTTGGTGATTTTCCTATTCCTCCCTATGGTTAATGCTTTGCTTTTTTTATGAAGTGCATTTTAATCTTTAAAGTGCTATGCAGGCAAGAATTAATCTCTGGTGGAATTTTTCCATTTTGTAGATGGAGGAGATAGCAGAGGAGATATAGATAGATTGTCTGGGACTTCAAAGTGGAATGTTTTCAGAGCTGGGATTTGGTTAGCAGTCCAAGCCCTAGAAATCCTGAGGTAGCTTTAAATATCTGTTTGCTCCTGGACTGTAGATCCTCTTGAACCATATTTCTGAGTATATGTGTTTGTGTGTTGATAGAGGAAGTGGGTGGGGGGTGACCCATGTATTGAGTTAAATGACATGTTTTCAATTGGTTTGATTATTTAAAAAAAAAAAAAACACTCAAACAAGAAAACTGTTGATGGCCTTAGATATAATAGAAAGATCTCTGAGCAGTTACTTCATCTATTTGGGCTTCAATTTGCCCTCCTGTAGAAAGACAGAAACAAGACAAGATATTTACTGGGCAGTTGTACATTGTTGTTGTTGTTCTGTTGCTAAGTCATGTCCAACTGCTCTGCGACTCCACAGACTGGAGGCTCCATGGGATTTCCCAGGCAGCAATACTAGAGTGGGTTGCCATTTCCTTCTCCAAGCTGTACATTACAATATGCCTGAAACTGAGTCAGGCATATTCATAGTGGTCACTGGATTTCCCAGAGTCCAGTAGCTTAGAAAAGGGAAACTCAGAGAGATGCCATGACTTGTTCTTCAAGATTTCTGTAGTTAAACTATGAACAGAAGAGTCTAACCCCTGAACCTAGATCCAGTGCTCTTCCTGTTACATCATCAGTTCAGTTCAGTCGCTCAGTCGTGTCCAACTCTTTGCGACCCCATGAATCGCAGCATACCAGGCCTTCCTGTCCATCACCAACTCCCGGAGTTCACTCAGACTCACGTCCATTGAGTCCATGATGCCATCCAGCCATCTCATCCTCGGTCGTCCCCTTCTCCTCCTGCCCCCAATCCCTCCCAGCATCAGGGTCTTTTCCAATGAGTCACCTCTTTGCATAAGGTGGTCAAAGTACTGGAGTTTCAGCTTTAGCATCATTCCTTCCAAAGACATCCCAGGGTTGATCTCCTTCAGAATGGACTGGTTGGATCTCCTTGCAGTCAAAGGGACTCTCAAGAGTCTTCTCCAACACCACAGTTCAAAAGCATCAATTCTTCAGCGCTCAACCTTCTTCACAGTCCAACTCTCACATCCATACATGACCACAGGAAAAACCATAGCCTTGACTAGACGGACCTTAGTCGGCAAAGTAATGTCTCTGCTTTTGAATATACTATCTAGGTTGGTCATAACTTTTCTTCCAAGGAGTAAGCGTCTTTTAATTCCATGGCTGCAGTCACCATCTGCAGTGATTTTGGAGCCCAAAAAAAATAAAGTCTGACACTGTTTCTATTGTTTCCCCATCTATTTCCCATGAAGTGATGGGGCCAGATGCCATGATCTTCGTCAAAAGAGGAATGCCTAGCTGATCTTGCAGGTCCTGGATGCCTCTAACATAATGATGGAGCATGTACAAGTCAATGAGTCTGAGTAGAAGATAGAAGGGATTCAAGAATAATCATCATTGTGATGACTCACTGAGTCTATAAAAGTGGATCTCAATCTTGACTTCACATCAGCATCATCTCATGAACTTAAAAAAATAAATAAATAAAATAAACTGCTAGTACTTAGGTCTATTCCCAGACATTAAATCATGGGGAACGGGTGCAGACATCTTTTCAGGTCTCCCTCAGTGATTACAATATGCAGCCAAAGTAGAGTACAACTGCTTTAGACATAGGAATTCATACCAGTGAACTTCCTTTCTTGAGGTTATTTGATACACTCCTCTTTCCTCTCTCTTGCAATACATCTCTTCTTTTGCTCTTGCAAGCCAATGGAAGGACAGCAACCTTCAGCCTCCTTATTGGTTCTTCCCATTTACAACGGAGTGTGATTGCTGTAGGGGAGGGCAAGAAAGAAAGTTAATAACAACAGGGATGAACAACAAACATGGGCAACAGGTCCATTCCTGACAAAGACTTAGCAGTGCATAAGCATGGCAAGCCAAAACATTAGCAAGGAAACCACTGATGTGTGACTTGCTCTAGTGACTTTGCCAGCAGACAGCAAGGAGCTTCCACCCAGTGCAGCTCCTCACATAGAGGACAGTGCTGCAGCTTTCCTGTAGGGGGAGAAACCAAAGTGCCATGCAGTGTCAAAGTGTTCCCCGTGTTCAAAATGACCCAACGCCATATGGGATCCTGTGAGCTAGAAAATAGTTGATTAAAATTTCAACCCTCTTCACAGACCAAAAGGGATTTTGTCCTCAAATCTGGCATACTTAGACTGTGGCTGCTTCTAGAGCTGGATTGTGTCCTTATGGAAATGGGTCTTAATTTCTACAGGTTCTTGTTCGGAAATTGGGCCTGTTTTGAAATCCGTTTTCAAACTCTGACAGGTGAAAATCCATGATTCTTGAAGTGATACACATGACGAGTTATAAGCAAAAATCTAAATAACCTTGTTAAGTTAAAAAAAAAAACCTATGCATTTCAGTAGTGAAGTGACAATAACGGGACTGTGTAGTATTTTGGTAAAGGATTTCCAGGATTTTCTTCTATTTTAAATATGTAAAAAGTAAGATTTTTTTTTTTTTGGTGATTTTATTGATTTATTTATTTTTGGCTATACTGGGTCTTCGTTGCTGCAGGCTTTTCTTCGGTTGCAGCAAATGGTGGCTACTCTCTGGTTGCGATGTGTGGGCTTCTAGAGTACAGGCTCAAACAGTTGTGGTGCCCAGGCTTTGTTGCTCCCCTGCATGTGATACCTTCCTGGATCAGGGATCAAACCCACATCCCATGCATTGGCAGGCAGCTTCTTCACCACTGAGCCACCAGGGAAGCCTGTGAAGAGTAGTTTTAAAATGAATCCATCTTTTTCTGATGTTTTCAGCTGGGTGAGAGAACAGTGAAAGTGAAAATCTAAGTGTTTCCCAATTTAGGAGTCATTCCCTCAACTCTCAGATTATCAAAGTGCTCTTTCATTTTTCTCCCAGCATTTTGAGTTATCTCAATTATTAGTGACCGACAGAGTAATAAGAATTGCTTCTGATAATTTTTAGCCTTTTCGTTGTTAAATACACACACACACACATAAGAAAGCTGCAAAAGTAAATAATGTGTAGCCCAGTGACCTGCCACAATTAACGTTTGTGGATCCGCCACCAGGCCAAGGAATAGCGTGTGGCAAGCCCACCTATAGAAAATTTTCTCAGGTAGAAAAAGACCATCATTTTTAAACTCTTTCTTCTTCCTAGGAAAATAATAAAATAAACATTTGAAACTGATTTTTGAAAGATTCCTAAGGGGGGAAACAAAGGAAAGTATGTCAATGGGAAATGCTGAGTTCATCTCCATGCCAGCTAGAACTTTCCTGTTGCTTGAACATTTCTCATATTTCTGTGCCTTTGCCTCTTCTCTTCCTGCTGTGTGGAGAGCCTTCACCCCGTGGATTGTAAAAGGAGTCACTAATTCCTTTCTAGCCAGAGGCTTATAATTATGTAACTTAAATGTTAACTTAGGCACAAGTAACCTAGCCTCTGTGAGGCATTATATTCTGAGAAGGCCAGCAACCACAAGAAACGAAAAGAAGCCTAATTCTTACCTAAATCACTTAAAAACATTTTAGGAGGCATATTTCATATCTCATGGTGACAAAAAATCCACTCTCCCCCTCTCCCATATCCTGTGGCAGTTTTTTAGAAACCTACCCCAGAAACAACACCCCATCCTGTAGTATTTTCTTTCTCTGTACCTCCTCTTTTCCTCTGTTCTTAATTGTGTAGACCAGTTAAACTGTTTATATTCTTTTTTTGAAGTCCTTTGTGTTTTTCCCATCTCCTAGATTTTTTACAACAAAGGAGAGCAATTAAAGTGGCCCTACTAGCAAGATTCTTCTCCCATTTTCCTTTCTTTCAGGTCCTTTTTCTGTCTATTTATTCCTCAAATTCTGTCTCGAGAAGAGCCCAGACTGGTTTGGCAAATGCCTAACATGCTTAGAGTATGAGGGAGTGGGCAGTGTGGACACCATTCTCTTAGCTGGTAAGGGGGGAATGTATGTGTGTGAGTAGGTGGGAGAATGAGAATACTCACATTAATAAGTCTTATCCCAGAAATGATTAATTGACTTGAACTGATTAAAAAAAAATTAAAACAACATAAATTGAATGTGGGTAGAGGTTAGGGATGCTACATCTTAACCTCAAAAAATGAGTTTGACAGTCTATTAAAGCATTAAAATTGTTAGAAGACTGCCTTCTGTGAGTCAGAGCTGCCAAAAGCACTTCTTTGATGCTGGGAGATTCCTGAAGACCTGGGAGATGATAGTTAGGGGAAGGATCGGGAGAAAGGAAGGAAAAGGCTAAGTTCTGTGTTTGGGTGGGGATAGTCTTCCTCATGGTTCTTTGCAGAGATCCTCTTTTTCTTCCACTGAAATCTGAGTGGAACAGCCATTGGCTGTGACCACCTGGGTAGTGAGTGTATGAGAAAAAAAAAAAAAAAGTGACCAGTCCAGTCCTAGACCTGAGGCCAAGTAGAAGGTGGTTAGTTCCTTTTTCTAAGGTGTTAAAGAGTCTAAGAGATTGGTCTAAGATGGAGAAACTGGAAGATGAGAGTAGTGGAGCCCACATACTATCAGTCAATGCTTAGATGCAAGGCTACTTAAGAGAAAAAGTACTAGACTGTACCCAGAGTACAGTAACAAGAAAGTTCTATATGTTTTGTTTAGTAAGATTTGCTTCTAAAAAACCCATGTTATGATTCAGAAATTCTGACATAATGCCTATGTTTCTGGAATTCTAATTAAAGAGCTACTCTGAAATTATCCATAATAGAAATACCTAAATCTAATTTACCCAATAGACTCTGGTCATTTAGTCATTGCCCATCAGGGGCTGCTGTACAAGAGGTGTCTTGATGGGGCTGATGCCATGAGGGTATGCCCCTGTTATCCTGACGAATGCTACTGATTCTAAATTTGTAGTGCCTCAGTTTACAATTGCACATTTATGACTGATTGCAATTACTCATTCTCACCAGGCTTCATGAAAGGACAGATAGATACAAATTGCTCTCTTCAGGTTCCCTTTTCTTGTCAATGGGACCACCAGATTCATAATCTTTTTCATCTTTAACATCTTTATTTCCTTTGCTCCCTATAACATATATCCTACAAGTTCCCTGTATCTTTCTTTTTGATGTCTCTGGAATCCAGGACTGCCTCTGTTATTTGAGGGACCCAGAGCAAGAGTAAAATAATAGTGGCCCATATGCCCTGTGCCTAGATACTTAAAAGTGATAAAAAATCAAGCTCACAACTAACGACCAAAATGTTCTCTTTTGTCTGGACAAATAATACCTTCATAATGACACAAAAGAAAAGTGTGAGTGAAGCTATGTGACTGAAATTTGGCAAAATGTCAAAAACAACTGAATTTAAATATAATTGCACATGTCTGGGTGTATTGTTGATGGTCTGACAATGTTTAAATGAGTGATAAAAAGATATACATATTTCATAAGTTATTGTGTATGTATTATTAAAATTTTTGTCTTCTTTTCAGCAAAATCACCAATTATGTTTTTATAATGATTTTCACATAATTTGTCTTCTATTAATTGGGATGATGTAAAGCCTTGAAAAACAAAATAATTCAAGTGTACAAATTTTGAATATATTTTCACCAAAAATATAAAGTAAAAATAATTGTTGAAACATTCATATGAAAAATTAAAATTATTTTAATAGGCTTTCCAAAAAGTTATTTTCTTCTAAAATATTTAAATTTACATATGAAAGTTTAAAAGGTAAAATACAAATAATAATGAATTTCAGTGTTTTAAAGCATAATTATTTAGATAAAGCTAATCTTTTTAATTTAATTTTTAAAAATGAATTCAATTTCATTAACTGTTGTTATCAAAAATGGAACTATTAGCAACAGTGAAAGACTTTTTTTATGTACATGTTGTATTTAGATACTCAAATTTAACAGTAAATGAATTGTTTAATATAGCAAAATGTTCTTCAGCTTCCGTGTGCAATTGTTTTAAATATTCCCTTATTTACGAGGACTCTGAAACCACAAACTGGGACACAAAGAGAAGCAAGAAAATGGACGCTCAACTCTACTAGGAAATGATATTTTTTATGCAAGAATCTATTGCATTCATGCTGGGAGGAAGCCTTCATAAATTATTATCTTTTCTTGAATCTAAGCACTCCTGCTACTGAAGCCCTCCTGTACTCCAACGCAGTGTCTGCCTCCAATGCAAGCAGCAGCGCAGCCCACATCTTCTTGGTGCTGGACACAGGTGCCTGAACACCACTGCATTCTGTTTTAAGGGTATAGGGCAAGGAAGGTGGAAAAGCATTTCCCTCAGGCCTGAGAGGTGTAGGTCCATACCATTTCTGTCCTTTATCGAGCCCATCTTTGCATGAAATGTTCCCTTGGTATCTCTAATTTTCTTGAAGAGATCTCTAGTCTTTCCCATTCTGTTCTTTTCCTCTATTTCTTTGCATTGACACTGAGGAAGGCTTTCTTATCTTGCTATTCTTTGGAACTCTGCATTCACATGCTTGTATCTTTCCTTTTCGCCTCTCTTCTTTTCACAGCTATTTGTAAGGCCTCCCCAGACAGCCATTTTGCTTTTTTGCATTTCTTTTCCATGGGGATGGTCTTGATCCCTGTCTCCTGTACAATATCACGAACCTCAGTCCATAGTCCATTAGGTACTCTATCTATCAGATCTAGGCCCTTAAATCTATTTCTCACTTCCACTGTATAATCATAAGGGATTTGATTTAGATCAGTTTTTTGGGCTCCAAAATCACTGCAGATGGTGACTGCAGCCATGAAATTAAAAGACGCTTACTCCTTGGAAGGAAAGTTGTGACCAA
Source organism: Aepyceros melampus (assembly GCA_006408695.1). Lineage (NCBI taxonomy): Eukaryota > Metazoa > Chordata > Mammalia > Artiodactyla > Bovidae > Aepyceros > Aepyceros melampus. The sequence goes on from SJXQ01008987.1 coordinate 224,760, forward strand.
CCTAGATAGCATATTCAAAAGCAGAGACATTACTTTGCCAACAATAGTCCGTGTAGTCAAGGCTATGGTTTTTCCAGTGGTCATGTATGGATGCAAGAGTTGGACTGTGAAGAAAGCTGAGCGCCAAAGAATTGATGCTTTTGAACTGTGGTGTTGGAGAAGACTCTTGAGAGTCCCTTGGACTGCAAGGAGATCCAACCAGTCCATTCTGAAGGAGATCAGCCCCCCTGGGTGTTCTTTGGAAGGAATGATGCTAAAACTGAAGCTCCAGTACTTTGGCCACCTTATGTGAAGAGTTGACTCATTGGAAAAGACCCTGATGCTGGGAGGGATTGAGGGCAGGAGGAAAAGGGGACGACAGAGGATGAGATGGCTGGATATCATCACCGACTCGATGGATGTGAGTCTGAGTGAACTCCAGGAGATGGTGATGGACAGGGAGGCCTGGCGTGCTGTGATTCATGGAGTCGCAGAGTCAGACACGACTGAGCAACTGAACTGAACTGAGAGGTGTTAGTTGGCAGAGTGAATGTTTAGAGATACTGGTTGTGCCATGCTGGTGCAGAACATTGGGTCCAGAAAGACTTGTCTATGTGCTTTTTAAAAAATTTTATTTATTTATCTAGTTGTTTTTGATGTGCTGGGTCTTGTTGCTGTGCAAGGGCCTCCTCTAGTTGAGACAAGTAGGGGCTACTCTTTTTGTAGGGCGTGGGCTTCTCATTGCAGTGGCTTATCTTGTTGTGAAGCATGGGCTTCATGACCTTTGGGCTTCAGTAGGTGTGGGCCAGTGGGCTCAGTAGTTGTGATACTCGGGCTTAGTTGCCCTTAGGCATGTGGGATCTTCTTGGACCAGTGATCGAACCCATGTCCCCTGCATTACAGGGCAGACTCTTAACCACTGGACTACCAGGGAAACCCATTCATGTGCTTTTTACTAACTTTAATTTTTTTGAATTTTGTGGTACATAGAGCCCTCTAAAGCTTGGGATCCCAACTCTCTTGCCTGGCTGTAAGGACGGAACTGTCCTGATATGTCTCTTCCTCTCCATTTCTTAGTCCTGCTTTGAGTTGTATACTGATACTGAAATAGCTCTAGCCACCTATGCATTTTTCTTCTGCCAAGTCATCTGAATCATCTATAAGATGAATTTTTCTTAAATCTTGTGACCTACCATGTCATTTCTTGCTGTAGAAGTTACAGTAGTTACCGGATGCTATCTGAGCCACCAGGGAAACCCTGATGCCTGCTGGATTCAATGCTAAATAATAAGACTATCTGACCTCATCAATTAATTTTCTCTGTTTACTGATAAATACCCTTTGCTTAACCCTTTGCTCTCCTGACTCACACTGAACTTGTAGTTATCATCCTTTAAGTAATTTGCTCATAAGCATTCCCTCTTGGCTAAGATAATAGTAACTATCTTTTGGCTTATATCCATCAGCTTCTTCTGTTAGGTGACTTGTGGATTTTTTCCAGCTTTATTATATTTTGTTTTCCTAAGTATTTGTTGTATGAAAGTAGGGTAATTTTATTTTATTTTTTGTTCTTTTAAGACTGTAATCATATTTCTATTACAAGAGTAACTATTTATGTTTTAAATACAAATTTAGGAGTGTGTGAAGGAAAATGTCACTCTCTTCATCATTCCACTCTCATTTCCCAGGAAAAGCCCTATCAATAGTTTAATTTGTTGTTGCAGACTGTTTCATGTACAAATGCTTACATGCATTTTTGTGTATATATTTTTTAAAAGCAGACTTCCCTGGCGGCTCAGGTGGTAAAGCTTCTGCGTAAAATGTGAGAGACCTGGGTTTGATCCCTTGGAGAAGGAAATGGCAACCCACTCCAGTATGCTTGCCTGGAAAATCCCATGGACAGAGGAGCCTGGTAGGCTACAGTCCATGAGGTCGCAAAGAATCGGACATGACTGAGCAACTTCACTTTCACTTTTTTAAAAGCAAAGAAGGTGTGTGTGTATTAGTCACTCAGTTGTGTCTGACTGTTTGCGACCCCGTGGATTGTAGTCCGCTGGGTCCCTTTGTCCATGGAATTCTCCAGGCAAGAATATGGGAGTGGGTTGCCATTCCCTCCTGCAGGAGATCTTCCTGCCCCAGCGATCAAACCTAGGTCTCCTGCATTGCAAGCAGATTCTGTACCATCTGAGCCACCAGGGAAGCCCCAATCATCTTAAATATTCTTCTATGATGTCTTTATATGCATAACACTGTATCATGGATAACTTTGCATGCCAGAACATCAGACTATCTCATTCTTTAAAAGCTGCATATAGAGTTCATGTACACTCATGGCTAATTCATGTCAATGTGTAACAAAACGAATACAGTATTGTAAAGCAAAACAAACTAAAAAATAAAAATTAATTAAAAAAAAAAAATAAAAGCTGCATATAATGAATATTATATGGATATAAAATCCCAGCTGTAATAAGGATAAAAGTAGTATGTCTTTCAAAGGGTTGTGGTGGAGATTAAAAATGTTAAGACATTTGAAGTACTTTGAACTGTGTCTAGCACATGGTAGGGGTAAATACATGTTACCTGTTTAATAATAAAAATAATTTAATATTGATTTGTATTAAATAATTTAATAATTTGTATTAAATAATTTAATACTGATTTGTATTGTAATAATGATTTGTCCATTTTCTGCTGAAAGACTTTTGTTTCTCTGATTTTTTTACTCTTTCAAATAATTTCTCAATGAATATCCCTACATATACCCCTGCACACTAACCACTGCTAATTCATCTTTTCATCAATAGAAGATAAGAATCCAGTATGGCAATTTTTAAATGCTTGTTTTATTTCTGATTATAAAGGTAACACATGCTCCTTGCAGAGACTTTTTTTGTTGTTATTCAGTCATTCAGTCCTGTTCAACTCTGTGATCCCATGGACTGCAGCTTGCCAGGCTTCCCTGTCCTTCACGGTCTCCCAGAGCTTGTTCAAACTCATGTCCATTGACTCAGTGATGCCATCCAACCATCTCATCCTTTGTCATCTCCTTCACCTCCTGCCTTCTATCTTTCCCAGCATAACGATCTTTTCCAATGAGTCGGCTCTTTGCATCAGGGGGCCAAAGTATTGGAGCTTCAGCTTCAGCACCAGTCCTTCCAACAAACATTCAGGACTGATTTCCTTTAGGAATGACCAGTTTAATCTCCTTGCAGTCCAAGGGACTCTCAAGAGTCTTCTCCAACAACACAGTTCAAAAGCATCAATTCTTTGCTGCTCAGCCCTCTTTATGGTCCAACTCTCACATACATACATGTCTACTGAAAAAGCCATAGCTTTGACTAGACAGACCTTTGTAGGCAAAGTAATGTCTGCTTTTCAACATGCTGTATAGGTTTGTCATAACGTTTCTTCCAAGGTGCAAGTGTCTTATAATTTCATGGCTACAGTCACCATCTGCAGTGATTTTGGAGCCCAAGAAAATCAAGTCTGTCACTGTTTCCCTTGTTTCCCCATCTATATGCCAGAAGGTGATGGGAAGGGATGCCATGATCTCAGTTTTTTGAATGTTGAGTTTTAAGCCAGCTTTTTCACTCTCCTTTTTCACATTCATCAAGACGCTCTTCAGTTCTTCTTCACTTTCTGCCATAAGGATGGTATCATCTTGGTATCTGAGGTTATTGATATTTCTCCCAGCAATCTTGATTCCAGCTTGTACTTCATCCAGCCTGGCATTCGCATGATGTATTTGGCATATAAGTTAAATAATCAGGATGACAATATACAGCCTTTCCCAATCTTCCCAATTTTGAACTTTCCCAGTTTTGAATCAGTCCGTTGTTTCATGTCTGGTTCTAATTGTTGCTTCCTGACCTACATACAGATTTCTCAGGAGACAGGTAACATGGCCTGGTATTCCCATCTCTTAAGAATTTTCCACAGTTTGTTGTGATCCACACAGTCAAAAGCTTTAGTGTAGTCAATGAAGAAGAAGTAGATGTTTTTCTGGAATTCTCTTGCTTTTCCTATGATCCAGTGGATGTTGGCAATTTGATCTCTGGTTCCTCTGCCTCTTCTAAATCCAGCTTAGGTATAGCTGGAAGTTCTCATTTCACATACTATTGAAACCTAGCTTGAAGGATTTTGAGCATGACCTTACTAGTATGTGAAATGAGTGCAGTTGTGTTTGAACATTCTTTGGCATTGCCCTTCTTTGGTATTGAAATGAATACTGACCCTTTCCAGTCCTGTGGCCACTGCTGAGTTTTCCATATATGCTGTCATATTGAGTGCAACACTTTAACAGCATCATCTTTTAGGAGAATTTGGAAACCATCAAAAATGTCAAAGCCCTTCCAATCAGAGATAAAATCACTAACATTTTAATGTCCTTTTATTGGGAATCATTTTATCAGATAAGTTTATGTATTTTGTTTTGACTCAATACACATTATAGAGAATGCACTTGCTCATGACATATAATATTTTGTCTCATAACTATACCATCATTTACCTAACTGTTCTCCATTTGTTGGATATTTAAGTTATTCCTTAATATTAGTTTTTCACCATAGAAGTCTATAGTTAACTTTTGAAGGTAAGTTTTTGCCCACATTTCAGTTTTACTTAAAACATGAAGCGTACAAACTTTTGATTGCCAAGGTTCTTTCCAGGAAGGTTCTTAGCAACATCAGAGAGTGCCTGTTCCAGGAATGGCCTTCAGAAGTCAGCCTCCACTTTTCCAGTCTGGAAGCATCACTGGTTCGCCTCTCCCAGGGCCAGACTGAGACTGGCCATCTTAGCCACAGATAGCACACTAGATATTCTGTTTTGTCATTAAGGCCCTGATGGTCCCTGTGCTGGACTCTTGCTCTGTATTTAGGGCTTATCTAACATCATTTCTTGCTCTTCATAATCTTCCTTTCAAATTCTTTATGGAACACTTCATCCTCTTTTTGGATATCACTTCACTGAACCATAGAAGATTAGATTCTCAGCAAATCTAAATTATATTTTCTGCTTGGGCAGGGACTAGCTGTGTGACATTGGGAAGTGATTTATCCCCTCTGTGTCTCAGTGTCCTAATCAGTGAATTGGAGGTGTGTATAATATGCCTTTTTGCAATATGGTGTTTATGGCATTTTTTTGTAGTGAATGAGATTACTACAAAATGGTTAGGAAGGTAGAAATTCACACGCGTGCATGCCTGTAATGACAATATATAGTTTGTAATTTTGTTGCCCTTTCAAAGGAGGGGTCCCATGTGTTAATGAAGCTGATTTTAGCATTTCTTAGGGCTCTGAAGGAGACTGCTGCTGGTACTGCCTTTATGGTGTAACCATGTAATGAGGCAGGCAGTGAAGAGGGCGTGAAAGAAGCCAGGAGACAGGCAGGTAATGACAAGGAACTTGAAGCACGGTCTACCTGTCAGGTGTGTTGATAGCTTTGGTCAAGAATTCACATACCAGGAAGTCAGGTACAAAATACCACAATTTCTTTAGCCACAGGCAGAGAGTTTGTCGGCTCCTTTCTTCCCGCTTTCATCCATATGCAAGCAAGTGATAACATGTACTAAGTTAAATAATGCATGGTACTTCAACTATTCTTACTTTCTATCCTTTGGTTATTGTAATTACATGTAATTTTGTGACGGATTTTCTATTTTTTAAGAAATCACACTTTTGTACTTGATCCAGCTAACAGGATTTTCTTACATTACTTCATAAAGAGACCATCTTTTAAACTTCTAATGTTATTTCTTATTCATTAGTACATTTGCTGTGGGGTATGTTCATAAATGGGTTAAAGTTACAAAGTTATGCTTATAAAAGCTCATGGTAATTTGGAGTATCAGGAGGATTTATTAATTTTGAAATCTTAAAAGAGCAAAAGCTAAAATGAGATTGGATTAAGTATATTCTTGCATGCAGTTATTCTAAACACCCTTAAGGACCAAAGACTAACTTACAGAGGACATTATGCAAATGTGAATATATCTCTAAGTGCCTTGTAGGCTTGCTGATGTAATATTTTACATGGTTAGTTAAGTACATCAAGTAGAAGGTTTGACCTTGGTAGAGTATAAAGGTGCTTATTTCAAAACAACTCAATTGTTTTCCAGGCCGTTGTAGAGCAATCAACATAAAGTGAATATAATCTAGAATCTAATATTAATACGTTAGTCAGCTAAGTCCCTGCTTCACAGGAAACCAAATGCACCCATATCTCCTGTATTCTTGTTTGTTATCTAAATACTACATGTGCTTGAATACTTCTTAGGGACTGTACTGTTGTGATGTAAAGAAATTGTTTGTAGACATGGCTGAAACCACGAAAGGAAGTTAAAAAAAATTTTATATTCCCAGGTCTCATGATCACTTAATCAGATTTTGGGATGAGGACAGCCCCCAGAATCATGAGATTTTTAAAAAACCTTCCCTACACTAATCCCATGATTAGAAACCATCAGAGGCCTCCTAAACTTCAATTTGACAGCCTGATGTGGTGCTTTTGTATCTTTCCTTTTGCCACTTTATCATCTCAATATGATAAGGAGTAGATATACATTTCTGGGATTAATAGTTTCTATATTAATATGAGAAGAAATAATTGTTGGTGGGCATGCTAAGACTTAAGCTCTAGAAACTTGAAACAAAAGGACCATTTGGTCACACTTTGGTCATCCATTATTAATCATCATCTACCTATGTGCCCATATCTGAGTTTGACTGAAAGTGAGGAAGGAGTTTAGGAAGGAGGAGACAGGAGAATATTACAGAGAAATCTAAGCACTCATTACCTCCCTCTGCCTCAAGTGGAGCTTTCCCCAAAAGCACCTAAATAAATCCATTCATTGATCCTTAATCACTAATTGATCACTAATTTATATAAGAACTTCCTTTTTAAAATTTAGTCAACAAGTATTTACTGCATACTTATAGGATACAGAGTTCTGTTCTTGCCAAAGGGTCAGTGGTTTTAGGAACTTTCCAAATATTCACTACCCTGTTCATTAGCAATGGACAAGGAGAAAGCAGAATAAAAATCTGACTGACAAACTTATTTTAGAAGAATTTATTCCAAATGTATGTGAACCAGGAGGGATGCAAATTTCTCATTCTGAGCTAATTGCATTTTTTCCTCATCTTAATAAATGCTGTTTCTTTCTGATCATTTTAAGCATCGCCAATGCCCCAGTCGACTGAAATGGGCAGGTGGAGAAAATGAATAATGGTAGAAGCAAAATGTGATTTCTTCCGCTATAATTCTCCACAAGCTGTGTAAACTTTCCTCAGTTAAAAAACAAACAAAAATTTTAAAGATTTTACATTTTCATCCAAACACTGCTGTTAGCAACTGCTCACTTTCACTCTTTTGGAGGCTTCCCAAGCAGCTAGGAGATTTGCCTTTTCTTTAATAGTCTCAGCAGTATGCTTTCTTCCAGAAAAGAGGGAGAAAACTGAAAACCTTGCATTTCCTGGAATGCTGACTAAAGTAACATGACTCTGTTCCAGGTGGCCTAGTGAATAAATAGGCAATTATTATTTTTAAAATTTTTAATGGTTCATGCAGCAAACGTCCCGAGCTTTTGAACTTCACACACCACCATTTATAATGCGTTACACCTGCACACCGACAGGAAAGACCTTGAGTTGATCTTTCAACTATAGTCACTGGATCACTGAGCACTTTCTCAAATTGGAGTCAGTGGGACAAATCCTACAACTAGAGCCCATGAAAATTCGAAAGAAGGGCATGTGCATAGAATATGGATGTTATTTTTGTGGAGAGCTGTGGGTATCTAAATTTCATACCTTTTAAAGGGGAAATAAGATCTCTAAAGGGAATAAATATAGATATTTAATTTTTCCTTGGGAAATATCAGTCACATAGCTGATATGAAGGCCCCAAATTTGTAAAATACAAAGAAGACGAATGGATGATGAGTGACAGTGTGGATAATTATATCATCCTCATGTATGGATGTGAGAGTTGGACTATGAAGAAAGCTGAGTACCAAAGAATTGATGCTTTTGAACTGTGGTGTTGGAGAAGACTCTTGAGAGTCCCTTGGCCTGCAAGGAGATCCAACCAGTCCATTCTAAAGGAGGTCAGTCTTGGGTGTTCATTGGAAGGATTGATGTTGAAGCTGAAGCTCCAGTACTTTGGCCACCTCATGCGAAGAGTTGACTCATTGGAAAAGACCCTGATGCAGGGAGGGATTGGGGGCAGGAGGAGAAGGGGATGACAAAGGATGAGATGGCTGGATGGCATCACCGACTCGATGGATGTGAGTCTGAGTGAACTCCAGGAGATGGTGATGGACAGGGAGGCCAGGTGTGCTGCAATTCATGAAGTCGCAAAGAGTCGGACACAGCTGAGTGACTGAACTGAACTGAACAGATTGGTGAGCATCCGTATGGCTCAACATGGGCTTCAAATCTCAAGTTAGATTATCAACTGGCTGTGTGTCCTTGGACAAAACACTTAACTACTCTTGCCTCGTTTTCCCCATCTAAATATAGGGATAATATGTAAGGATAAAATAATGTCTTTACAGCTTTTTGAATAGCACAGAACACATTGTAAATGCTCAGTAAACCCTAGTGATTAATTGCTATCATATAGCCTAGCTTTATGAGAGATTTTTAAGAAACCACTCAAATGTAACCATTCTGGTTGGCCGGCCCAGTTATTATTCCCACCCACCATTCTTGCTCCCCAGAGACATTCTCCAGGTAGCCCTCCATATCCCCAGGTTAAAAAGATGCACAGCTTTGGGCTTGCCAAATGGTGGTCTCAATGTCAATCCCATGTGGTTCTTTTATTTCCTTTGTAAGTGAGTTCTTGGGGTGACATGCAAGCTGCTATTCTGGGAGTATTTGTACTTCTTCAAATACCACCCTTCCTGCTCAGAACTTTTTTACTTTGACTGTTCCTTATTCCCTTACCTGAAAGTCTACCAGAACATGGCTACATAGGAGCTTCTGAGTCCATGTTCACTGACTGATTGGCTGGCAAGCTATGATTAAGAAAAATTAAGGCAATATTAGCATTAGGTGAAACTGAGAGTAACTCTAAAGATCAAGAACAGTGAGGAATGCCTAGAACTAGGCTAAGCGGCTCCAAAATAAGTTTTCATTAGAAGCAGGTTGTATTTGTATGTTCTTGGTGGTGTCAGTGGAGACACAAGAGACGGGGATGGGGTGGGGGGAGTAGGAGGTAGGGGTGGAAGTAGGAGGAGTAGGACATGGGGAGGGGGTGCATAGTCCCTGGGTTGGGAAGATCTTCTGGAGTAGGAAATGACAACTCACTCCAGTATTCTCTCCTGGAAAATTCCATAGACAGAGGAACCTGGCAGGCCACAGTCCATGAGGGTGCAGAGTCAGACATGACTAAGTATGCACGTGTTCACAATGTTTTTTTTTTTTAATATTTAATTTATTTATTTGGCTGCACTGGGTCTTAGTTGTGGCACGTGGCAACTTTGATCTCATTGCAGGATCGGGATTTTTAGTTGCGGCATATAAGCTCTTAGTTGCAGCATGTGGGAGCTAGTTCCCTGACCAGGAGTTGAACCCAGGCCCCTGCACTGAGAGTGTGGAGTCTTAGCCACTGGACCACCAGGGAAGTCCCTCAGTGTTCTTTATATATGAGTGTGCCTTAGGCTACAGATATCTGCTGCTGCTGCTGCTAAGTCGCTTCAGTCGTGTCCGACTCTGTGCGACCCCATAGACGGTAGCCTGCCATGCTCCCCCGTCCCTGGGATCAAAAGTCAGACTAAACTGTGAGGCCACTCTATAAAGATCTGATTATGAGGGGAGTCTTTTGTCTAGTTCACAACACACCCCATCTCAAAGTTCTCTTTCTTTGGCAGATATTTTTATTTGGCTGATTAGTTTAATAACAAATAGGAATCAGACCCTTAATTTGACTCCATAGTAGTCAGCATGAGCTTATTGGAACATCCAAAGGCATGCTCACTTTATTTGAAGGGAAATTAAAAGTTAACAACAACAAAAAAGAAGTTTAGGAAAATTAGAGGAGCAGGGGTCATGTGACAGAAGGTAATGTATTTATGATCACCATGACAGTCAAGGCAGAATCTAGTTCCCAGAAATTGGGCCTTCTCCATGGACTGGCACAGCTATTTGGAAATAGTCAATACTCTTGTTCTTAAAGGTAGTTCTCTAGGAAGTGAGCAACTCAGGGCCCGGATAGAGTAACCGGTAAAGGACTCCTGTTGGATGCTCTGTTAATGGAGCTCTTCTAAGCATGATAAAAGACACTATCCTATGAATATAAAATGCTAGAAATTCAGAGACCTACTACAAATGGAATTGGCATGATTTTATGTTGGAGCTTGTCTTTCTGGCTCTCAGCTAGAATTCACAACCTGATTTGTAGTTTCTGACTGAGAATTTCTGCCTACAAGCAAATGACTTCTCTTCTAGGTTCCTAAAGCAGGAGACTTGGACGGAGCCAAGGAGGGGACTGAAAGGAACTCTTTGGTTGCAATCAACAGAACTCCAGTTTCAGTTAGATTAGACAAAAATGCCTATATCCATTGCCTCATGTTACCTAGAGTCAGGCATTGCTGGATCCAGGACCTCAGTGATGAGGTCTGTTCTGTCCCTCTCTGTCTTCTGATTTTGTGCATTTCTTCTTCTCTCTGTATGTCAGTCTTATCCTTTCCTGCTGTGAGAAATTCTCACCATGGGGAGATAAGAAGTCTACTAGCAACCAAGCTGTATCTCTTGGACCAGTCTAAATGGTCAGGGCCAAATGATACCCTAAGTGGCCCAGTCTGGGTCACATGTTCAGCTCTGTGACCAAAAGTGGAGTGATTTACTGCGATTGAAAATTCTACTAAAATTTGTTTGACACGACAAGGAAATGGGGTGCTTTTCCAAGGAAGGAGGAGGAAGAGAGACAAATGCCGAGCAGATCAAAACCAGGATTTCAACAGCCACTCAGACTGTTTTGCTAACTTGGCAGCTTAACCATAGCCTTGGATGCCAAAGTCTGTGCATCTGACTTAGTGACTATATTGCATCTAGCTGTAGGCATTCAGTGGCACTCACGACTCGTCTAGGCCAGCACAACACAGTCTGTTGATTGCTTCTTCTCCACATGCATTCCCTCTTCCCATTCTGATGAATGTTTGAGTCAGAGGGGTGAGCTGATGAGAGAAGTGTGGTACAGGGTGGCCTCCTTATAGACATATATGGGAATGCCTTTGGCTGCGTGGCACAAATTCTCCCAGAATGGAAAGTATTCTGGTCTGTGATAAGCTGTAAAGTCTGCAAGCTCCCTTGCCTTTGCATAGGCTGATTTTGGCTCAGAATGTCATGCATTCATTCAGTAATTATTTCTTGAATTCTACCATATGTTTGGCATGTTGATATGAGTCATTACATTACTCTTGCCCTATGGCAATTGCAATCTATTGAAGAGTATAGACAAACTCTGGGAGATAGTGAAGGACAGGGAAGCCGGGCATGCTGCAGTCCATGGGGTCTCAAAGAGTCAGACAGATGGCTGAGCAACTGAACAACAACAAAGAGAGTATAGACAGTAACCAAAGAATTACCCAGTTACCTTCTCAGTTTTGTTATCATATCAATTTTGTTCCCTTACCCATACTCCAAACAGTAGCCAAACTGATTTTTTTAGCAGACTAGATCAAATTATATAATTTTCCCTGCTTAAAATCCTTCAATAACTTTTTTATTTCTCTGTAAATAAAATCTTTTTATTGTAATCATTTTTTCAACTTTAGACGTATAATTGGCATATAACATTGTGTTAGTTTAAGGTGTACAAGGTATTGATTTGATACGTGTGTATTTCAAAATGTTTACCACCATAATGTTAGTTAATATCTTCATCACACCACATAATCACCAGTCTTTTCTGTGGTGAAAACATTTAAGATCCACTCTCTTTCAATACACTGTAATACAGTATTGTTAGCAACAACACTGTGCTGTACGTTAGATTCATAGAACTTATCCATCTTGCACCTCTAAATTTGTACTCTTTGACCAATACCTCTCCATATCCCTCTCCCTCCAGCCCCTGGTAACCACCATTCTACTTTCTGTTTCTATGGGTTCAGCTTTTTTAGATTCTACTTGTAAAATCATAGGGTATTTGTCTTCCTCCGTCTGACTTATTTCACCTAGAATAATGCCCACATTGTAGTAATTGGTAGGGATTTCCCACCTTTTCATGGCTGAGTAATGATCCATCACACACACACACACACACACACACACACACACTCCCCACATCTTCTTTATCCATTCACCTGTTGATGAATACTTAGGTTGTTTTCATATCTTGGCTATTGTGAATAGTGCTGCTATGAGCAGTGGAGCACAGATATATTTTCAAGATCCTATTTACATTTCCTTTGTATATATGCCCAGAAGAAGAATTGCTGGGTCATATGATGGTTCTATTTTTGATTTTTTGTGTAATTGCAAAAAATTACCCATGAATTATCCACAGTGATGTCACTGATTTACATTTCCAATAGTACACAAGTGTTCCTTTTTCTTTGCAATTTTTGTTTTCTTTACATTTACATGTTTTGTTCCTTTTGTTACTCTTTGCCTTTTGGTGATAGCCTTTCAAAACAGGTGTGATGTGATACCTTGTTGTGGTTTAGATTTGCATTTCTGGGAGTAAAATTTGAACATTTTCTGTGTCCTTGAAAGCCCTCTAGGACCTGAATCCAGCCAAGCTCCCCACTTTCTGCGCCTTGCTATACTGGTAACACTGCCTTTCTGCTCCTTGCCCACTCCAACCCTTATCTTGGCCTGGCACTTGCGCTTCCCTTAGCTTTGCACATGATGAGTTCCTTGTCATCCTTCATGTGTCAACTCAAGTGTTACTTCCTAAGAGAGGTCTTCTCTAACCAGCCAATATAGGAATTCCTTTCCTTATGGGATCTCCATCAATAGTCCCTTCACAGCACTGATCATAATTATCTCCAATTATCTTTTCTGTTCTCTTCCTTAGTGACTTTTCCTTTCTAGAAGAATGAATTCAGGGACCATGTTGATCATATTCAGAGCTTTACTTCTGATCTGAGCAATTGGTGAACTCTCATGTCTGTGAGGCAATCTCTTTTTAAAAAAATTTTATTGGTTTTGCAAAAAATTTTAGAAAACTTTTACAATTTTGTGTTAGTTTCCACTGTGTAAAAAGTGAATCAGCGATATATATATATATATATCCTCTTTCTTGGATTTCTTTCGCTAATTATTAGAGAAATATAAATCAAAACTACGATGAGGTACAACCTCAGACTAGGCAGAATGGCCATCATCAAAAAAATCTGCAAACAATAAATACTGGAGAGGGTGTGGAGAAAAGGGAACTGTCCTACAAGGTTGATGGGAACTTAAATTGGAATAGCCACTATGGTGAACAGTATGGTGGTTCCTTAATTAAAAACGCAACTATCGTATGAGAAGATCTCTTGAAGAGCCACCTTGAAGCCTGCCTTGGGCAGAACTGATTTCTGCCTCCTCAGTGCCACCATGGTGCCTCATGCGTATCTCAGTGACAGCACTTGCTAGGCTAGGCTATAATGCTTCTCTCCATGCCTGGTTCCTCTGCTAGCATACAGCTCCATGAGATCAGGGACAAAGATTTAGCTCTGTATATCCAAGCTGAACAGTGGTCCCCAGCCCATAGCAGGAACTTGGCTGCTTAGTGATGGAATGAAAGCTACTCCAGTTAATCAGCAATCTCTGTGTTTGTGTATTCATCAGGGAAGGGAGGGGTGGAGAAAAGACCAGCTTGCTTTCAGCGTTATTTGCTGCTATATTGAGGGGGTAAGAGTGAAGGAAAAACTTTATGAACATACAACAGGAAACAAGCAAACTTGCAAAGAAAGAAAACCTATTGTCGAGTATTTTCAATTCAATTAATAGCCTCTGTGAGTTTGAAAAAAGAGAAAAACTACTAGGGGAGAACCAGAAGACGTGTACTTGACAGTACTCTTTAATGCTTTTCCTGTTCCTTGATGCATTGTCTTCTTGTGGAAGTATCAATATTGTGTGCAGACAAGGGGAAAAGCATCATCTTCAAACTGTAATGAATCTCAAATGAAAACAAGCCACACAGTTGGCCAACACTGCTTTAAAATTGCACATCAAGAACACTCCCAGTGACAAACACTTTCAAGGCAAACAAACCAAACAGAAATTAAAAAATCTCTGTGGGGTATAAATATGTAATTACACTCACACAGGGAGCATTTTATCAGGTAAACCATCCCACTTTGTTAATTGAAATGCTCCAGCACTGGGCTTTTTTGAAAAAGCGTCTGAATATATATGGGTAGGATGTAGACCGACCTGCTGCTTCCCCGGCTCTTCGTAGCCGGGGTTAACCGCCTCAAAGCCATTTTCCCATGCAGCTGGGAGGTCAGTTCTTAAGCCTTCCTTTTGTTTGTTTGCTTCTGTTTCCATCTAGCTGAATGTCACCAGGATGCAAACTGGGGTGGAATTCTAAATATCTTTCGGCAACACAGCTATTTTCAAAATAGAGAATAATATTTTACTTTTATATGGCTCATTGGAAATGCATAGATAAGTAATCCTCTGTGGTAATTTAGAAATGTTAAAACAAACCAAAAAGAGAGGTTCCAGGGTTATACGTTAGTCTGGTGAAGAATATTGAGCTAAATCCCTGCTCCTGTGTTCTGCTTCAGGCTCTGCTCCAACTAGGTATGTGGCCACAGCCCATCAAAACATTGCCACCTCAGTTTTCTCAGTTTTGGTTTATGATTGTTAAAAATTACTTTCTACCCCAGCAAGGCCTATGATTCATTATCTAATAGACTTACCTTATCTTGAGGTTGCTTTGGTTTTTTTTTTTTTTGAGCACTTGGATTATTAACTCAATAAAACTTTTCTAAGTGTTAGAAAGTCAGCCAAATGAAGCTTCATCTCCTTCTGGTATCTGGTGCTCTGGCCTTTCTTTAACCCCCTGGCTTGGCCAGTGCTATGCTACAAGCATCAGAGGCAGCTGCAAATTGACTGGGTGACCTCAGTGTCCTCCCTGTGAACGTGCTGCTGAGGTCATCTGCAGAGGGAGAGATACAGGGTGTTGTCTGGGAGTGGCTGGAGTAGATATCCATGTCCCAACACATAGATTTTATAGCACTGCTGGAACCTCTCTGGATTTTCCAGTTCCCACGCATAATGTACTAATTTTCCAGGCATGCTGTAACAAATCACCACAAGGTTGGTGGCATAAAGCCACAGAAATTTTTTCTCTTACAGTTCTGGAGGCCAGCGGTCTGAAATCATAAGCCCTCCTTTGAAGTTTCTAGGGAGAGTCTGTCCCTAGCCTTTTCCAGCTTCTGGTATCCCCAGTCATTTTGGTTTGCAGCTGTCATCATTCCAGTCTCTGCCGTCACCCTCCCCTTACTCTGGCTCTCCTCTTCTGTCTCTCTGTATCTTCTCATTTTGGTCTCTTATGAGGATACTTGTCATTAGATTTAGAGTCCACCCTGGTAATCCAGAATCATCTCATCTTTATATCTTTAACTTAATTACATCTGCACAGATCCTTTTTCCAAATAAGGTAATATTTATAGGTTCTGGGGATTTGGATGTGGGCACATCTGTTTAGGGCCACCAGTCAACCTTCAGTTCAGTCGCTCAGTCATGTCTGACTCTTTGCGATCCTATGGACTGCAGTACGCCAGGCTTCCCTGTCCGTCACCAACTCTCAGAGCTTGCTTATACTCATGTCCATTGAGTTGGTGATGCTATCCAACCATCTCATCCTCTGTCGTCCCCTTCCTCCTGCCTTCAATCTTTCCCAGCATCAGAGTCTACTACACATTAATCTCTGTCCCAAGATTTCTAAATCAGTGACATACAAAGTCTGAGTCTAGTGATTAAATGTGTACATAAATGATTATCATATAATTCATCCCTAAAGCACCTTAGCCTGTAATTTATTTGTGAGAACTGTAGGCAGGAAAGTAGCAGGAGTAAGATATGAATGCACTGGGGACTTAATAAGGATAAGAGAAGAAGACAGGCACTAGGTCTGGTATTGAGCTCTTCATGATCTCCGTGAGGGACCAAAGGGCCACAAGGTGTACAGAGTTGGCACTACCCTAGAGCAGCTCACAGAATGAAACAGAATGAAAAGGCAAGAGAAGCAGGGACATGGAGAAAAAGGAAAGTGAGATATGGTTCCTCATGAGATAGGCTAGCAGTTAGGTTTTCCTCCAGCTCTCAAATATTTCTTCTGAAACATACTTGGAAATGCACTAACTTTTCACAGGAAGACTGAGTAGAGAGGCAACTAGAGCATATCTTCTCTAAAGGTGACCTGATCAGATCCTTTCGCAGTGGAGTTCCCTGGGAAGTGGAATCTGGAGTGGAAATTAGCAGGCAGGATGTTTATTAGGAGAGCTCTTGGGATTAACAACTGAGGAAGGGAAGGGCAAGGGTTATGCAGAGGGTGAAGCTGAGCTGTGATACAGACTCAACTGAGGTCTCAGTTCACCTCCAGGGAGCTCCAGAGCAAAGTGCCCCTATGGGGACAGGGCCTTCAAACCCACGATACATGCTGCTCGGTAAAGCTCTCTTCAGCCAGTATATTCCCAGAGAGGGCACTGTGCCCCAGCAACTGGGGGACTCAGTTTTTCAGTCCTGAAGGAGGATGTGGACTGGCATGTCATGGGGTCTATTAGAGATCCTTGCTCAAGTTTCACCATCCCCAAACTCCATGGTGCCATTCCACAAGTTTTGCAAATTTTTGAAGATAAATCTTACTTGAAAGGTTGGCTGGCACTATCCACAAAAATTCTTTTGTCTGGTGACGTTTGTAAGCTTGTTACTGGAGAAGAGAGCAGGACCACGCTGTAGAACAGAGCTATGATCACCTAAAGGGATTCAAGGGAAAAAGAGGATTGGCCTCAAACATCTCAGTGCTCATGTGTGAGGCCGGGCTGGCTCTGCTGTGCAAGGAGATGGCG